>JAKSZT010000049.1:52340102-52590362 GCA_026826555.1 Tolypeutes matacus | reverse complement strand
GAGCATTCATTTTGAATACTTAAGTTTTGGATTAAGGTATAATTGTAAATAAGGAAGTAAATAACAGTTTACAAACATTCTGACCCAGAATATACACTTAGGCAACTAGATTGAACTAAATAATGAAACTATTTGTCTAAGTGTACAGCAGTCTGCATATGAATCTGTAAAGGTTTCACTCAGCTCTCAATTAAATTGATTATAACAAAAATAGCTAAAATTATTGAGCCTTGGGGATATGTCCAGCCATATTATGAATTATTTGCATGTATTGTTTAAGTCAGTCTTCATAGCAACTCTATAAGGTAGGTACATTTATCCCCATTTTATAGCTAAGGAAACTGAGGCATAGAAAATTGAAGTAACTTGACCATGATCATACTATCCTAAGTGGAGGAGCTAGGATTCAAGCTTAGGCAGAAGGATACCAGAGCTCTAGCTCTTATCTTATGCTCTATATTGCAAGTATTGTGTCTCCATTCAAAACCCTTAAAATAGGTTTCTCTAGTATTAGGACTCTTCCATAATGCCTCTGATTAGTCTCTTTAACTCTGGAATATCATTTCAGTAGGACAGTTTGGAAACAACAGAAGAACATAATTCTTCTGTTGGAGAATTCAGTATTCAATTAAAAAAATGAAAAAGAAAAGATATAATAAAGATATAATAAATAAAAGATATAATAAAGCTTGAAAAGACAAGCTTTGTGTCCCAGAGACATCACAGGCCAGATCAAGATCAGAACCTTGGAGCACTTTCTCTTGGTGTTCTAATCTAATCACTGTTCTTCCCTTAATTTTGCTTCTAAAAGATAAGAATCTACCACGGTAAGATACCATTTCACAACCACTAGGATGGCTATTAATAATAAAACAGAAAATAATAACTGTGGGTAAGAATATGGAGAAATCGAACACTCATACATTGTTAGTAAGAATGTAAAATGATGCGGTTGCTGTGGAAAACAGTCTGGTGATTCCTCAGAAAGTCTAACAGAATTACCCTATAACCTGGAAATTCCATTTTTAGGTATATACTAAAAAGCATTGAAAATTGGGATGTCAACAGATACTTATACACCAATCCTCATAGCAGCATTATTCACAATAGCCAAAAGGTAGAAACAACCCAGGTGTCCATCATCAGATTAATGTATAAACAAAATATGGCATCTCCATACAATAGAATATTAGTCATAAAAAGGAATGAAGTTCTGATACGTGTTATACCATGGATGAACCTTGAAAACATTATGCTGTATGAAATAAAACAGACACAAAAGGACAAATATTGTATGATTCTACTTATATAAAATATCTAAAATAAGAAATTCATAGAAATAGAAAGTAGATTAGAGGTTACCAGGGCCTGGAGGAATGGAGAGTAATTGCTTAATAAGTACATAATTTTTGTTTAGGGTGATGAAGGTAGCACAATATTGTATATATCCTTTATACCACTGAACTGTACACTAAAAATGGCTAAAATAGAAAATTTTGATGTTTATATATTCTACCACATTAAAAATAAAAGATAATGGGAGCGGATGTAGCTCAAGTGATTGAGTGCATGCTTCCCATGTATGAGGTCCCAGGCTTGATCCCTGGTACCTCCTAAAAACAAACAAACGGAAAAACCAACTGTCATTGGGGAGCAGATGTAGCTCAGTGGTTAAGCACATGCTTCCCATGTACAAGGTCCTTGGTTCAATTCCTGGTACCTCCTAAAAATATAAAAATAAGAATAAAAAGAAAGATAAGAATCTGAGAATACTTCTAAAAATGGAAGAAAACTTTATTAATTTAATTGGTTAATTTGGGTATAATTATTTGCATAATTTAAGGACTTTTCTTATTTATAAATAGAATTGCCCAGGATAAATTTTCAAGCCCATTTAAAATATAATTTAACTTATTTAAAAGAAAAACTGTCTATACACACTAGGGACATCTCTGTTGTAGGAAAGAAGGAGCACTTTAATATTTTTAGAATAGAACATTGTGATTTCCATATTAGCTTTGAATCTTGATAGGAAGTGAAATGAAACTTTTGAGAATGCTTTGTACTCCCTGCGGGAAAGTCTTTATAAATATTCTTTATCATAATTACCTTTCGGTCATGCATTTCCCTGTATTTTGTAGCATTATATTATTTCTTAAACTTCTACTTTTGTGGACCCTTTTTCCCCCAATATCGTATTTTGACAATGAAATATAATAAGTCTAATATTGTTCTCAAATATATTCTTCTTCATGACTCTAGTATGGATAAGCTTTGACAGCCTCTCATGCCTTTAATATCATGAGGAGAGAGATATGAAAGGAATGATTCTTCTGTATGATGGATGATTCTATGGTGCAATGATTCTTGAGTACCCTTTTTTGTAATGTTTGAAGTCTCATTATACCACTCATAAAGGAAACATCATTTTCAGCTTTTAAATTTAGTTTGGCATTTTCTTGAGTTTATTATTTTAAACTAATAATCCCTTTCTTTAAAGTATTGGTATTGCAAACCTTTTGTATAATTTTTTCCTAATTTTTGCAAAATCCCTCAAGCTAGTCCCTGAGGTTTCTTCTGGTTCCCTGGAATTCCTCTTCTCTAGATATTGACAAAATCATTAAACATGCCTGAAGCCTCATGATTACTTTTGCAGTGCCACTTTCATTGCTCTTTATCATTTCATTTAGCTATGTTTCATCTAGTTTTCAATATATCTGACAAGGTTCATATCCCAGCCAACTGGAATTAATTTGATAGCTAAGCATTTCATGAGCTGGCTCTGCCAGATCCTGCCATGTGTGAAGTATTACTACTTTTTTTAAACACTAAAGCTTATTTATAACTTTGACTTCTTCCATGCTCACTTGTGTTTCTGAAGAAGAGAGGGAGTGGTGTGCCTATTCAGAGTCTTTCTCTTGGCTCTCTCCCATGGAAGCCTCACTAATGCTTTCAGTCACCACCTTCTGTGTCGTTTCTCCTGAACAAGAGAAGGAAAATGGAGTTTGAATGACATGTGTGGTTTCCCAGTAAGAGGATGCACTCAGAAGTTCTGCTGCAGTTCCAATCTGTTATCTCTGTGGCTACCCATTAGTGAGTGGCTTGGGAGGGTGTTAAGAGGGAACATATGATATGGTGGGAAAACTATTGGAATGGACCTAAATAAATCATATTTTAAGAGCTTAGTCCTTAGACATTATTGTGATAATGGACTGAATGGGAACCTATTGAATATTATATCACTGCTTTAGGGTGGGGGTAATTTTAGCCAAACATTTCAGGATTAAGAGAAAGAAGGCATTTATATTCCTAAGATTTTGTTACTTTCCAAGTTTCTACTCTTCTCTAAGTATCCAACCCTATCTCAAATAGACTTTATTAATATACCCCGAGCCCTCTTGAGAACACACTCTTTTATTTGACCATTTTTCCTTTCTTTATCAGTCTGGCAATTCAATTTTATGGCTATATATATGTTCCCTAGTTTAGAGATTTCCCTCACATGGCATGATTAGCAGTCGTGTGTGAAATGATTATGTGGTAACATTACTAGCAAATTACAGCTTGTCTAAATACTGTATGTTTTCACTTGAGAACATTGGCTCTGAAATGTATTTCTGGGGCTGTGAAGGAAAAAAAGTCTTGATGATAAGATGCAGCCAGAATTTAATTTGTGAAATGGAGCTTTAAACTCAATTGTTCCTCCCACTGGTAGCAACTTGAGGTTGCTTATTTCCTTTCTAGAATGAAAACTGTGCCCTTTTTAGAACACTCAGTCTTATTTTTAATTTTCAAATTGGTGTTTTCTTATATAACGAGCCAAACGTATATATGATATGTGCTTGTGCCTGTGTATTTTACAGGATCTAAATGATCCATCCCAATTAGTACCACTTAAAACTAATGGAGTGGCTGTTTCAAGGCCCCTAACTATTGTAGTTATGCCTTGGAACAGTGAAGTGAATCTTATCTTGAGATTTTATACTGATAATCCTGGAGATTTCTCATGCAGTGTGGAAGCTCAAATAGGGAGTAGTATTCTTATCATAAGATACAATCAATAACCTACACTGCTGGTTTTTCAGTGCTTAGGGGATTAACTCTAATCTGTAAAGTAGCTGCAGTGGAAGAAATTCAAAGAGTGTGAGAAAACAGGAGAAGTAATCTTATCTTCTAAGTAATTTTATGCTGCAACAGAGAAGTTGTTCATTTTAGTTTAAAAATAAAGCATTCTCGATATTGAGATTGGTCAGCTTCATTTCTGGAATGGGCATTATTGTGTGTCACAAAGGAAGGAAAAAAAGACTGGTGGAGTTTCTTTACTGGCTTAATGGTTATAACCATGAAAGGTTCTTTGAATATGTCTAAAGTACTTCCAATATAAGAAAGAAAATAATTGAAAGGAGTCATATATCACATTTCCCCCTTTTCTCCCCTAAAAGGACCTCAGAGTTCTATAATAAAACGTCACTTTCTCCTCTCTTCTAGCATTTGATGTAGGTGACTGACAGCATGTGTAGAGACCTAGTCTCTTTAGGATGTAGGCCAAGGAAGACATCCTAGACAGAAGATCAAAACTCAGAACTAAAGCTTGAACTTTTCATTAAAACTTGTATCAATCTAGAGGAAAAGATGATAAATCTTGAAAAACTTAAAAATCAAAAAGTTATCTACATCTATAGACTCAGCACTAAACATACTCTTTTTGTTTTGAATTGAACTTTTTCAGAACATTATGATGCCTTATTTGGAGAAATTATCGCATTATAGGAAAAGGAGTGTTGACTCTAATAGAAATAGCCTTTGGATCACTTATAATATGAATTAACCTCATAGCATTAAACCATGATTCGAAGATAAAAATTGGATAGAATGATTTTTAAAATTACTCTTAGGACATCTATATCAGAATTGCTCACACCTTATTAACTCTAGTAGGCGGGTACTCTTGGTAGATTGTCTCATTATTAGTTTGGGGAAGAACAGAAAAACGGACTGATCTCCTGTTCTAGGTAATTCAGCTATGATGTTCATGTTTTATAACTGCCACTCTCCCTCTGACATCCACAGTACATATTCTTAATGTACACTGAAATCTACCAGCATAAGTACTTGTGCTATAAGGATGTATTTTTTCATATTTATATGTGAAAAATATGAAATGTAATTACTGTCACCCATAGCCTAGAAGAACAGTATCTTTTAATGAAGATAAATTTATCTAAAAATAAATTGAAGGCCACATACTGGCCTTTCTTTCTTTCTTTCTTTCTTCCTTTCTTCCTTTCTTCCTTTCTTCCTTTCTTCCTTTCTTCCTTTCTCTTTCTTTCTTTCAGAAATATAAGCTACTTAATTTATCTTTTATCATAATATAGAGATTATAGGGTTTTTTTTAGCTAACACAAGTGTTAGAAACAAATAGTAACTCAGTTCCATTTAAGCCACTTAGTGGAGGGAATAGAGCAAAGTGAAGGAATGAAGAGTGGAGAGTGTCAACAGAGAACCATAAAAAGCAGAAAGAAAAAAAGAGTGTGACAAGGGTCCCTAGAGGAAGAAGCAGCACCAGGACAAAGGACCTACCTTGGGCCCACTTGGTTTGTCAGCCTCAGAACAATCGGCTGTTTTCACTGTTATATGGAATTCTGATTGTTACCCTGCTCTCCAATCTTTCTTTAATACTCATTTTTGCTTATAGATATAAAAATAAAAACAATTTTAATGCTCTTCTGGCAATATCCTAAAGCTCACAGACTGGGTACTATATTAAAATAGATCCTTTTGGATTTAAATATTAACCTTGATTTTTCCTGATTGCAAAGAAGAAAAACAAGGGGTAAAATCTCTAGGACATAGAAATTTTAGGAATTTAAAACTATCAATATCATATTTTGGCAATGATTCCTATTTTTTAAATTAGGGTAAATTTTGGGACAAGGGTAATCATAAGAAATAAGTGAGATCATGTCCTTTAAGGATTTTGAAACCTTACAAAGTTACATATAACTATAATTGAAGCAGTTGTGTCTGGTGTTTTCTGTAGATTTTGGTGGCCTGAGGATGTCTTCTGATGAAATTTCAGAGAGGAAGGAAATTATTACTAATATGAACAATAATAATACTTTGTATTTGTAGATTGGTGTTTTCAGGTTTGCTGTTACTTTGAATTGGTAACAATTCAAAACCTAAACTTAGCTTTCAGAAGCTTTTTTACCTTAAAGGGCCACAGCCAGTATGTGCACTTTATCATAATAAAATAATTCTCAACTTATTTGTCTATCATGGTTGAAAATACACATTGAATCAAGACATCCCTTTATTTACAAAGTTATGCCTTAGAAAATTTTTGAGGGGGGGTATATAGGACCTTTTTGAACTACTTTTTGCACTATTTTGTTTTGGCACACAAACACAGCAATGTATTTATCTTTTACAACTTCCAGTTCTCTCTGGCAGGTTAGCAGGGTAAATACCTTCTCTAATCTTATTTTCTCTGGGTCTTCAGCTCTGCAAACACCCCCTCATTCCTTATAAACTCTCCAAAGCTCAACAAATACTTTTCCTTGTATAGCTGACTTTTCTTCCCCGAATAGCTCCATTTTTTTTTTCCTTCTGACAGATAAGAAAAAGTAAGCCAGACTTTATGAACCTTCTGTGTTGTCGCTCTCCAAACAACTTGCCTGTTTCTGAACTGCATAGCAGAATGTGAAGTGAATAAAATAGAAATATGTGAGAATTGTGTTATCTCTGGTTATAACTGGCAAGGTACTAAGGGTAGAGAAAAGGCAGATGAGTACCTGGGACAGCAGGGAATTCAGTGTATAGGAATTTTAAGCTCAGTTAAAGCGAAGTGAGTAGCAGACAGAGAAAGTCTAATTACAAGTGAGAAACCTAGCCAGGAAATATAGGGGTAGTCATGGAAAGAAGTGAATTTCCTCGTAGATATGACGTGGTTTTCCTCTTTGGAACTTATAAAATTGGGTTCATAATACTTGGATTTTTTTCCTTAATAAGAAATCTAGTAGAGTACTGGGTGATATCTGTCATTCCGGCACTGGTTCTAAGCATGCATGAAAAGGGTTTATAAAAATCAATCTTGCAGGAAACTTAAAGAAGTACCCTAAATTCATTAGTATTCTGAGACCTGTGAGTGAGGCTGTTTAGCCCTGAAGGCAGAAATACTATTGAAGTTCAGGTTTTGGAGTCAAACAAATCTAAGTTCCATTCCCATTTTAGTCACTTGTCACTTAACTTCTCTAAGCCTCAGTTTCTTCATCTGTATAATAGGAATAATAGCATTAGCTTTTTTAGAAAGGGAAGATGAACCAATATATTTAAATTACTTAGAATTGTACTTGAAACACAGTAAGATCTCAATAAATAATATTTGTCGTGGTGGTTATTATAGAAACTGAAAATGTATAGTTAAATGGATTGACATTTTTAAATGGTCTGAGGGACCTTAGCATTTGGGGGCTGTTGGTTATGGGCAGAGCAAACATAAGGGAGGGAAAAAAATATCTCTCTTTCTTCCTATTCCTGTGCCATAACAGGGCATAGTAATTGTTTTTCTCTTTCTTTCCTGTTACTCAAGGCTCATTCATACTAAAGTAATACCACCTATTGTTTCACAACAACAATTGTGGAATAAAAGATCTCTGAAAACTATTGCTTTCACTTAAATTAGTAAAAAGCTGAATTTGAAGGTTAAATGGAAAATATATCATTTTGGGGTTCCTCATAATAATACATTGGATATGCTACTTTATTGAAAGACATTAGCAAAATTGGAGAATGGAAGAAATAGAAAATGATTTTCATCTTGTGCAGTATCCAAAGTATATAACTAGAATACTTAGCAATATAATTTTTCAATATTAAAAATACTGAAAAGAAAACAGTACCCCTCTTAAACACAGAAAAATTCTAGTAAAATGATTGACCTTCATTAATTAAAATAATGGTGTAAGTAAAATGGCAGAACAGTACCAATGAAATTACCCATTACAGATACATTTACATTAAACAAATTAATTGTGAGAACTATAGTGAATCCTTAAGGAATAAAAAACAAACAAACAACAGGCAGCCACCTGTTTTAAAACATTTCTATCTTAAGGAGAAAATATTTCCAGAAACAAGAGTTGCAGTTGAATTAATTGTTCCAGGCCTCACTCTCTATAGCTGATCTGTCCCAGTAATCTAACACCAAGTAGAATCTTGTGATGTGATACAGTACAGCTTTGTAGTGGTTTCTTTGAAATTTTTATATAATACAGGTACTTGCCTGAATTTTACTTTTCATGACCAGGTTCAAGAATTAAGTCATGGAGAAAAAAATATCTGATTTTGGGTCTTGAGAAGAATTCAGAAAAGCATTTCAAATAACAAATGGCACTTAAGGAAAAAACTAAAAGCTCATTCATCTAATTTAGCACATGCTGTAAGACCAGAAGATAGCCAGAGAAGGGTATTATTTCTTGTCTTTTGTTTTATATCTTGTAAGGTAAAATTACATTTCTTCTAGGAACTTAGGCATGATTTTAAAAAAAGAAGTAATGCCAAATACATGGGGATGGTTGCTGACCACTTCTCTTTTCTTCTTTTAACATCATATGAATGAACAGAGCCCAGCCAAAGAGAGTCATGGCATCAATTTCTTTCCATCCATAATTTTAACACTAGAATCCCAAAAGAGATTGCCATTTCACAGCTACTATTAAGATGTTCTTAGAATTTTCTTAACTGAGCATAGAAAAAGTGACATTTTGAATATCATTGGAAGCTCTATATTAATTAATTTATGCCAAACATCTTGGCTGAAACAATTCTATATCAGTGACCTTCCAAATGTGAAAAGGTATTCTCACTAAAGATGGTAGTATAAATTGTAGTTATAATCAGAAATGATCTTCAGTTTCCTGAGGATAGAATTTTTGGAGTGTGTTTTGAGCTTCTTCTAACTGGAGTTGCATTTTTATTTTAGAAATCAGTGTAGATCCTAACTTGGTTGAGCATGGAATAAGTATTACGAGATAATGGAATGTGGTAGTTTGAAGCTTTTTGTGGATCCCAGGAAAGATCATGTTCTTGAAGCTAATCCATTCCAGTGGATGTGGGATCCTTTGATTGGATTAGATTCAGTTGGGAGCCTTTGACTGTATTACTTCAATGAGTATGACCTAGCATGTGCTAGGCCCTATACTAGTCAATGGGAATAAAACCAGTAGAAACCCACCCTACTCTCAAGGTGCTCACAGGGAGTGGGGGAGATAAACAATCCTGAAGAAAGCAGTAAGTGCCACAAAGACTCCCTTAGGAGAATATAGGAAAGGAATCCAATTCAGGGTTCAAGCCTCAGGGAAGTCCTTCTAAAAGAGGAAATGTTTAAGCTAAGACTTTGGGTATGAATAATACTTAACCAGGGGAAGGGGAAGAGCACAGTATGGCAGAGGCAGAAAAAGAGAGAGAGAGACAAAGATAGAGAGGGAGGGAGTGAGGGAAGGAAAGAAGGAGAAAGCAAATCTGTAAAATGAGTACTCTGTGACTTCCATTGTCAAGTTCATTGATTCTGTCTTACCAGTGCCAGATTGTGATGGTATGCCTAACTATGGCTTGAAAGTATAACCAGGTGTGGGTAGGCCACATAGTCACCCTCCCTGTGTATTTCTAGGGCCTTTCAGAATCCCAGCATCTGCCCTCTGTCCAGGTGAGGAGGTCCAGTTTTCCTGTTAGTGTCCTCTCTGGCTCATGTTGCCCAGGCCCCACAAGAACATGCATAGCACCTTCACCCCACTCTTTTCCCACTGGATTGCCCCTAGCCTATGGAGTATTGTCTATCCATATCCTGTTCTAACAAAAGTCTTGGGATTGTCTCTCTGGACTAACTCTCCAGGTTTATATGCACTCTCTTTTGTAGGCTTATTTTGACAGTGAAGCACTCTGAGCACAGTAGAAACAGAGATGAGAGATGTGAAGGATGGTTGGATGCATAATCATCCAAAGAGGCTTCCTGAAGGGAGTGGATCTCAAACCAGGCCTCAAATAAAGGTTAGGGAAAGGAATACCATTCTGTTGAGGAAGTGGTGGGAGTATAGACATGGGGGTTGAATGATCCTGGTGTGCTTGGTATCTGGAGAGTCTACTTTAGCTTGAGCAGTCACTGTGTGTTATATTGTTGGAAATAATGTTGCATGGATAAGAAATGACCTTTGGAGAGTTTGGTTTCATATTGGAGGTAGGGATGGGGAGGAAACTACAGAAACCTCCTGGCCAGTCATTGATTTGGTGAGAATTCACCCAAGCTTTTGTGTGGTTAAGATAAATGGGGAAAAGACCATTTTTAGGGCTGGTTCCTTGAGGGCAGAAGCAGCCATGGTGTCCTCTCTTAGGAAAAATGCCCACACATCATCAGCCATTGACTAACTCATTAACTGACTTAGTTCCACAAATCATTTAGCTGTGTGACCTTGGGCAGGTTAATCTATGTGTCAGTGTCCTCACCTTTCTACTGTGGATAGTAGCAGCAGTAGTCCCCATTTCATAGAGTTATTGAGGGTTCTATAAGTAATGAATAAACTGTGATTAGTATCTAACTGTGAGGACATTCATTCATTTATTCATTCACTAAGCAAATGTATGCTAAGCATGCTCTGAGAGCCTTGTCATCTAGCCTGGTTCCCAGGGAAAAACAACTGATTTTGTATTATTTAAATTTCTGACTCTTTTTTTTTTTTTTTTTCCAAAGCAAATTCTTGCCTGTTTTGGTTCTATTTCATACTATTTCAAATTTTGTCTAAGTGTGCTCCAAAAACCAACTGCATCAAACTATCAGGGGAGCTTGTTAAAAATGTGGACTCTTGGTCCTTCCTTTGTACCTACTGAATCATACCTCTGGGCATGGCATGGGGCATCTGCATTTTAAAAAGGCTCTCTGGGTGATTCTTGTACACCAGGAAGTTTGAAACAAGTTACAAACTTGTCTCAATGACCTCCCATTTGGTGCTACAGTAAAGAAAGCCTGACATTTTCTTTCTGTTCTTTCCATTACTAAGTTTCCCACAATTTGGGATCCTGAAAAACCATGTTTGCTTTGCTGTAGATAGGGAAACTGAGTAGTTTACCTTTTTAGCAGACTTCATTTACGTGGATTTTTCCCAGAGATAAGTTTTCCTCTCTGGGTAAGTCTTCTCTTACTAACATCCATTTCACTGAAACTCAAGAACTAACACACCTGTTACCACCAACCTTCATTGTAATGTAGCTAATAATGTGTTTTCCTTTTTCCAGTTGTAGGATTTGTTATTGCCCTTGGGCAATATGTTCAGGACTCACAGCCTGAATGTTAATAAAAAGATAAAAAAAGGACTGAAATGTCTGCATGTGTTTTCAGTAAGTTTTTTGCAGTCTTGAATTGATTGCTTCCCTTCTCCCAAAGCACACCTAGTGTGACCCTGATGTAGTGGGGTTTAATCAATAGACTGCAGAATGACTAATTTGTTTCCACACACTTCTGTACTGAGTATTTTCCAAGGCAAGGTGAGTATGGTAAGTCTGTGAGCCAGGGTGATTGGAATTGTTGACAGCTGTCTTTGTGTATTTGTTGCAATAAATTTTGAAAAGAATAAGCAAGAAGGGTGGTAAAGGATGGAGGTGTAAAGATGCCTGTACCTCTAAGATATTATTTCTGCCACATTATGTGAAAGACCTCTTAATAACAGGCATTCAACACTTCAGTGCCTGTTGGTTTTGTTTTGTGTTGATCTCTAGATTAGAGGCTATAGGGTGTACTATAAGCTGTAGGGAAGAATATAGTACCCGCTGAATAGGCCTGGCAGAATGCTGCCAATTTTTAAAGTATCAGGTAAGAAGACTATTAAACCTTGGAGTTTAATTTTCTGTTTTTCTTGTCTTTTTCTTTCTTATTCTTTCCTAATTTTTTTTTTCTCTTTTCTTTTTGGGGAGACCCAATGCCAGTTTCATTCTAATCATACTGTCAATACACAATAAATACCCATTAAAGTTAAGTGCAGGCTTTATTTTAAAAAGTGTGTATGTGACCACCTATGGAAGTCCACACATGGCCTGGAGCAAGGGAATTGTTTTTTAATCATTTTTAAAGCCCCTGTTCTATACTACCTACTACTTTTCATATCTTTTCTTATCTTAATCCTCAAAACAATTGTTTTATTTAAATAATCAGGAATCTAAGAAAGAGATAAGGTGATTTGCTCAAAGTCATGGAATAAGTACCACATGGTAGACTTGAGGTTTGAACTCATATCTGTCTGATTTTGTTTAATTTGCTTGCCAATAAACCACTCGTACCAGCCAGGGAATTTTCCAGGTTAGGAAGGGCACTTGAGATAGCTGAAATAGCAGTGTGGCTTAACAGCATACCAGAGAGGCATAACCAAAGTGAACTCACTTTACATTTCTGCTGCTCCTAGGTCTCTCTTGCCCCATATTCGCTTTGCAGCTGTGTAGACATAGAGTGACCCACTGGGGATTAATGCTTGAAGAACTGCTGTTTGAGGGAGAGAAAGAAAAACAAAATTACCCATATACACACCTTGCTATGTTTGGTCACTGAGTAATACAAGAGGAATTTTTTGCATATTAGTAACTATCTCTAAAACCTGAACTATAGTAATATTTGTGTTCCCTTCTTCGGGTTAAGAGCAAGAATTCTGCAGCTAGAAAGAATATGGAAGTCTTTCAGGGAAATGGTAAAATGCATATTTTACTGGTTCTGTGGATATGTTTTATTAATGGCTATGGTTAGGGGCTATATTTTTGTGAAATGAAAGAATTTTGGTGTCAATAAGAATCTATATTTCAAGATAGATTACTAGCCGGTTTTGATTTTGACAGCAAATATAATGTATGCAGTTAAAAGTAAGCATTGAACTACATGTCTCCAGCAGGAGTTTGGCATGCCATCTATACTTTACAGTGATCTTATAGAGTGAGAATGGAACAGGTATGGGTGCTAAGTGTTTTCTGCTAATATTACTTCCAAAATGATTCTTAGAAAAATGGGTTAAAATATTTGAAATGTAAATGTTTTGATATTTAAAAGATATTAATTGTTATATATATATGTATGTATATATTTCAAATGCCTTAGAAACATGGGGTTCTGAAGACCCATATGATGTTTTCTAGACCTGTGATTCTTGAAGAGGGTGGGCTGACTGAATTAAATAAACCCTTTGTTTTATTAATAAAAACTGTAGGAATGAACCTTGACCAAATATTGGCTGGTGGGGCAAAGAAGATGGATATAAGGTGGTATTGTAGGAGGCACAGGCTAATGAGACTGTAAAATTATCTTCTAGATATTATTGCCAATTTAAGTTATGTTTCGGTTACTGAAATACCATTTTAATCAGCACTCTCCTAGGTTAATGTTTGTTGGATTATTTGTTATGATTCAATTATTAATGATATAACAATAGATCTTCTATTTGTTTCAATCTGTGATATCCCTAAATTCTTTTGTCTTTGGTTCCCAGAGAGTTTGAGGGACTCACATGGCTGATTCCAGTAGGCAACAGAAATTTAAATTTAGAATTAAGAGAGTGATTGGGGCTAGGAATTTATATTTGAGTCACAATAACAACCAGCATCTTTTGCATGCTTATGTGCCAGTCTCTGTGTTGAGCTTTTTACATGTATTAGCTCAATTAACCTTCACGAAAGCTCTATGAAGCAGTTAGTATTAATATCCACTTTTATATATAAGGAAACTGGCACAGAAAAGATTTTTTTTTGTAGTTTGCTTTAGGTCACACAACTATTCATTGTTAGAGTGAGTTTCAAACCCAGATCTTTCTGATGTTTAAATCCAAGCTCTTAATCCCTTTGATATTTTGCGTAGAGGTGATTTTTGAAGCAGTGAATATAGGTGAAAGCTGGAGTTAATTTACTCTTAGAACTTGCCCATATTAACGGGTGAGAGATGTGTTGATTCAGCAATTGATAAGAAAGCAAAGGATATATAAGGAAAGCCAGTTATGGAAACCATGAAAAGAGTATTTAGAGAAGGAGGGAGTTAATAAAAGCTGCAGAGACATCAAGGAGAATGAGAGAAAAATCACTGAATATAGAGATTATGTGTCTTTGGGGACTTTGATGAGAGCAGTTTTGAGTAGGGTGTTTAATCATACCTTGCTATTCCACTCATTTTGAAACTTTGGATTAGTTTACTCAGTGATTATCCTTGGATATCACTTAAAGCTAGTCCAAGAACATTATTTAGTCTAGGATAATAGTTCTAAACATTTTTTAGCAAGTGAGAGACTGTTACACTCCCTTTACTTCTTTGTCACATTTCTCCTCTCTTCCAAAACAAATAAATAAGTACAAATGTAAAACAAAGAGAAAAAAAAATGACGGAGTGTCTGTCTTCCTGAGAACTCAGCAGAGTAATAACAGAGATTTCTCTTTTTCTAGCTTAGGAAAAAGTTTGCTATCAAGGAATAGATAGAAAATGGCAATAGGTAATGTAATAATTGAATTAGTGGACTCTCTTGAAAGTGGGATTTCCTATGCTTTTTTCCAAGATACCCAAAACATTTCACAGGCCTTCTCAGTTTTTATAAATATGACATGTGTAAGGAATAAGGCTAATTTCCTTCTTTTTTTCCTTTCCTTTACCAGTGGAGAAGTTGAAACATTAAAGGATGCATGGAACAAATGCAACCCCAAGTTTTCCCTTTTTGGGCACTCTCTTCTGGTCTGCCCTTGTGCTGCTGGTCAGAACAAAGTATAGCTGCTATTGTAACTAGTTAATCTGATATTTCACTACACCTTGCTGTTATATCTGACACAGCTTAACTCTACCTCCTCCTCAAAAGACTTTCTTTACTTGACTCCCAGGATAATGCATTCTTCTGGTTTTCCTCTCACCTCACTGGCTTCTCCTGAGTTCCTCCCTCATTTGCCTGACTTCTTAGCCTTCTGGTATCCAGGGTTTAGTTTTTGGATCTCTTTCCTTTTTAATTTAAACTCACTTTCCTGATAGTCTCATCCCATCTCAACCTGATGATTCCCCAATTTATATCTCCAGCCTGGACTTCTCCACTGAACTCCAGCCTTATATCAATTTCAGCTTGACATTTCTACTTCTTTGTCATATGGAAGTCTCAATTTCCAAAACTGAGACTATGATTTTTCCTACATCTCCTTTACCAGCTGCCATGCCTCAGTCTTTTCCATCTCAATAAATGGCAACTCCAGCCTTCCAGTTGCTCAGATCAAACACCTAGGAGTCATCCATTTTTTCACACTCCAGAAGCAATCTATCAGTATGCCCCATGGGCCTGTGACAAAATAGGTCTCTGTAGGCTGAGCTATCACGCAAGGTAGGGATTTTTCCTTCTTTTTTTGATAATGATAATGGAAAAAAAAAAACATATGCAAAGATAAAAAGAATCAACCTGCAGGCAAAGTTCAAGGTGATTTTCATGGTACTCTATTTTTCCTTTCCGAAAGCACGTGCAATCTTGATTGAAAAAGTACATATACCAGTGGACAACAAGAGGGGAATCTCTGTTGTATTAAATTTTTTAAAAATGCAGTGCCTTTTATTCCGAGTAGCAACTTGGGTGTTATAGTGAATCCATGTTCATTTCTTTTTCTGTGGCACATGCATTGTCATGCTAATTTAGTTGCAATAACAATTGTTAAATTGATTTGTAAGTATTGTTTGATGTTTTACTTAAAGACACTTACAGCTTTATCAAAGTGGCCCATTCTGATTTATTTCATTTTATTTGTACTTTTTTCCATTCTTAATTTAAGTGAGGAGTTTGTTTCCTCTATGTGCCTTTTCCTCCCCATTTGACTTTCAAATGGGTAGCTGGGTAGTCTTGGATAAATCAGTTAAACTTTCACTGTTTCAGGTGATTGTCCTGATGATCATATGCATATATAAATATGCTTTTTAAACTACAGTAAACAGTTAAGTTAATGATGCTATCATAGTGATATTAGACCAGTTGATCTCTAAGATTTCTTTCAATTGTGCAGCTGAATTATCCTACGATTTCCAAAAGCAGTATTTCTCTTTCTCAAAGTAATGCAGTAATATTAGTATATTCCATGAATTGCATATATATATATAACCTGAGGTTTGTAAGGGTTGAACATGAAATACTGAATAATCTGAAATGACCTGGGATTTTTAAAAAATCTGTACAGAATGTCAGTATGACTTACACATACTGTATTTTCAGTGTTGGCTTCTCAGATATTCACAACACATTTGACTCTCCAGCAGAATTATTTGACAATACATTTCCTCCCTGCCCTCTGAATATCTCTGGATGATCAACAAAAAACAGCATTTCCATATGTAACTAAATTAAACCCTGGTACAGCTCCTTTCTACTAATCCGTCTGTATTATCTTTCTTCCTAAGTAATTTCTGATAATCCACTTTTGTCCTTTTCAAGCAATGTTCTTGAGTAAGAGAGCTATCTCTAATTTTAGCCTGAGAACAAAGAGTTACAAAGCAAATTCCAAGTCCCTGTTTTATTCCACCTAAACTACTAAATTTAAAAATTCCAAGAATCCATTTGCTTTTTAAAAAACATTTTTGTTCTTATTTTCAGTGTCAATTTGTTTCCTTCAGCTTTCCCATATGCATGACTTTTATAGCACCACATAGAGTATTCTGCCATATTGATTTAATGGTATGTTTCAGTAAATTTCCCCTGTTACAATGCTTGCTCCATACTAGGCAGCCAAGGGGGGAACTGACGGATGAGCTGGTTAACTAATTTTAAAAGAGAAAAAATTCCATTTCCTCCATCCTTTAATGTCATAGCTGTCCTGCCAATGACCTGATACTGAGATGTATTAGGTTCCCCATGACATATGTTATAGAAAGTAGTGACCTGACCTTTTAAAAATTTTATTAACATTTATAAATTTGCTTTAGTGTATTATGTTGGAAGCTATGATTTTTCTCCAGAATGGATTGGGGTGACTGGTATACAGATTGATAGCCATGTCATATATTAAGCTGGCGGGCATTTTATAGAGTGTACAGATGCTGTTTTTTGTTATGTTTTGTTTTTCTTTTACCCTCCTCTAAGGCTTATATTAATGGGGATGGAAACATTTAAAAATTTATTTTAAAGCATTTTGCAGACAATACCTGGAAACCATTACTGTCAGCCATTGCATATCTGATTGGCTTTTGATTATTGCTTGATAAAACATTGAGGCATCCATTCATCTATTCATTCATTGAAACCTTCTGCTCAGTGCCTAATGTATTTTAGACGCTATGCCAGTCACTAGGGATGTAAGAGTGATTGTCACAATCCCTGCTCTCAAGTAATTTACAAACTGATGGATTAAGAACCCATGGTATTCGGCCATGATCCTAATCAAAGATTTTTTTCTCCCTCAACTTTGTGTTCAAAGCACAGACATTTACTCTTTTTTCTTTTCTTCCCTCCTTCCCTCCCTCCCCCCTCCTCCCTCCTCCCTCCCTCCCTCTTTCCCTCCCTCCCTTCCTTCTTTTCTTCTTTTATATTCTATTACATCTTGGCTCTTCCTAGGAAATTTGACATATTTTGGGGGACAAAATATTTGTCATAGATCAATAGGAAATCTTCATTAATGTAAATCTTTAGAACTTAATTATCTATATTGAGTTTTATTGTCTTAGCAATTCTCATCTTTCTCCCTATACCCTAAGAAACTCAGAAGTGTGTGGTTTTATAAAAAGCACACCTATCCCACGACAGGAAACATGGGAGCCAGGTAAGCTGGCATGCTGCCTTTCTAATCTGCTTTCCACAATAGCAATCACAAGTGGGATGAGGAGCGACATGTCCATCCATCATCTACCTTTTTCCAAATGCTGCTGAAACTCCTCAGAGAATATAGATTGCTAGTTTATTTTACAGTAAATATTTGTTTATTTTATAGACAAGGAAATTGAGGCATTGAGAACATAAGTGGGTAGATAAATAAGTTATGGACACTGCTGGGAAACATCAGCTAATGTTTATTGAGCCTCTGTGGAGCATAATACTTTCATAAGCCCAGTACAGTATATTTTGTTTCTAGCTTCTAGTTGTTCCTTGCCAGAGAAAAATATTCCATGGCAATTATTGGCTTGAATTTAGTCTTTGTTCTCATGGAAAGCTCTTGTTATTTTGTTTGCACATTTTGCTTTTTACATTTGCATTTTCTAAGAACATTTTACTTTTGCTATATAGGACCTTAAAAAAGTAGCTGTATTTCTAGGTCCCAGGCCTCTCCAGATTCAGTCACTCAAGTTTTTTTGTTTTTTAAAAACTTGAAGACCATCATGTAGCAGATAATGTGCTAGGAATTAAAAGACTGTTCTTGTTCCCTAGGAACTCTATTTTAGCAAATCCTTTTTAGTATCATAAAAGTGTAATATACTTCTTTTTGTTTTTAAAGCAAACAACTTTATTGCAGGACTTTCCAGAGTCTTCAATATATATATATGGTACATTATAAACTTCCAGAAGCAAATAGCATATGCAACATTTTCTAAGCTTATTTGAACAATAAACATGTTATTCTACATGTGTATCTCGGGGTCAGTGCTCTTCAGAACACACTTTGAAGAACTGATGAAATGACCATTTTTCATCATTCGCTTGCCAGGCCACCCTGGAAGTGATCATGGGCAGACAAGCCAACTGTTCCAGAACAGCTGTTGAGAATTTAATCTAGTCATTCTTTAATATTGTGCCTCCCCTTCCCCGAAATTGAATAGCAGCCTATTAAAGAAAAACAAATTGCCTCCCCACTGCTCACACTGTGCTCAGTCTGTATAAGGTACTGTTATGCTTGAGACGGATTAACTCTTAAAAGTTAACAATCACCTAGTCTAGCCCCCATATCTATATCGAGAGGAAGTTGAGGCTAGGAGAGAGAGGCTTTGAACTATAGAAGCAGAGCCTGGAAAAGGTCCCAAGTCTCCTGACTCTTCTGCACTGACACTGCACTCTCACAAATGCTACCAGATCAGAAGTTTTCTACTTTAAATACGCGAAACTCCAATAACCAGCACATTTGGTGCAAACTCCAAGTACCCTTTTCAGTCAAATGCTCTTTGCTATTTTTCCACAAAATACCTGAATCAACCAGCTGTTCTTTTCTTCCTTTGTAGTTTTCTCATCTCCTACCTATCACATCATAAAGTTTAGAGTGTTTTTACCATTCCAGCTGTGTCGTGTTGCAGCACTGGTGGGAAGCCGTTCCATCCTCCATGCTTCACAGACAAATATAGTGACTCATTGCTAAAATTTGATCCACCACAGGAGCCTTGTATAGGTTATATTGTGAATGGTTTTTATGTCAAAGGAAGTGTAATAAATGTAGACAGCAGAATAAAAATCACTAAATATTTGAATGGAAAATAAGTTATTAGAAGAGCTTATTTTTCTCATAAATGTGTTCCAGAAAAGCATGTAAGTCAAATAAATATTGTATATATATTGTAGAATACTCTGTGGGCATCTTTATGTTATATATTCATGGTCATTTGCCAAATTGGCAAACTCTGAGACTTTTCTGTAACAGGGTACCGTGTACCATCACCAAACTGTAGTTTTTTTATACTAGTGAAGAGACTATAGGCCATACATCTGGTTCATTTGTAAGTCAGTTGTGTGGAACTCAGAATACATTTTCTTATACAAATAATCATCTTATTTGGTGCAAGCCTCCTCAAACAGTTTTGCCCACAGTATATCTCTAGGGTCTACTTGTACTTTTCTCAAATTTAACTAAATCATAAGCACATGTCCTGGGAATGGATTTAGAGTTTTGTCTTGAGATTCTAAGAGCACATCTCTCCTTGCTGAACTCTGAATGGAGTTCAGCCACTCCATTCTAAACCGCTCATGTGGTTTTAGAATATAGGAAATAGAAGGGACCTTAGAGATGATCTCTTCCAGCCTTCTTATCTTAGAGTTGCAGTTAGCAGGGCCCAGGGCAGGGGTTCCTTTTTGAGAGTGCAGGTTGGTAAGGGGCAGACTCCAGGGGTCAGTGGTGTGATGAGCAGGAGGTGAACAGAGTCACGTGGCAATTCTGGGGTGAGGCATGGGAACGGGAGGTAATGATGGGGGTCTGCAGGTAGTAGGGAACATGTGGGGCCCTTCTCGTTAGATATAACAGAATCGTTCTTCTTTTAGTGCCTCTCACTTTGTACCCTGCTTCATCTACTTTACTTTCCTAGTTACTGAGACATGTAACTCCCTTTCTTTTGGTAAAAGGTATGTATTCCTTTTCCCTATTGCCACCAGCAACGCACCCAAACTGATCCCTCCCGCTCCCTGCTAAAGTAGGCTGGAGCTGGAGGGAAAGGGTGAGGAACAAAACTGAGGTTGTCTCTGGTGGCTCCAGAGTCTGCAGTGGTCAAAGAGGAGGAGGAACAGGGATGTTTCTGGCAGTGGGTGAGAAAGAGAAGTTTCTGTGTTATCCCGCAGCCAGGGACATACGTGAAAAGGCTGCTTGAATGCCAGGCTGCAAGAGAAGTTAACAAGTGGGGGAGGGGGCAGTGCTAACTTCTTGGATAAGCTGCGGCACCTCTGTGCATATGGAGGAAGAGGGTTGAAGGGAAACTTTCAGTGCTCTTCTGAGGAATCAGAATTTATAATTTAGTAACAAATCCTAACACATTTAATATGGAAAATTGGATTTTAGAAACCATCTAAGTAATATTCAGACACCACAGAGAGTGATGAACCGTATTCATTAAATGTCTGCTTGTGTTTAACACAGTCTGAATCTTCTAAACATTTATATTTATGTTTTTATTTTATTCTATTTTTAAAAGACAGAAATTTGAAGTAAAATGTATTTGTGTATGTATGCAGTAAGAGGATGGTTAGAGGGAGAGGGTAGATGGACTGACACAAAATAAAATCCCTCATTGTACTCTGTGAAGAATGCTGAAAAAGTCCCTTTGATTCACTTAATCCTCTTGAAGATGCTTGGGAGAGTATACTCTGATTTTTAAGGAACACTCAAAAGGTCTCTAAAGAATGTTGTTTCTCTTATATTTTATATCAAAGCATTTTTCACATAGTTATTGTCTTTACTTAATTTGACTTTGAACCTATGGAATTGTGGATGGGGCAGGAAGCTCTTTTTATTTGTTAAGACTGAAGTTTCTGAGGAAATTTTGGTAGATTTCCTGGAGATTAGTTATTTCAACTTATAGTGGTATAGATTCACGACAGATTTTAGTGAAGAGTGTTAAAATTGCAAATAAATGGTGAGGGTAGTGTTTCTTTGTGATTTTAGTGCGTGGTTCAAAGGTTGATGTCTACACTGCTAAGTTGAATGCTGCCTCACAAGCTCTATTAAGTTACCATGAGTTTCTTCAGTCTTTGGAGTGCGTTTAGGTTAAAATTCTAGCCTTGTCAGCTTTGTGACTTTGGGCAGATTCTTTAATCTTCTGAATTTGTTTCCTCATCTGTAAAATGGGGACAATAATAACTACCTTGTAGCATTGTTCTAAGTGTTAAATCACATGATATATGTGAAAGGATCTGGCATTTACTAGCTCCCCAGTGGATGTTTAGTTTGTTTTAGTTTGGTTCCATTTCTCACCTTGTGCTCTTGGCCTGTTGCTAACAAGCAGGCAGAGAAACAGCGGCAGCGCAGTGTGGCTGGAGGGTGTTTGTCGAGCCATGGAACTGTGAAGGGCCACCTGCAAGACTACTTTTACCTCTGGGTCAGGGGCCGGATCCCACAATATTTCATTCTCTCCTTCCTAGATTCCTTAATTCTGCCTCTTTATCCTCACTGTGTAATCTGTTGTTAGTGGGATGCTCTCCTGAGTGTTTGCACCTGTATCTATGTTTATCAATGGTATTTGCCTGATTGAGATAATCCCCGCTATTGACTAAGTTGACTGAATCTGGAGACCATTCTTCTTATACATTCCTCTGTTACAGCATTACGACAATAATACAATTTTTGTTTCTATTTAACAAATATTTATTTATTTAGTCCCTATTAAACATTTATTTAATAGGGACTAAATAAATATTAAATATTTATTTGGTGCCTATTAGGCAATGAATAAAACCAAGCCCCTGCTCTTGTGGAGTTTACATTCTAATGAGAGAGTCAGACAGTAGGTAAACAAATAGAAAATACCTCAGATGTTTAACCACTGTGAAGAAAAATAAAGCAGGATAAGGAGGAATGTGGTAGGAAGATGTTTTATTTATTTGTTTGTTGATTTATTTATTATTTTTTCCATACAGTTGTCTTTTAGTGGTCTCCAACATGCCATGAACCAGGGATATAGCACTAAGTGACTGTTTCTACCTAATAATCAACTAGGAGTCTTTTAGCGTGCCTCTTCCCACAGTGCTGCTCCCATTTCTAGATCCATAATCACAGATGAGGATAGTTTTACTGGTAACACAGATCTGGAAAAGGACACCCTTAATTAAGAGGCAAGAAAGCCATGCAGATAGATTGCTCCCAAATAGAGCAATAGCCCAGCATTTGCTACACCAGCTGCCCAGAGCTTCATATCTACTCATTTACTCATCCCTTTAATAAGCTTACAATTATCCCCATTTTCCAAGCAAGGGGAAACAAGTTAAAGAGAATTCAAGCTTGTTTGAACCTGTTTGAAACTAACGTGTGCTACAAAGCACTAGGAGTTCAGCTTCAGTGTTACTTTTCCTCCATTTGGGACCACCCAGACCAGTGCAGATTTCATGGGAGAGGGAAGCTGTTTCAGATAGAGGGCTCAGGGAAAGTGCTCAAGCAAAGACTTGAAGTAAAGGAACAATGATCAGAGAGCTGGGAGAGAAAACAGAGGAAATAGTAAACACAAAGCCCTATGACAAGTCTGACTGAAGTTAAGGGACAAGGAAGGGAATGTGTCAAAGGTGAGGTCAGAGAGATGCTGGGATCAAGGTTTCTTAAGACCTTTCAGATGGGGTGTAGGGACTTTGGATTTTATCCTGAGTGAAGTAGGGAGCTATTGGAGAGATTTTAAATAGGGGAATAGCCTATTGTGATTGAACTCTTAAAGAATTGCTTTAGCTGCTGTATGGAGAATGTGCTATAGAGAGGCAAAAGTAGTAGCAGGGAGTAGAAAGCCATTTCAATAATAGCTTTCCATGGGTACGTTGTTTTTTTCACCTTGTTCTTTTTTCCCTTTATTCCTCTATTTTGAAAAGTTTCATTCATTAACTCAGATTGTTACTTGGTCTAACCACACAATCCTTTGTCTTGCACTACCCTAATATGCCCTTATTTGGAATGTCTCCCATGCATACAGACTTCTGACTTTATTCTGTACACCTGGCTCTGCCTTAGAGTCTTTTCTGTATTCGATAGACTGCTTCCGGTAATCTCTGAGCTAATAAATTAGCTTGGAGAAAACCTCAAAAACAAGGAGACAACAGGCATGCCTTTTTTCCTTCCCGTCTTTTATGTCTGTATTTTACCCTCTCATCTTGCTAGATGACTATTACAATTGATACAGAATTCATTGTTGTTCCTCTTGTTACAAGTAATCCCAGTTGTGCAGGTAGTGTTGGTGCAGCACGGTATAAGGGGGCCGATGCGAGAGTAGTACGGGGGCACTGCCTTTGAGACCTGCGGTGACTTGATGTCAGGTCGTTCAAGGGAGGCAAGGAACTGGTGGCACTCTCAAGCCCTCCGGAGTTTAAATCTGCCAAGGAAAAATTATAGAGTTACAGCTTGCTTTAAATGATTAAAAGTCACGTGAGTAATGGGAAAGAAAATCTCAAGGGAGTGGTGGCTAGAAAATCTTTTATACTCAAAACATAAACCAAAAGCAATTGCATAAAACCCTAGAAACCAGAGATGGAAATGAGAGTAGATTATATATAATGCAAAAGACACATGCACATACATTCCCTGCCCAATGGGCTTTTAATAGAAGACGCGCTGATTAAGACAAAATGTGCATTAATTAAGGTCCAGCTTAGGAGAAGTCAGAGTTGCTGGATTTGTCACACATTCATGCACTTAGTTTATTTTAAATTCTCCTATCATGCTAATTATAATATTTTTAAAGTGTGGATTTTGCAATCCAGTTACACGAAAATGACAAATTACTAAATGAGGTTTGTGTATTTAACCTCATGGTTTGGGTATATGCCATTTAAGTACCTTGTCTAGCATGCTTGCCTTCTAATGTTTCTGTGTTAACCCAGCTGCTTCCCTTTATTGCTGCCATATCACAAAGAATGTTTTCTGCGTTTTTATGGAGAGCCTATTAGCAGCATAGGCTTGATTTAAAGAACTTCTCCAGTTTATGAATACAGTTCATCTCTGTGAATGTATTTAGCACTCTAATGCTATTTATTTACTCCATACTGTAAAATGTAATATAATAAATAATAGGTCCCTTGGGCTTGTGGTAAAACTCAGTGATCATCTTCTCAGCAGGGTGATAAACAAAACTTGAGTGGAGAAATAAGGACGAAAAATCACCACGTTCACTGGGATGCCATTATATACCTGGAGCTAATAAAGGCAGAATTACAGAGCTTAATATTATGCTTAGTACTGCATCTGAATATAATGAGACTGGGGTAGGAAAAAGACTCACTTATATTAGCAACATCTTAGGAAATGTTATTAACTCCAAATTATCAATTCAAGTATGAAAGTGATCTTAAAAATATATAACACTTAATTTCTTGTGCTAAATAAATGTTAGTGTTTTCTACCTTCTTGACCCATGGAAAACCCTTGGGATTGTTTGGTGGTGGTTGTTGTTGTTTTTTTTGGGGGGCATTACATTGAAATCCCAATTCCATTTGAAGGTTTTCAAGATGCCCTTAGCTGTCAGCAATGCATAAATGAAATATGTGCAGACCAGGGCCTTTTTGTGCTCATTGGTCAATAGAGCCATTATTTGCATGGTTGAAGTCTAGGAGTCAGTGTTTGAGTGTTTAAAATTCCATGTATATGAATGTATGCCTGATTATATTCCAAGATTATTCTGGTTATTTTTACATTATCTTTGCTTTTATTTCTCTTCATTAGATATTTGTTCCTTGAAACGTGGGTCGCAAACTTAAACTGCTATAGAAGCCTGACTGATAATCTAAATGAATGACTTGGACATGAGTGGGGATTTATGCAAATTGGAGGAGCAATGTTCCATCTAAAGCAGGGGTTCTTAACCTTTTTTTTTTTTCCATGGACCCCTTTGCCAGTCAGGTGAAAACCATAGAACCCTTACTAGGTCCATACTGTACTGTGTATTATTTAATAAATATATCACACCCCCACCAACACATCCCCACAGGAATCATGTTATTTTGAATTTCAATTCAAGCTCATGGACCCCCCTGGTTAAGAACCCCTGATCTAAAGAGTCCAGGCCCTACTCAGATCCAGCAAATAGGTGTCATCTAGAATACAGTCCCAGTAGTGCCAGATCTAAATTTAAAAACACAAAGAAGTCTTTGATTTTGATGTGAAATCCTGGTTTATTTATTGTCAACTAATTTTTTAGAATTAAATACTGTATTCCCATATCAAATATGTCAGCACTCTGGTTTTGGTTTATAGGTTGCCAATTTGATAAAACTGCTTTACATTATAAGTTCATGAAAATGTTTATACAGTCAAGGCTCCTGTTGGATTATTAGCTTGACACAACTGCTACAAAGTTCAGTGTTCCTCTACTTTAATTTTCCCTGGCCACACATATTTATCTCATGATACTTTCCCAGGGCTTTTCCTTGAAATTACATCACTCAAAATTTTAATATTTTTAAAAGCAGAGTGCTGAATGAAGTTAGGTATTATGAAGGCATGTGGATATATAATATATTCAATGTTTGTTTTATATTGCATTTTATTTTTCAGTCTTTAAACATGAATATGCTCAAATTTTGTTTTATTGTGTGCTTATATGGAAGGATATGGATGGTAGAAGGATATGCTTAGCTTTGCCTTTATGGTAATAGAGTCATAGACAAGTGATTTGGTGGTTATGTTTTGCTACTAGCAAATGGTAAGGAGAGCTACCACCAAAAGCATTTGCTAAAGACATGCTTTTATTGTTTATTATATGGTATTGGGAGGATTTATATAGTATCAACTAGAAAAATATGTGCGTATATTTAACAATATATCAATCTGTGAAGATTTTTGTTTTTAGAGTTCTATTTAAAGGATATATTAACTCACCTTAAAAAACTCCAGGCAATATAATGTGGAAATATTGTAGGCTGTGGTTCTATGGCAGAGAAGAGTCGACTTTATTCTGGAAGAATCTGAGAGCTGATTTACTGGTTGTCTACATGCAGTGTGGACAAATCATCCTACTCTGTAGTCTCTTTAACTTTAAATCAAACTGCATCTCTGATGGTCCTGCCAAGATAAATTGGCCTCAGACTGAATCTTTAGGTAACAGAGTAGGGGTGGGAAACAATATAAAGTATCCCTCTGTATAGAGGCTTCAAAAAGTACAATTTTGATTTGGATAGTTGGGAGTTCAGTACTTGTTCCTTTATTAGATAGCTTCGATTATTAGGTTGAAAATGAAATCTGCATTTTTTTTTTTACTTATAATTTCTTTAGTCTCTAAATACCCATAGCTCCTCTTGATTATCTTGTCTGACAACTGATAGTTTCTGCCTTGTGATTTATCTGGGCTTGTATTATGAAGATGATTCAGTCAGATCAGCTGATGCAACTCTATGAAGAGGTATCTAAGATCAGTGGCATGCGAGATGCAGCTGTTCATTCATTCAAAACAATGTTTATTGAGTGCCTATTATGTACCAGGCACTGTTCCAGGTATTAGATGACATGCATACTCTAGCTTTATGTCTTAATTCCGTTTTTAGATTATATACTCTATGAGAAGAGGATTCTTGTCTGATTACCTTTGTACTTTCTCCCTCACCATTCTCCCTCACCTACAGCAGTAAATTAAATTTAGAGTTTTTTAAATGTGTAAAAGACTGAGTATGCCTATTTTGGAGAACAACAGAGAGTAAGTCTAATCCTTTTATGACAGTCATTAAATATTTTAGTCACATTAGCCTAATGTCCAGGCTAAATAGCCTTGGTTCTTTACAGTTTCTTCTAAATAATTTGATTGCTCTTCTTTGGGTCCTCTCTGGTAGATTATTGTCCCTTTTCATGTGTAAGAACAAGGAGTGAACACAATATTCATGATCAGATCTGATTTATACAAAGGGGTAAGGAAGGCACTATACTTTCTATGATTCATTAATTTCCCTTAAGGTACTCTATTAACTACCATTCTTTTTTTCGTAAGACAGACTTACTTTTCTCTCTTTTATTAAGTAAATAAATTAATTAACAGGGTATTATATATTTATGTGGTATCCAAGTATGTATTCCCTTGAGCTATTTATTTTCCTATTTTTTTTTTTTTTTTGATAACTTAGTTTGTCAATAAAAAGACCAATTTTTGGATGCAATTGATGGTTCTTATGTATATTATAGAAAGCTTTTCAGAAAGTCATATGGAAGTGTCATTTGGGGATACAAAAATACAGTAAATATGTGTGTGTGTGTGTGTGTGTGTGTGTGTGTATGATGAGAACAAAGTGATGAATCTCCAAGTCTTGGAGTTCTTGCCTTCTTTATTTGGAGTCTTCATTCTTGTTTTAATGGATATCTGTTTTATCCTTTTAGAGCAGGGATTCTTAAACCTTTTTTGTTCCACGGACCCCTTTGCCAGTCAGGTGAAAACCATGGACCCCTTCTCAGAATGTAGCAGCAAATAGTTTTATGACACTCAGCATCTGCATGTCTTTAAATTAAATTTTAGGATTATTCAAAAGTACATTTTACAACTTTCCCATAATTTCAATACTTGATAACCTAATATGGTTTAACATCTGTTCAAATGGTCATTTTCGGCAAACATTTAGAAATTCAAGTTTTCCCACAGTGTTATAAAACCATCTCCGCCATCCTTACCAACCTTTTTGCAGGCAGTTATCCACTGCACTCAGAACATGCTACATTAAAATAAAAATCATACTAAGTCTACAATATACTGTGTATTATTTAATAAATATATTACACCCACACCAACTTATCCCCACAAGAATATTTTTAAATGCATAAAATAAAATTACAAAGGAAATTAGTTACATATTTTGAAATATAGTTACTAAAATAAAAAACATGATACAATACTATACATATGTTCTTCTTTCTTAACACATTAAATCGTAATCCAATAAATCAACAATATAGGAAGGTTAAAGTTAATTTTATTTTTTGAAGACATGTCAATGTGCAGACTGTTGTTTATCTTGAATAAGAACATTAAACTGTGATGTATTTCACAAGGCAACACGCATATCATGTTAGACATCTAATCGAGTTGATTTTTTTCAATTCAAGTTCACAGACCCCCTGAAATCTATGGTCTGTGGACCCCTGTTAAGAACCCCTGTTTTAGAGTATTAAACTGTTTGATTTGACCTCCCTATTTCCTATGCATGAAATAATTCTTAGGATCTCCCTCGTCATTCATTTTTAAGTTCTTGTAAAAAGAATTAAAAGATGTCAGAATTCTCTCTGACATCTTTGTTATGGTTGTTAATTGTTGTTATGGTTAATGGTTGTTAATTGTTTGTTATGGTTAATGGTTAATTGTTATGCTGTTTCTAGGGACAAATGACATATCCCTATGTCTTTGCCAATCCACAAGCCTTCTACCAAATCCACAGGTCAAAGTGCTCTCTATCCAGGTGATTTACAGTGCTTGATTTGTTCCATGATTTCATCTTTATAGACACTTCCATCTTTGTCAAGGCCATACTGATTTCCCCACAAAGGATATCCACTAGAATTTCTCATATGTCAAATGTATTGCATGCATTGAAAAAAAAAAAGACCACCATCCAAGTTAAAAACCATATTACAAAAAAGAAAAGAAAGAAAGAAAAAGAAAATTATCAAAGCTTCAATTTGGAATTTGGAATTACATGCCTGTGTTTTAAAGTTTGCTTTGCTCTGATTTTTTTTACTTTGGCTTTTGCTTTCCTCCTATGTTCTAGCTTCTCCCACCATTCTTTAGTTTAATTTAGCAAATATTTCTTAAACTACCAGCAAAGAACTGTGCTAAGCACCTGGAAAGTTATAAAGATAAGTGAAAGTTCATTACTACCTTCTTTCTGCCCTTCACCCAAGCCAGCAATTTTTCTTAAATCCTTCTGTTTTCTGCTCAATAACACCAGAAGGGAATACTTGTTTTCTTTATTTTTTAGTTTAAACAGAAGGGTTTGGGACATTTTGTTTCTTTCTTTGGTAGATATATTTTAAAGAGCCTGCATCATTTAATGAATTAGGATATTTTTTTTGAATGTCCTATAAGGTATGGGGTTAAAATGTACCCTTATTATTATACTTTTAAAGTTTTATTGATTATTTTTAATAAGCCTCTATTTCCTCCAGTATTTATTGAAATTGAGATCAAAACAATTTAAAAAGAAACACACCACAAGGTGAACTTTATGGTAGGTAAATTATGTCTCATTGAAGTTGATTTTAAAAATAATAATCTAAAAGATTTTACCTAGATAATATTGCCATGTGTTATAAAAAACACCTTCTTTGATTAGATTTATTCCCATGTGTGATACATTTGCTGGCTCATTTTGCAGCACCATGGATTGACTGCTTTATTCCACATACTAACTCCTGTTCTCAAACATGGGAGATTCTTAGTCATTAATTGAAACACTAATTTGGGTAAGAATTTAAGCAAGGTTCAGTAATTCTCAGTTTCCCACTTTGCTTGCAAACACAATATAAGCATGGGATTACCCTCTTCATAGCTTATTATACTGGGTGCTCAATCACAGGGAAGTAATTTAATGCAATTTACTCCCAACTGTTTCTCTCATGCTGACCACTTTATGAAAATAACTGATTTCACAAGGTTATTTTTATTTTGAAATTATTTTATTTTCTTGGAGGTCATAAACTTAGTCACAAACCTGGTCTCATTCTCCTTTTGTTTTTTTCCCCTTTTAATTTTCTACTATTATGTCACCAAACCAACTCTTGAAGGCTCTTACATTCTCTATTTCTGCCTGGTTGATCTCAGTTACTTCTTTCACTTAGATATTTTGTTTTTATGTTTTTCTAGTTATCCTTTGTATGTTCAAACCAGTCTCATAACTTCCATTTCATTAAAATACTTAAGGCCCCATCACAAATTAATAACATAGGCCCTTACATTGGGTCTTTTCCTCAGCACTCCCAATCTTGGAAAATCAGGACATGTTTTAACTACTGTCTCATTAATTGATACTTCTCTCCTGTACATTGTTCTTTTGGGGATGAACCATCATGCTGAAAGTGATAGAGTCACTTGGAAAACTTTATGATCTTTATTTTTGGAGTTTTACTAAGCCTTTTTCCCCTTTTCTCACTTTTATTCCAAATCATGCTTTCAAACTTATTTTTCAGGGAGCGGGTATAGCTCAGTGATTGAGCACCTGCTTCCCATGTACGAGGTCTTGGGTCCAATCCCCTGTACTCCTTAAAAAAAAACCAACAACAACAAAACAAAAACAAAAACAAAAAACAATTGTCCTCAAACTTATTTTTCCCTAAGCATTTTTTTTTTTTTTTTTGACTTACCAGTGGCCAGGGACTGAACCCAGGACCTCATATGTGGGAAGCTGGTGCTCAACCACTGAGCCACATCGACTTCCCTGAGTTCATTTTTTCCTTTGTTTTGCTTGCTTGTTTTTTTCAGAAGGGACCAGGAACTGATCCCAGGACCTCCCATGCGGGAGGCGGGTGCTCAACTGCTTGAGCCACATCCACTCCTTCCCCTAAGTATTCTTACTAATAATGCTGTCCTTAACTTCTCCCTTTCCTAACTGACTGTAATCAGTTCTTTCCCCCACCCCTACCCTATCCTATTAGTGCTCTGAAGACCTCTGGGATTTCCTCTCATTTTGGATGTTCACCACAGGGCCACTGAAAGCAGAGCACTTGGCCTGAGGATTCATGCACTCTACTCTGGCTGCTATAACATGCCCTAGAGCTGGCCCTGGGGAATATTTTGTAGTTCCACTTGAATCTCACCTTCCTCACCCAGAATGGTATAGACATTATATTAACTCTAACACTTTGTATTCACTTGGCATTGCTTGTCCTTATTTGAGGCAGACCTTTTCTTCTAGATTTTGTATTCTCTCACTGCACAACATTCTACAGAATGTTGAAGCCGTACGATTACCCCCAAATGGCCATAGATGATAATACAGGTAGTACATTACTTTGTTAAAGCCTATAAGTCTGGGAGTGTAGGAAAATAAAGTCTAGATTGGTTAACAAAGCATAATCATATCTCAGTGTTAAATAGTGGGCTCTTTTTTTTTTTTTTTTTTTTTTGTATTATATGAAATTTTTTCGTGGTATTTATTGATTTTATTTAATGAATTTGTATGTTTTTTTCTTTTCCAAGGTACGACCTTTATTCCTCAGCATAATCCCTATGAATTGGAGCTTAAACATCTTTGTTTTGCATATGGAGAACAAACAGATATTCCTGCTTATTCTCAGACAAGAGGATGATCGATGGCTTTAATATCAAATTCTGAATTCAAATTTTGTCTCAATTTCAGATATAGTGATAATATCGGTCTTCTCTGCTGACCAACTCAGGCACATGAAACTTTTTTTTTTTCCCTTTTCTTCATTCATTTCTACCCCAGGCTGAAAAATCTCACATTCTCTCTTAAAGTTGATTTAACAATGTGGCAAACATTTTAAAAATCTAAAATAAAGAATATAGCACTTTCCACTGAAATAAGAGGCCGGTAGTGTATACCTGCTTGATCTAATGCATCCCTCACCTTAAATAAATCTCTAGAAAAGCTGTAGGAAGGAAACAAATTCCCCTGACACAACAGGATGTAAAATGGATATAAACCAATTACATTTTGCAGTTCTTAGAGCAGTCTCAGGAATACTGACCCTTCTGACTTCATTTTCAGGCATGAACTCTCTACCCCCATCTTGCAAGGAAAAATAATTGAGCTGAATTCCTAGCAAGAAGCAAATCAAGGTTTTCAAAGAATAATTTTGCTGGGACATATGGAGTAAAGCACCTTTAAAACAGCCAGAGGTAGTTATTTAAATACACTTAAGCCACTATTCATAGAGATTTTTAATGAACTTTTCTCACTTTAAGCATTTCAAAGTAAGTAAAGAGAGTAGAGAGAGCCACTAGAAAATCATTATAATAAACACCAGCATTGATCAACTTCCTACAACATTGCCCCTCTGGAACCTCCGTTCTCCTTGTTTTAAGCCATACAGTGAAGTAATCAAACTCACAGACCATTTTTTAAAAATTAAGTGATGTTTTAAAAAACCTTTTCTTTATTTAAGATTTCAAAGAACTTGGTCAGTACTCTGAGTGCTCAGTTTTTTGGCTGTGACTTTCAAGCTGAACCTTTTCAATAGTAAATAGCCTCCTGCTTATGCCTGTGTGTTTTGACTTAAAAAAAAATCAATTTCTGAGAAAATGGGCTTCCATCTTCCTTTCAGCCCTGCCTCCTTTGATGATTGATGTTAATTCAGTAAGCTGCTGACCCAAGAAAAAAGAATTGTTTGTGCTGTTGTTTTGAATAAATAAACTTACAAAGAATCAATGGCTGTAGCTTAGAGAAATTAGATGGTGGGAGAGCATAAAGTCTCTTTCTGTCTGTGTTTCTAATGTAAATAAATCAGGTAAAGGGCATTTTAGTACCAGATATCTTTTTGAATGATAGAGACTTGCTTCTATGGGCATTTTTTTTTTAATCTGCAAGTAAACGTTGTCTCTATATCTGTAGTAAGAAAGGTCTGTATTTGTGGGAAAACAGGACACCTACTTATTTGCATAACACTTCCAAGCTGGCAATAGCAAAGCAAGTTTCTTCATTCACTGGGCCTTAGCATACATTCAATATTGTTGGTATGTGGACTTTACTCTTCTCACTGTAGTTTAGGGAAACATTTCCAAAGGATTTTAAAATGCCTTATTTAGATTTAAAATTGAAAGGCAGCATGGTTTGCCAGACCAAAGTAGTTAACTCAGGTGATTTTCCTGATCAAACTGGCTGTTTATTGACTGACTATACATGAGTCATTTTGCTCTTTCTATGTCATAATTTTCTTTACCTAAATGTACTACTAAATGTTACAATCATGAAGGGAAGTTGACATCACCTACTGACTATTCTTCAGACAAAAATGTGATTCGGTAGGTTTCCAGTCATGAGACTTACAGTTAGCATTATAGGCAGTCTAAGATATTTGAAAATATAAATGCAGCTTTGCTTTTTATTACCTTTTATTTTGTCCCATCCCTTCAGCAATGTCTAATAAAGACTGTGTTTCACTTCTCAGTTCACTTCATCCCGGTTCCAGCCAAATCACTGTGTTTGTGTGTGTGTGCATGTGTGTGTGTGAGTGTGTGTTTGGTAATACATGCAGTCATAATTTAACATTAGCCATATTCATTGGTTTTATAAATTGTAAATAACCAAAGTACCAAGAAATAATGAATAGGCTAAGTAAATTATGGTGTTTTCAGATAGTGTACGATTATATAGCCATAAAATGAATTTTCTCTGTAAAATGGGGATAGTAATACCCACTTCGTAGGGCTGAAGTGAAGATTAAATAAGTTCATATATGTGAAGAACTTAGAACAGTGACTATCCTGTCAGCCTCATATAACTGTTTGCTACTATTCTCATTAGTGGTATCTTAAAATTATAGCCAAGAAGCACTCTTACTAGCAAAGGGAAGTGCTTCTATATCAAGTGAGCATGAGATTATAGGCATATGAACTCAACTATGTATGATATTACTAGGAAGTAATATAACAAATGATAAACATTGTTATCTCTGGTTATTATTTTCTCCTTTCTACTTTTCTGTATTTTTCATGTTTTCATCAAGTGAGCATGTCTTTTATGATTTGAAAAACATGTGATTTTAAAGTATCAATAGTTCCAATATAGTATTCAAGAATTCATTTTGTCCAAAAGAAGTGATCTGATACATCTAAGTATGCTCGGGCAAATCTAAAGATAGTTAATATCCACTGGTTTAGGCCAAATATAGACGTACAGCATTGTATAGTTCTATATAGTTTCAAGTCCTAACTCTACCAGTTATTGGGTAATAAAACTTAGGTAAACACTTCTTAAACTCTTAGAGGCCTCAGCTGTAAAATGGGAATGAGGCCATTCATTCTGTATATCTCATAATGTGGTTGAAAGTATTGAATGGGAATATATATGTGAAAGTGATTATAAACATAATCTAAAACTACACAAAATATTCTAGGTCTTCGTATTAGTCAGCCAAAGGGATGCTGATGGAAAATACTAGAAATCTGTTGGCTTTTGTAAAGGGTAGAAGCTTTTGGGGTAGAAGCTTACAGTTATAAGGACCTAAAGAGTCCAACTCAAGGTACCATAAAAGGTACTTTCTCACCCAAAGTCTGTTGCCACATGTTGAAGCAAGATGACTGCTGGTCTCTGTGAGGGTTCAGCCTTCGTCTTACCTCTTAAGGCTCCATGGTCCAAGCTTCTTCCGATCTCAGCTGTAGGCTGGCATAAGGCTCGTCTCTCTTTCAGGGGCTCATTTCTTTCTGGGATCAGCTTCTCTGGTCTCTCCACAAGGTCAGCTGTAGACTATCAGGCTCATCTTTCTTCCCAGGGGCCGTGTCTGTGGAGCACTCTGTCTTCCTGCATATCTGCTTCTGTGTGCCTACTTCCGTGTGAGAGTCTGTTTTATCATCCCAACAAGGGGGCTGGGACTTGATGCTGAGTCACACTCTAATGATGTGGTTGAGACTATACTTTCAGGGATCATTTCTGTAGTTCACTACTAATGATGTGATTGATTCAGAGCCCTATCTTAACATGAGTTAATCAGACATCTCAGCTGAATCTAATACAGTCAAAGGGTTATCACACCGGAGGACCCGACCAGCTTACAAACATAATCTATATTTCTTTGGGAATTCATAAATAATATCAAACTGCTACAGCCTTTTTAAAATTTACAATGTTACAAACTTTCAGATATGACAGTATTAACTAAAGATATTTGCTAAAATTTTTTAACAATATATGAAGTGTGACTCTACAATTATGAAAAAATAGCGTTATGTAAGTCTGTATTTTAGGCTTAAGCCTGAACTGTATTCCCCTTTGGAATTCAGACATCTCTGGAAAATTAATTAGTCAGCCCAGAGTCTAGTCTATTTTATGGGAAAAGAGAGTCAAGCAGACTTTCAGTAGCATTGATAAACAATGCTCCTGATTTAGAAGGGGAATGGCAATTTTGTGCAGAGCTCAAGCATCAGACATTGTTTCCTAGCCCAGCCTGCTCCCTTATTTTATATTATACAAAGTTAGCCTGCAGTAAAGTCAGTTACTTAGAATTAGTGGATGTGCCCATTTCTGCCCTCATTTGCTGAATTGTTAGCATTGCCATGTAGCTTTATAGTTTTAGCATAGAACTGGGAATTCACTTTACCCTTTACTTACAGTGAAACAACTCTTTTTCAGGCTTGGTTTATTTATTTACAGAGTAATGGATTTTTATGAGGATCAATTGAAATGGTATATGTAAAAATTGCTTTTAAAAACATCTAAGTTGGAGAAGTAGAATGTTAAATAGCCTGAGTGTAATCTACCAAAGCATTTCTTAATACGGTCGTGGTAACCTAAGTACAAGAATTCTTTTCTTTGAATAATCCTCCCTCCATGAGGCAAACCTTAATTCCCCTCCCTTAGAGTGTGGGTGGGACTTAATGACTCACTTCTGACAAATACAGCATGGAAAGGGAAACAGTGACTTCACAGAGGAGAAACGGGACACATACCACCATAACCATGTGATTAAGATTTCTTCACCAGTAATAAGACATACTGATACCATGCCCCCGATGTGATACAATGAAAGGGGTGCATTGCATCTGTGGTATCCCCTTCTCCCAAATCTAGACTCTCAGTCTAATTCTGAGAAAACATCAGACAAACAAAATAATTGGCGAGTGCTCTTCACAAGTGTCTAGATCATGAGAGACAAGGAAACCTGAGGAACTGTCACAGATTGGTGGAGACCAAGGATACATGATAACTAAATGCAATGTGGGAATCAGGATTGGACCCTGGAACAGAAAGAAGACACTTAAGGAAAAGCTGGGGAAATCAGAATAAAGTCTGTCGTCTAGTTGATAGTATTTTGCCAATGTTAATTTTTAAGTTTTAATTATTGGACTGTGGCTAATAAGGGGAAGTAGGTGAAGGGTATATGGGAACTCTTTGTATTATATTTGCAATTCTATAAATCTACGGTTATTTCAAAATAAAAAGTTAGAAAGGAAATCTAGTACATGTTAAGTATCATACAGGTATACAGAAATGCCATTATTTTATTCAAAAAGAAGTTGTATGCTATGCCCTATTTTAAATATATATGAGAGAAAATCTATAAATCTATAGAATTAAAAATTTGATTTATCTGATGGAATTTTGCTTCCATGTGAAATTTGAACTTAATTTCTTGTGTTACCATTTTAGAGCAATTATTCTATTATAAACTTTCATTGGATTTTTTTGCTTCTGTATGATGTGTTATTATATTTTTTCCTTTATTATAATGTTCATTTTTAAATGAGCACATGTAACACATACTTTTCCATTTACTATGGAATGTTATATCAAAATGATTGAGATGGAAGCATGTAAAAATTTACAAGTTTGATAAATGGTGATATATTAGAAAACAAATAAGTCTGAAAAAGTATGGTAAAGATAATAATACTATTAGAATAGCTAACAGTTATGGAATGGTATAAATCTAATACTGTTTTAAGCATTTTACAGTTCCATTATTATCCCCATTTTACAGATGAGGAAATTGAAACACAGAGAGGTAAAACAATTTGCCCAATTCTTAAAAAACGAAACCAATCATTTTACCCTATTTACCAGGTTCATACTATAGCATTTACTAAAGTAACATCCAGGTTAGCCACTTGTGGCATTCTAGAAGAGGAGCATACCCTGAGTAATTTCAAAACCACGTTCTCATAAACATTTATCATTTTATTGAGTGTTTGTCTCGTACCAGATGTAAAGTAGCGGTTATAATGAGATCTTTTACCATCACATAAGGTTTGAGGCTCTCATTCCATGACTTAAAAGTTGTACCTGCTAAATCCTAGAAGTAAAGCACATTATTATTTTGTCAAACACCAAATACATGTTTTTAAAGGAAAGGAGTTGGAGTAGAACATGGCAAAGGGACTTGAAAATTTCCCCTCTGTGTTGAACACCATAAAATGCTTTTCTTTAAACAAGTTGGTGTTCTGATCTTGCAGAGACATTGTCATTCTCTGAAAGCAGGATCCTTTGCAAAGACACTTCTCCCACCTTGGTTTTCTGAGCACTGTGACTCATTCAAATGTTATTTCTCTTCTTTTACTCTTCTTTTTCTTTGTGGGGACTTGCTTCTTCCTCCCTGTGCCAGAAGTGGCTAACCTGGATGTTACTTTATACCATTCCATAACTGTTAGTTTTAGTACCTTCTGGTAACCTTGTAAAAGATGCAAAAGTGATGGTATGCTTTGAAAGACAAAGAATTTTAATATAAAATTACAGTGTTTTTATGTAATTTTAAGGATTGGCAATAAAAATATCAAATTACCTTGAGTTTTTAGTAATTGGTTTGATGAACTAAAAGCCCTTTTCATGATATTTGACAAATTTGTGGGTTTTAGGGGGAAGAAAAAATACTTGACATGACCCCATGAGAAGAAAATGAAGGGATTTTGATTTCTGGCAAGATTGAAAGCTAGAAAGTCTGGAAAATTCCTGGTATAAAGTGGTCAGAATTGCTCGATTAAATGTAATAAATTTCATTTTGAATATATTGTCGACCATGTTAAAAAGTAAAAGGTCTCCTGGGGATGAAAATAAAGAGAACACTAAAAACCTGAAGAGTAAACTGACACTGATATTGCATTTGCCTTGGTGGCATTTGTCAGTCTCAATAACCAAGAGGTTTGAGTTTTAAAAGCTATGTCACTCCTGGGAACAAGATCTTGGGCCTGTAAAAGGGAAAAATTAGAATTGAAAGTTCCAGATAAAGCATAGGATTTTTGAAGGGCCACATCTTCAGTAAAAGGGTATAATAGAAAAATAATCCAGTCATCAGCAAAGGGACATGCCAAGGAAATTTGTCCTGGCAAAAGCAAGCATAATTTTTCTCTAAAGAAATATACCCTCAATTCAGGCCTTCAGTCTTCCCGTGGATAAAATCTTCAAAATATGAATTCACAATCCCAAATTACAAAAAGACACAAGGAATAAGGAACTATGACCTAGAATCATCAGAAACAATAAGCAATTAGTCCCAATAACTGTAGAAATGGAATTATTGATTACAGAATATAAACATTAAAAAATAAAAATCTCATCAAAAATTTGATAAAAGAATAAGATAAAAGATAAGAATAGACAGACTTGAAAAGAACCAAATAGACTTCTAGCAATGAAAATCTTAATCTTTACATTTAAAATTTTAATGTATGGGTTAAAAAGCAGATTAGACACAGCTGAAGAGAAAATTAGTGAGCTATTAGATAAATCTGAAGAAACATAAAATGCAGTCCAGAAAGACAAAAGATTTAGAAAATATGAAAGAAAAGTTCTAGTCCCAGCCATTGAGGTTACCCCCAGTTGTTTGAGTCTTCCCAGCTGAGGTCCCAAATATCATTGAACAGACAAAGTCTGTCCTTCTGTGCTCTCTCAGAATTGTTGACCCACAGAATGGTGGTGGTTTTACATCCCTAAATTTTAGGTTGGTTTGTTATATAATAATAAATAAATGGAAAAGATAGAATGAGAAGTTCTAACATACATCTAAAAGAAGTTCCAAATGACAACAATAAATAAAATGGAATTCTTAAAGATATAATAATTAAGAAATGACCAGAATTGGTAAATGATAAGACTCTTTGCACTCCAGAAACATAACGAAGCTCAAACAGGAAAGACAGAAGAAATCCATACATTAATGCATCAGAATAAAGCTATAAAACACTAAAGTCAGAGATAAGACATTTAAAGCAGAGAAAAAGGATAGATTATTTACAAATGAAATACAATGTGAGATTGATTATTATAGCCAAAATTGGGAAACGTCCTAATTGTTCATCAACAGGACTCAAATACATTGTGACATATTACAACAATAGGAAAACTACCTATGTTATTCAGCAGTGAAATATAATTGAACAGGAGCTATATATTTCAGCATGAATCAATCTCCCAAACATAGTGTTTAGTGAAGTATATATATATAGTATAAAATTTATATAAAAATTAAAAATATGCAAAACTGTGTGTCTGTGTGGATACTTTAGTAAATATAAAGTCATAGTTTAGAATGATAAAAATTAAAGTCAGTATAATGTTTACCTCTGGGGATAGGGGTGCAGAAGGAAAAGGAATGTTATCAGAGAGGACAATACACAGGCTTCGACTCTTTGTAATGTTTTATTTCTTAAGCTAGATATCAGCTACATGGGTACTAATCATTCGCTATACCTATTTGTATGTCTGAATATTTTATAATAAAATTTTGAACAAGAATATGAAGACTCAACAAATAGGAGTAATAAAAAAAAAACAACTAACATTTCCTTGGAGGAAATATATAGTTAGTCTGAAAGGATGTGGAGTGTAGAAATTTAGTGAGTGGATCCTACTTAGCTTTTGGTTTAGGGGAGTAGTTTAATCCATGGGGGCGGGGGTGGGGGGGATATCAAGGCAGTTGTGGGTTCAAATCAGTTCTCCTTGACTGGGAGATTTTCAGATATTGGCAGTTGGCTGTGGATGTTGTGGGGGAGGAGAGGAAGTGAAACAGGAGATATGTTCTAGGAATTATTATGAATAGGATTATCGTTGGTTGATAATGAGGAAATAGAATTTGGCTTTTATAACATTAGTGATATCATTGAAAATCTTAATATTTTTAAAATCTTCTAATTGTCTGAATGTCTATAGTAACAGTCTGAGGAAGAACTACTTTTCATTTGTCAAACACTTGAAATCATTGATTTGTCAGCAATATATGAATTCCTTATATGTATATAGGAATGGGAAAGAAACAGAAGGTTTATATGGTGTGAGGAGACCTTGGCAAGAGACAATAGGAAGTGAAGAAGGAGTTACTGGTTATAAAATTCCAAAGAATGGTGATTGTGAGGTCATTACTACCATCTGTAATATTCTATCTAAAGGGAGTTTGGTTAAAAGGAGAAGAATTAGTTATGGAGCTAACAGCTTGTTTGGAGATTTAACTAGATAGCTTTAAAAATGCTCAATCTTTTAGCTGGAACTTTTCTTTGCAAAGAATAAATACTCATTCAGATTACTGCATCTGTTACGGCATTTATGTGATGGGAGGTATGATGTACTTGAAAGTTATTAAAAATGCAGGAAAAACACAAGAAAGGTAAAACACTGTAGCAGAAGGAGATGGCACAATCTGAATGATAGCTGGCTTACAAGATATTTATCTTCCAGTAAATGTTTCAGCTGATTTCCATGCTTGTTTTTCTCTTCCCTGTAGTTTTATTTTCCCGCATTTTAGGATCCTTTTAAAGTTCAACTTATACATCATGACGTTTCAGGCCTTTTTCTCCATCATGATCTTTTAGTTGCTGTTTTCTCTGTTAGCCACCTGATTTCAATTTCGGCTTCCTAAGAGCAAGAATATGATCTTGTTTCTAGCCAGACTTTTTATTGCCATTGGGTAAGATGTCTATCCTTGGTCCAGTCAGTTACAGCCTGGTGGGATGGAACCATGCTGTAGCACAAGGTCTCCAGACTGACTTCATTATCAGGCTCTCTGTGTGGAACAGGTGTACTCAGTGACTGTGGCAGTGTTTTCGTTTTCTGAGTGCTATGACAAATACCACATAATGGGTTGGCTTGAAAACAGAAACTTGTTGGCTCACAGTTTCAAGGCTTATTCCCTCCTGGGGTTGGTGGTCTGATTGGCTGGCAGTCCTTGGGTTTCTTGGCTTTCCGGTCACTTGGCAGCGTCTTCTTTCTCTTCTGGGTTCTGTTGACTTCCAGCTTTTTTCCCTCCAAGTGGCTTTCTCTTTATAAAGCCTCCAGTAATCCAGATTAAGGCCCAGCCTCATTCAGTTGCTCCATACCTTAACTAAGAGTAACATCTTCTAAAGCTCCTATTTTAAAATGGGTTCACATCCACAGGAATGGATAAAGATTAAGAATATTTTCTAAGAGGTCCCTAGGGTTGAACCCAGGACCTCGTACATGGGAAGCAGGTGCTTAACCATTGAGCTGCATCCACTCCCCAATTAGAGTGGTGTGTGTTTGTTTGTTTGTTTTAGGAGGTACCTGGCATTGAGCCTGGGACCTTGTACATGGTAAGCAGGCTCTCAACACTTGAGCTATATCCACTCCCCAGTACATTTTTGATAAGTCTGTATAGGCAAAGAGTAGATATCTTTTGAAATGGTACTAAGTTTAGTGATTAGCTATCTCTTGTCTCCATTTTTTCCCCATATTTACTTTTTATTTTCTATCTTTTTAAATATTTTGAGTTCTAAATTTCTATATTGGTATTTACTCTTCTTTCTCTTGCCTTTTAATGCAATGTTCCCTACCCTTGAGGACCTGACTATATGAATACAAGCAGACTAGTTAAATTCTTCATTCTGGCCTTCAAAAATAATTCAAGCACTTGATCATTATTTTAGCTGAACTACTATTAATCAGTTGCTGTGAAATAAATTTAAAGAGAAAACCTGTTGGAGAGACATATTTCTTTAGCATAAATATTTACATTATATCTTAAAATGCTAGTTAGTGTCTAAATCTTTAAAAAAAAAATGTATGTTTGTGTGTACACAGTCATATGTAAAATTTATTTTTAAAAGCAGGTTTTAGAGAATATCTCTATTTGCCTTGAAGCTCTCCTAAAATAGTTGGTCTACAGTAGAACTATTTAGTATCACTTTACATGCCATTGAACTCAGAGTTAGAATCATGATTGAGACACCCTATACTGCAAATAGAAATGTCCTGAGGTCATTGTATAATTTTATAGGGAACTTCACCAAAGCCTAAAAGAAGGTTGTAAGTTTTATATCATGATTAACTCTGAAAGAGCTAGCCTTTCTGTGAAGCTGGTTGACAATGGAACTCTCTACATATGCATACAATAATGTATATTGTAGGCATTGCAGTATGTACATATCTACATGCATTTTTCCTTTTATCAATGTTTATTTTTAATTAAATAACATTAATTAAATGTTATGAATGAAATCTTCCAGAAAGTGAAAATATATTGAAAAGTCAACAGCAGCAAAAGAATACCTTACAGCTTTTTACTTTGAGTCCCAGTGGATTAGTGGTTTTACTTTACATTAGAAATGACAGCATAGTGATAATTATTGCACTTTTGGGACTGATAAGAAAAGAAATGGTGCCTAATTATATTAGTCATTAGTATTCTCTGTTATAAGTGATATGGGGTGATCTGGGACTAGAAGAACATGGCCTGAATATTTTTTTTAAAAACAACTAAATTGTATTTCAGTAGGTTAAAAAAATGTAGTTTGCCTTAGAAAAATAACATCTTCATAAATAATTTAGCTTGTCTTTCATTTTAAACATTACAGAAGGTATTAGCCCCGTGGTATAGAGGCCCATTTTTCTTTGTCAAGAGATGCTTCATTGGGGGGCGGATGTGGCTCAAATGGTTGGTCATCCGTCTGCCATATGGAGGGACCTGGGTTCGATCCCCGGGATCTCCCGGTAAAATAAAAAAATATATATAGAAGGCGCATGGGCTGCCAGGCTCTGTGTGCTGCTGAGCCGTTGGGCCCCGGGAGCCATGCAGCAGGATGATGACGTAACAGGGGAGAGACAAGATGAGATTCTCCGAAAGCTGCAGAAGCCAGGAGCCGCGGTGGCGCAGGCGGCAGAATAACTGTCTCCTGCATGGGAAGTCTTCAGGATCGAATCCTGGTGAAGACTGGAGGATGAGAAGAGATGGCAGGAAACAGACACAGAGAATTGCTCAGCGAATGGACACAAAACAGCAAATGGGGAAGGGGGTGTTGGTTAAAATGGATAAAATAAATAAATGTTAAAAAAAAAAAATCACTATATTTTACTTTATAAAAAAAAAAAAAAGAGATGCTTCATTGGTTTCTGTGGGAAATTTTTGACCTATATATTATATTCCTAATGTTTGAGAAACCAAAGAATGTCATTTCTTTTGGATTTAACCAATGGTACCTCATCTTCCAATCAAGCATGTGCAGCCATTCTGTATATACATAAAGTATACTAATGACCTCTTCCCTTAGATCTTTTTTGTTATATTACTATTTATCTAGTTTATGCCATTTGCAACCCAATTCTTCTCATCCTTTTTTATCCCCTGCCCCCCCCCTTCAGATTTATTTGTTGTGGATGAAAAAGTTTGGAAAAAGAATCTAGTTTTGAAGCAATGTGTTTGTCTCTGTATTAGTCAAAGGGGTGCTGATGCAAAGTACCAGAAATCTTTTTAAAGGGTATTTATTTGAGGTAAAAGCTTACAGTTACCAGGCCCTAAAGAGTGCAACTCAAGGTACCATAAGAGGTACTTTCTCACCAAAGTCAGCTGCCACGTGTTGAAGCAAGATAGCAGGCAATCTCTGCCTGGTCTCTCCTTCCTTCTTCCTCTCAAGGCTCTGTGGGCCCAGCTTCTTCTGATCTCAGCTGTAGGCTGGTATAGGCTCATCTCTCAGGCCTTCCTATATCGGTCTGGCATAGGGCTCGTTTCTTTCTTTCCAGGCTTTCTCAGCTGCTCAGCTGCAAACTATCAGGTGAGTGGCTCAGCTCTCCCCGGGATCCCAGGATCAAACATGATATTCTCTCCTCTTCTGTGTGTCTTCTTGAGTGAGTGAGTGACCATTTATATCTGCTCAGAGTGGGTGGGACTCAACCCAAGCTACACCTTACTGACATAGCACAATCAGAAGCCCTAAATTGATTTTATCAAGTAAACTTAATTCTGATTATAAGCCCCTCACTGAATCTAATACAATCATAGTGTATCACACCCAGAGGAACAGACCAGTTTACAAACATAACCCTTCTCTTTTTTTGGGATTCACAAAAATAATCTCAAACTACCACAGTCTTCAAGTACAATAACGAACACATCCAACAATCTTTTGGTAAATGGCTCTCATAATAGGAGGTGCTCATGGCCTTTCCTGACCAGCTTAAGCTGCCTTCTTTAGTTTCACACAGTTCCTCTTACATCTCTCTCTCTCTAGTACATGTAAAACACAAAAAATGGAGCAGTCTCATGGCCCAGTGCAACAACCAGAGTAATGAAGGAATAAAGATTATTACTCCAATTTTTCTTGAAGAAACAAAATGTCACTTTCAATGTTCATCTCAAAGCAAAACTTTGTAAAAATCCTTGTAAGAAATCTCTACCTCACCCCAAAGTTGACAGCCACAGCAGTTTCTAAAACTGTTTCTACAGGCCCCATATCACCATGCTATTTCCCCATTCACTTTGACTTCCTTCTTCCCCTCACTGCAGATGCATGCACCGTCCCCTTCAGACACATGACCTTCCCTGTTGTCTGCCTTTTCCTGAAAGGGGCAGTCCCCCTCCCCCCAGAATTCTGGTGAAGAAATAACTGCATCTCACTACAGAGGCATATTTATTTGTTTATATTCTCCCCAAAGAATTCAAAGGTGGCTTGTAAAGATACATATAACTAAATTAGCTAAACTTAAAGATGGATAAGAAATGTGAAACTAATAGAGATTTGAGCTCCAAAAGTAATACAGAAGCAGTTGTAATGTCAGTGCAGTCATCAGAGGTGGGCCACAACTGTTTCTCTGAATTTTTCAGGGCCACTGCAGAGATGCATATATATATCATTCATGTGATTCCTATTACCCATAACATTAAAGTAAATCATTTGCTCAGAAGAAGAGTTATTCCTGAAAGAAGAATGTCATCTAGAGATTCTCTTGAAGATAATGCTTTGTCATGTCTTCAACAACAGTACATAGAATAGGAATAAATATTTACTGAGTATATTTTATGTGCTAGAAACAGGTGTGCTGGGTATGTACTAGTGAACCAAACACACATGACCTCTGTCTTCAAGGAGCTTATAAATATAATAGGAGGAGACAGATAATATTAAATAAGTAAGCAAGCAGAAATACAGATAATTACAAATTATAATAAGCCACATAAAGGAAATCACCAGCTGCAGTAAGAGAATAAGAATGGGTGGCCACTTGCAAGGCTTCCTGGGGAGATGATATTGAATTTGAGAATTGAAGGTCCTGAGGTGGGAAAGAGCTTGTCATATTTGAGAAATTGAAAGGAGGCCAGTGTGGTTACAGCAAGGCTATGTTTAAAAGCACAGGAAGATTTTTGTGTTTATCTGTTTTGTGAGTATTTTTTGTTGTTGTTGTTTAAAAGAGATGTTGTAAGTTTCCAGAAAAATAATGCAGAAAATACTGAATTCCCATATGCTTCCACACACACAGTTTTCCCTATTATTAATACTTTGTGTAAGTGAGGCATCTGTTACAATTGATGAAACAGTACTATTATAATTATACTATTAACTATAGTTTTACATTAGGGTTTACCATTTATGCTGTAAAGTCCCCTGGTTTTTAAAAATTTCTCTTTTCTTTTTAGTAGACTTAATTTTTTATTTTTTATTTTTAAAGAAGCTTTAGATTACATAAATCTAAATACATAAAAAATATAGGAGGTTCTTATATACCCCCCTCCCTCAACAATTTCCCACTTTTCATTAGGGTGGTACATTTGCCTCAACTGACGAACACATACCGAAGCATTGCTACTAACCATGGACTATACTTTACATTATAGTTTACACTTTGCCCCACACGATTATAAAAGGTTCTGACAAATTGTATAACGGCCTATATCCATCACTGCAGTGTCATGAAGGACAATTCCAACATCCCAAAAATGCCCCTATGTTACACCCATCTTCACATAGAAAAGATGCTACCTTTTTTGTTGTTGTTTTTTTTTTTTTTTTTTTAAAGATTTTATTTATTTATTCATTTATCCCCCCCTTGCTGCTTTTGCTCGCTGGGTCAGCTAACCACGCCGTGCAAGCGGGCTTGCCTTCACCAGGAGGCCCCGGGAACCGAACCCGGGGCCTCCCATATGGTAAACGGGAGCCCTACTGATTGAGCCACAGCCGCTTCCCTGTTGTTGTTTTTAATTGGCTTTATTGAGGCATAATTGAGATAATTCACATGTAATGAATTCCATCAATTTAAACTGTACAATTTGATTAGCTTTTAGAAATATATATTGTCCTGTTACTACCACCACAATCATAATATAGAAAACATCCATCAGAAAGTCCCCTTGTGCCTCTTTGCAGTCAATCCCCTCCTTTGAGCCACAACCCCTGACAACCGCTGCTCTGTTTTCTAGAATGCATATAAATTGAATCATATAGTATGTTGTCACAAAGATTTTCGCCTGTTTTCTTTAAGAACTTCATTGATTTTGGCTCTTGCATTTAGATCTATGATCAACTTTGAATTTTAAAATTCTGACTTTGTAAAATGAGTTGGGAACTTCTCTCTGCTTCTATTTTCTGGCAGAGAAAGGGTAGATTTGGTAGTATTTCTTCCTTAAATGCTTGGTAGAACTCAACATCGAGCCATCCTGGCCTGAAGTTTTCTTTGGGGGTAGATTTTTAGCTACAAATTTGTGTATTTTTTAATAGGATCTAGGGCTATTAGGGTGATCTGTTTCTTTTTGAGCGAGGTTTGATAGTTTGCCAAGAAATTTGTCCATTTAAGTTGTTGAATTTATTGTCATAACATTGTTGTAATATTCCCTTGTTGTCCTCTTAATGTCTGTGAGAACTATAATGATGATCATTCTTTCACTCCTGATATTGGTAATTTAGGTCTCTCTCTCTCTCAACAATTTTATTCACATACCATACAATACATCCAAAGTGTACAATCAGTGGCTTTCAGTATCATCACAGAGTTGTGCATTTATCACCTCAATCAATTTTAGAACATTTTCATTACTCCAAAAAGAAAAATCTATACACCTTATACACACCTAACAGTAATATTGTAACATTTTTCATCAATTGTAACAGAAGTACTATACCGATGCTAACAGCCAATGAAAAGATGCTACCTTTTGACTACCTTCTCTATGTGCCTCATTATCTTATGACTGATATTTGAGTCCTCTGTTGGACAGACTACCTCAACTTTGATGGAAGCGAGCTAAGAGGGATATAATGTTAGGGCTTAATCTAGAGTATCCTTTGGAAGATACTCACTTCTTACCTTCTTACAAATAATGAGGCTATAGAATGTGTCTGCAGTAGTTTTAACCTAAAGAATTTGTAAAGCAGTGATAACCAAATAACTATCTCAGCAACAATAAACCTAAGTAGAAAAAGCAAGCAAACCAAAAATAATCCTCTATATAATACTTATACATAGTCCAGCTGGGAGCAGTAGAACTTCCTGGTATACCCTCCAAATGTAGTTACAAAATATACTGCACCTTGTTAATGGAACTAGATGATGAGTCATCACTTTGCAATATAGTTTTTATTAAACTCTTTCTTTTCCACTAAACTAAGACCTACTCATTAAGTGTATGCTTTTCTTTTTACAACATCAAAGACTTCCTAAGATTAGACTATGTATTGGTTTGCCACTGACCTGCCAATGCAATATACCAGAAATATATTGACTTTTATAATGGGAATTTTATTACGAGAAACTCTTACAGTTCCAAGGCTGTGAAATGTCCAAATCAGAGATTCTTTCTCACCAAGGTAGGCTACTGGTGATCCTGACGTCCTGCCATGTGGCAAGGCAAGATGGCGGCAGATGTCTGCCGAGGTTCCTGCCTTCCCCTCCAGGCTCACATGTCCTGGAGCTCAGCTGTGGGTGATCGGACATATAGCTTGTCTCATTCCAGGCCTCCTCGCGCAGTCTCAGCTGCTCTGCTTTCTCCCCTAGCTGTGGGCGATCAAGTATATCTCCCTGGGCCCCATCTCCTTGAGCCTCTCAGGGCTTCTCTCTCTTTCTGCAGCTTAGGCAAACCTTGAGTCCTCTCTCTCACATGGCAGGGTCAAAATGACAGAGCTCCCTTTCTCTGTGTCTCTCCTTTCTCTTTGCGTGTTCTCAGTTTATGTAAGACCCAGCAAGACGGTGGAGATCCAACATGGGTCATGCCTCACTGATGTAGGCCAATCAGAAGCCCTCAAGTGATCCAATCAAAGGTCCCTTAATTGAATCTAATCAAAAGGCTCCATCTACACTGTATTTTTCGGTATAGGTATGGGTTAGCTTAAGAACATAATTTTCTGGGGTCCACAAAAGACACACCAGGATGTACTGTTTATTCTTTGTTGTCTCCTCTAACTGAACCCAGCTCAATAGTATACAATTCCTAACACATAGCGTCTATCTTGAGGATGCTCATAGGGTCTATGAACTTCTATATAGTCTCATGTATTGTTGGGTGAAGGGAAAGATGGATCGAGTCCCAGAGGTGTATGTGACATAGATAGTAAACACATCCATCTTTTCAGTATTTCAGGTAATTCTACTTCCATGATCTCCCCATCCAGTTAATCAGAGCCCCTCTGCCCTGGATTGCTTACTTGAAAACATTGAAAATAAAGTATTTTAAATGTCAACAGAGTTTTAGTCCATTCTAAATTCAGTAATCAGTATGTGTTCAGAAGTAATAATTATCTATTTGTGGAAATGCTCATGTACTTTTTTCTTCCAGAATATACCAGCAGCCCCTTACATCCTTGTTCTTAGAATCAGTGTTTCTTAGTAATATTGTCAATGAAATAATGAAAACATTTATTAAGCATTTGCTACATATCAGTTATTGAATTAAGCACTTTACATGCATGATTTTATTTAATTTGCATAAGAGTCAGGTTGTGACACTGATATCCTCTGTGGGTTTTTTTTGGGGGGTGGGGGGAGTGGACAACTGAGGTTCATAGAGTTTAAATAACATGCTCCTTCTTACATCATTAGAAAGTCATGGTGCCGTCATTAAAACTCAGGTAGTCTAAATCCAAAGCCCACTCTTTTGATCATTATTGCATTTAAGTCAGGAAAAACATGTAAAATGTTATCTGTCTTCTAGATACTTAGGATTCAAAGAAAGACAGCCATGGAGCCCCTGATAGAGAAGCACTACAAAGACAGGATTTTTCTATAAGAGGAAGAAGGAAGGAAGATAGGAAGGCACTAAGAGAGGAGTTTATATTTAAGCTAAGCTTCAGTGGGTGCCATTGGGTTGTATAGGATTGCTCAAGGCTAAAGAGATAATGCAGGGTGATCCCTGAACTGGCAGCAGCAAGCAGCAGCACCTGGGAACTTATTAGAAATGCCAATTCTCAACTACCCCAGATTTACAGAATCAGAAATGCTGTAGTGGGGCCCAGCAGTCTGCATTTTTACAAGCCCTTATATGTGATCCAGATGTGCCCTAAAGTTTGAGGACCACTGTAAATGCTCAGTAGATGAGAGAATATGGCTTTTCTCAAGAATTAGAATATTATTTCCATCTCTCTCTCTTGCAAACCAGAAGGAACATCTTTACCATGCCAAGATTCTCTACATCTGGTCTAACAGTATTTACAAAGTGGAACATTTAAAAATATATTCTCTTTTTATTTATTTTTAGGTAAGAAATTAGACTTTGTGGATAGCAAGATTCAACATTTCACTCTGTCTTCAGTACTTTTATTCAATAGTTGAACACCTTCCCACCTAACCATTCAATCTTGAGAGGCTGGTCATTGTTACTATCATTATTTAATGGCTGGAGCAAAACCAAGCCATTAACAGCTTGAATAAGTCTTGGTTGATAATTGTTATAGTGATAGTGACAGCAACTTTTCGAGTCATTGTTATCAGTGATGTCCATTGAGTTGTCTCGTCATTTTAAAAATTTGAAATGGAATTGTGGTGGCATCTAGATTATGCTTATCTGAACAATTAGATTGCATGGATCAAATCCTGTTATAGTAAAAGCCAATAGACTGTCTAAATTCATTTGTTATACTGAAATATGGCTGTATTATGGTTTTTTTGGAATATTATTGTTTTTTTAATGAATATTAACATATAAATGTGAGCGAAATATTCTCCATGTTTCAGAGGTTGTTTGTACTGTTTCTTGAGTTGTTAAAAAATAAAATATACAACTGATAAAGGATTATTTAAAGTATGACATTATAAATGCAAAACAAATTAATATTTCCCTTTAGATTTTCATCTCCTTTTCTATACAGACATACCTTGTTTTATTGTACTTCACTTTATAGCACATTGCAGATACTGTGTTTTTTACAAATTGAAAGTTAATGGGAACACACCGCCAAACAAGTCTCTCGGTGCCATTTTTCCAACAGTTTATCTTAATTTTGTGTCTCTGTGTCACGTTTTGATAATGCCCACAATATTTCAAACCTTTTCATTATTATTATATCTGTTGTGGTGATCTTTGTTGTTACTATTGTAATTGTTTCATGGCATCGCGATCTACACCCATATAAGACAGTGAACTTAATAAATGTTGTTTGTGTTGTGACTGCTCCACCAACCTACTGTTTCCAGTCTCTTTTCCTTTCCTCGGCCTTCTAGTCCCTGACACACAACAATCTTGAAATTAGGCCAGTTAACAACCTTGCAGTGGCCTCTAAGTGTTCAAATGAAAGGAAGAGTTGCATGTCTCTCACTTTAACTCAAAAGCTAGAAATGATTAAGCTTAATGAGGAAGGCATGTTGAAAGCCAAGATAGGCTGAAAGCTAGGCCTCTTGTGCCAAAGTTAACCATGTTATAGGAAAAGTTCTTGAAGTAAATGAAAAGTGCTACTTTAGTGAACACATAAATGATGAAGAAACAAAAGAGCCTTATTGCTAATATGGAGAAAGTTTTAGTGGTCTGGGTAGAAGATCAAACCAGCTACAACATACCTTTAAGCCTAAGCCGGAGCAAGGCCCTGATGCTCTTCAATTCTGTGAAGGCTGAGAGAGGTGAGGAAGCTATAGAAGAAGAGTTTGAAGTTGACAGAGGTTGGCTGAAGAGATTTTAGGAAAGAAGTCATTACCATAGTATTAAAGTACAAGGTGAAGCAGCAACTAGTTATCTACAAGGTTTAGCTAAGGTAATTGATGAAGATGGCTACACTGAATGACAGATTTTCAGTATAGATTAAACAGCCTTCTATTGGAAGGAGATGCCATCTAGGAGCTTCATAGCTTGAGAGTAGTCAATTCCTGGTTTCAAAGTTTCAAAGGATAAGCTGGCTTTCTTATTAGGGAATAATGTAGCTGGTGACTTTAAGTTGAAGCCAATGCTCATTTGTCATTCCAAAAATCCCAGGGCCTTTAAGAATTATGCTAAATCTACTCGCCTGTGCTCTATAAATGGAACAACAAAGCCTGGATGACAGCACATCTGTTTAAAACATGGTTTACTGAATATTTTAAGCCCACTGTTGGGACCTACTGCTCAAAAAAAAAGATTTCTTTCAAAATATGACTGCTCATTGACAATCCACCTGGTCACCCAAGAGCTCTGATGGTGATGTACAATGAGATAAATGTTGTTTTCATGCCTGCTGACACAGCATCCATTCTGGAGCCCATGGATCAAGGAGGCATTTCAACTTTCAAGTCTTATTATTTAAGAAATACATTTTGTAAGGCCATAGCTGCCATAATAGTGATTCCTCTGATGGATATGGGCAAAGTCAATTGAAAACCCTCTGGAAAGGATTCACCATACTCGATACCTTTAAGAAACATTTTTGATTCATGGGAGGAGTTCAAAATATCAACATGAATAGGAGTTCAGAAGAAGTTGATTCCAACCCTCGTGGGTAACTTTGAGGGTTTCAAGGCTTCAATGGCAGAAATAACTGCAGACATGGTGAAATAGCAAAAGAACTAGACTTAGAAAGGGAACCTGAAGATATGACTGAATTGCGGCAATCTCATGATAAAATTGATGAAGAATTTCTTCTTATGGATGAGCAGAGCAAGTGGTTTCTTGAGATGGAATCTACTCCTGATGAAGATGCATGAACACTGTTGAAATCATAACAAAGAATTTAGAATGTTATATCAACTTAGTTGATAAAGCAATGGCAGGGTTTGAGAGGACTGACTCTAATTTCGAAAGAAGTTCGATTGTGGGTGAAATGCTGTCAAACAGCATTGCATGCTGCAGAGAAATCTTTCTTGAAAGGAAGAGTCAATCCATGCTGCAGACTTCATTGTTGTCTATTTTAAGAGATTTCCACAGCCACCGTAACCTTCAGTAACTGCCATCCTGATCAGTCAGCAGCCATCAACATCAAGGCAAGACCCTCCAACAGCAAAAAGATTACAATTCACTGAAGGCTTAGATGACGGCTAGCATTTTTTTTAGCATAAAGTATTTTTAAATTAAAGTACATACATTGGTTTTTTAGACCTACTGCTATTGCACACTTATTAGGCTACAGAAGAGTGTAAAGATAACTTCTGTATGCACTGGAAAACCAAAAAATTGTGCATCTCATTTTGTTGCAATATTCATTTTATTGCAGTGGCTGGAATTGAACTGGCAATATCTCCAAGGCATGCCTGTGTAATCTTTTTGTTTTTTTGTTATTGTTGTTGAAATTGGAATAATATAATCTATTGATTTCTTGAAATTAGCTTCTTCAGAGCAGCACATTAATCCCACTATCCTTTTTGCTTTATTTCTATTATTGCATTTATCACAATTTTAATTTACTTGTTTACACATCAGCCTCTCTTATTAAACTATGAGAGAAGATGTCTTATTTGTCCATGTCTCTCCCATGCCTAGGACATTATTAATGTAGATTTTAAAAATTATTTCAAATAGCTTAATCAGCCTATCATATGCAACATACTCATTTAATGAATATTAATTAAGCACTAATTTTGTGTTAGAAATGTTGTCTTTAGGAAATTTGTTCTAAGCACAGATCTGAAATTTACTGCATCAGAATTACCTAAGGAACTTTAAAAACAGTGCACATTCCTGGACTTCATCCCTGGTGATCTTGTTCTATACTATAGGTGTATTTAAGACAAAGCAGGGGAGATTCATTGGGTGGTTTGATTTTTAGGGGTTGCTGTCTGGTGTTAATTGACTCCTGGCTGCTGTCCTCGAGCTCTGCAGGGTGCATTGTGTGGCGGTGATTGGCCTCTGGCCAGCATCCACGAGCCCTGCTGGAGTTTGCTGTGTGAGGTGATATGAAAGTGGCTGGGTGGTGATGGTGGTGCCCCTCCTGCCCCTTCCCTCTTTCCCTCTATGTGATGAAGTCGCGGGCTGCCTTCTGATAACACAGTCATTGGGTGTGTGCTGCAAGTTGCCCCCAGATAACTTGCTTGTGCCAGTCCGCAGGCTTATACAAGCCATCAGGCTTTTGCCTCCGCCTCTGACTATGTGTTTGTATGGGTTTTTGGATTTTCTGTCCCTCCTCCTTAGGTCTCTATTCTATTCTGCCCCAATATGTGCCCTCTAATATGGAAATTAAAAACTGAATCAGCTGCAGCCGCCGAGCTTGGATCCCGCCACCGCGCGCCGCAGACGCCCGCTCGACGTGTAGTCCCGGTTCCTTCCCATTCCAAATCTAAGATGGCAACTCTCAAGGATCAGCTGATTCAGAATCTTCTTAAGGAAGAACAGATCCCTCAGAATAAGATTACAGTTGTTGGGGTTGGTGCTGTTGGCATGGCCTGTGCCATCAGTATCCTGATGAAGGAACTGGCAGATGAATTAGCGCTTGTGGATGTCATAGAAGACAAATTGAAGGGAGAGATGATGGATCTCCAACACGGCACCCTTTTCCTTAGAACACCGAAAATTGTCTCTGGCAAAGACTATAGTGTGACTGCAAACTCCAAGCTGGTTATTGTCACAGCTGGGGCACGTCAGCAAGAGGGAGAAAGCCGTCTTAATTTGGTCCAGCGAAATGTAAACATCTTTAAATTCATCATTCCTAATGTTGTAAAATACAGCCCAAACTGTAAGTTACTTATTGTTTCCAATCCAGTGGATATCTTGACCTATGTGGCTTGGAAACTAAGTGGCTTTCCCAAAAACCGTGTTATTGGAAGTGGTTGCAATCTGGATTCAGCCCGGTTCCGTTACCTAATGGGGGAAAGGCTAGGAGTTCACCCATCAAGCTGTCATGGCTGGGTCCTTGGGGAACATGGAGACTCTAGTGTGCCTGTGTGGAGTGGAGTGAATGTTGCTGGTGTCTCCTTGAAAAATCTGCACCCCGAGTTGGGCACTGATGCAGATAAGGAACAGTGGAAAGAGGTTCACAAACAGGTGGTTGACAGTGCTTATGAGGTGATCAAACTGAAAGGCTATACCTCCTGGGCCATTGGGCTGTCTGTGGCAGATTTGGCAGAGAGTATAATGAAGAATCTTAGATGGGTACATCCTATTTCCACCATGATTAAGGGAGTCTATGGAATAAAAGATGACGTCTTCCTTAGTGTTCCTTGCATCTTGGGACAGAATGGAATCTCAGATGTTGTCAAGGTGACTCTGACTCCTGAAGAAGAGGCCTGTTTGAAGAAGAGTGCAGATACACTTTGGGGGATCCAAAAAGAGCTGCAATTTTAAAGTCTTCTAATGTACCACTTCATTGTTTAGGCTACAACAGGATTTTAGTTGGGGGTTGTGCCTGTTCTTTTTATCTGATCTGGGATTAAAGCAGTAATATAAAGATGTAGGAAAAACATCCATTTCTTAAAGTTAGACAAAGAATGGTTCATAAAACCCTAAAGCTATTTCCTGATGCTAAAGGTGATACCTGTCTTGTATAGTCCCAAGCTGGTTATCTAAAATAGTTCATCTCTGAGGCACCAGTGCCAATGCACATGCTGCATTTATTTTCCAAACCAGAAGAATGTGTGGTTACTGTGTGTTATAAACCTTCTGGTTCCTTCACCAAACATGCCTAGTCCAACTTCTTTCTTCCCAGACAATCACATCCTGGACTCCAATGTATAAATCCACCATTGCATGTCTTGTGCATAACTGTTTTAAAGGATCTTATTTTGTGTACCAAACATATCAAAGTAGTGTATAATGCCATGTAATGTTAAAAAAAAAAAAGATCTGCCTATAAACAATGCAACCAACTGTTCAAGTGTCATACCTTGAAAATGTCAAATAAACCATGAACAGTGAAAAAAAAAAAAAAACTGAATCAGGGTAATCAATTACTGTGTATTAGTCAACAAAAGTAAGCATGTGCTTTACCAGTTCTTTACAATGTGTCTATTATTTATAAGACTATGCACTAGCCTGAGATTGCTTTTAGAAAGTACAGTTATGGTTTAGAATTAGTATCAGCATTCACTTTTTCTACAACTGCACTGATAGATACACTATAAATATTTGCAAGGGTAAAATTAGAAACATATTAAAGGGGATAATGTAAATGTATTTATAGAAGGATATATTTACATTTGAAATCTTTAAAAATGCAAATCCTAATGCTCTTCTCACCTTTTGGGGTGCCATTCTCCTCATACCCTCTGGAAAATTGACATTCAACCCTCTGATCAGCTCCTCTGTAGTCTTCTCTGCCTGACTGTTTTTCAGGCAGAGTTCGTATTTTTTCCTCTAATAACTCCCTGTAATAATTTATTTAAATGTTTGTCTTCCCTACTAAATGTGAGTTCCTTCATGTAAGGACTATCCATAGGAACACCAGCAGAGTTTGACAAATTGCAAATTCATTAAATGCTTCATTTTGTTTTAACGCATAAAGATATTTATTTGCCATTGAAATGGAAAATATATTAGGCCAATTAATTTTATATTATGTAGCAGTGACTCTTATTTTTAGGAAAACTGAGGTCTAGGGTACCTAAATAGCTTGCTAAAATTATACAGAATATTTCTTAGATTTCATCTGACAATGCCTTCATATGTCATTCAATCCTATATACTTTCATCTACACCAGCATTTGCCAGACCATGTTCCACAGAGTGTGAGTGCTCCATGAATGTAACTAGCAGTTCTGGTTGATAAGGGGAGATGGAATTTGGAAAAACTCTTTGGAAAATAAAATTGAATATATTTATTTATTCTCAGACTTTCCTGAGCTAAAGTGTATTAAGCCAACAAAATTGATGTAGCATACAGTAATTTTCCAAAGTTATGTGTTACAGAACCCCCTATTTAAAGTTACTCTTCTATTCTCTTAAGAGACTCTTTTCTTCAAAGGACACAATTTGGAAAAGCTGCACTAAACTATTCTGTATTATGTTGTTTCAGGTTCTTTCTATCAAAATCATCTTAACTTTGTATGAGAACAAAAGGTTTTGAAAAGACTGGTTGTGGGCTCTTTTCCTAGATTTGTCTCTGATTTGCTTGGTGAGTTTTGACAAACTCCAAAATTGCAAGAAATTGTTTCCATTTACTCATTAGTAGAGGAGATATCTGAGGAGACCCATACTCAATCTTTGGATTTGTGATTTCAAAACTATCCTTAGTGTTTTGATAATAGGCCCTGGTCAGGATGTGTCCGATCATATTAAAAGAGATAACTAAAGACAATCCACATTAATTTATTTTGTTGAATTTATGTTTTTCTGTCCGAAGTAGGTTGGCTTGGTAACTTTTTTATATGGAGACATCAGTATGAAATGTGATCCAAGCACCTTTGCAAAGACCACTCTCTGTTGGTGTTTATTTTTTATAAGGAGAAAAAAGAGCCCTTCTCTGATATTACATATTAACTTAACAGTATCTGTTGTAAAAAAATTTAACTTGATCAAATTCAAATCTTAGTGTTTGGGGTGATGAAAAAGTTTTGGTACTAAATCACAGTGATGTATCACAGCATTGTGAACATAACTAATACCACTGAATTGTAAACTTTTAAAATGGTCAAAATTGGAAATATGTTTGTTACCATAATAAAACTTAAAAAAATGTAAATCCTGTGCTAAATGTGAACTAAGTTTAATTAGAAGAAGGAAGTTAGAAGTGGTTATTCAATAATTTAAGAAGGAAACCTCAGAGAGCTAATCAATATTGTGAATTTTGTAAGAAAAATCAACAGTAGTTGTAATAGGTGCGGACCCCAGGATAATTAGGGCAAGGAATATTAATGAGATCACTAGGTGGAATTGGTCATGGTGGAAGGGACAGCTGAGTTTTCATGATTTCCCCAAGGGAAGAATCGACTTATTTGGTTAAATGTAGTCTGTCTAAAGAATACTGAAGACACCAGATTTCACTATTTTCTAGCTTTGTGACCTTGGTCAACTCCATTTCTCTCCATTTACTTAAGAGGAAATTGAGGGCTATACCTAATATGTCTGTGACTATATGTTTCTGAGCTAGGACTATAAAAGGAAATAAAGCAAATGTGTCTTTACAACTATTCATGAGTGGACATGATGAAGACATAGTTTTTGAGGGTCTGATTTATGAGTAAACATTCCAGATTTGATAGTCAAATTGAATATTATCTGCAAAAATATTTACTTTAGGATCATATATTATTTTTATAAAAATGCTGCCATTCTACCAAACATTCTTTTGGAAACCTTCCTTTGGAATTAACCTTAGACTGAATTTAAGGACCCAAGAATTAAGTGATTGCTTTACATGTTTTTACATAATATGTACATAATATATTTTTATATATTTATATGTATATGTGTATTTTTAACATCAGATTATAGGGCCCAACTTCTTATTTATTCATCAAACTGAGTTTTGAATGATTTTAAATGGCCAAAAAAATCTTTAGCAAAGTGTTATCAATGAATTTTTTATGCTTTTTTTATTAGAGAAATTGTAAGTTAATAGAAAAATCATGCAGGAAACACAGAGTTCCCACATACCCCGCCCCCCCCCGAATTTTTTTTAAAGGCAGTTTCTAAAGTATAATTCCAGAATATTTTTAAGAGTAGCAGCAGCCCTAAAGTAAATATACAGTATCCATAGGCAGTTATTTTGAAAAGACTAACTTATTGGATGTTTAAATTTTCATATTTTTTATTAAAAATTGCAAGTATAGCATAGTACCACCTGATTAAATATACAGAGTAAGCATTAGATTTGAGAATTGAAGTTTAAAGAGATGTATGTCAGTAAAAATAAACATTACCTTGAATTTGCAAGTGGTAGTCCAAGAAAGGGTTAAAAGCACCTTCAAAGTCTTAACTTTCTCATTTGAATTTCTCTCTGAGTAATTAAAACTAAAATGTAGTCTTGGAGTTTAGAAACTTTCCATTATCTAAATAGCTATTACATACCCCCAAAAGACCTATGTAGATTATGATAGAATTTTATAATTCAGAAATTGTGATATGACAATCCATTATACACCTGAGTTGCCGTGTAATCTTACCTTAAAATTTTCAATGAGAGATATTTTTAACATGATTAAACAAGATCAACAAGTTTAAAAGGGAAATGTTCATCTATTTAACCATTTTTAGGCACTGTTAATGAGCCCTTTTGCTTTTGCTGGGCCTTTGCTAGGCAATTGTGAATTATTTTTATTTATTAAATTATGGTTTTGACCAAATACCATGAAGCTAGAAATTCCAGTGTATTTATAGCTTTAGAAATTATAAAACAACATCTAAAAAAAGTATAGTACTCACCTGGCATTTCTGCTAGTTATGGATTGACTTCCTTCCCAACTAGTTTAAATGACTATCACTTTTATGATCACCATGTATATATATGTATGCAGGTGTGTGTGTGTGTGTGTGTGTGTGTGTGAAAACTACATATCAATATATCTTTTTATTCTGTCACATTCACTTCATTATAATTAAATAAAAAATCTTGTTAGGTTTCCAGCATAGTACCATCCTTCTACTTTAAAAGAATATATAAACTAGATTTTGTTAATTACAAAAGCATATTGTGAAGAAAATGTACATATACATTTGTATTTATATTGACATTTATATACACATACAAATCCCTAAGTCAGCAGTAAGCTTGACTTTTGGTTAACTAATAAATGTACAGATCTGCACTCTCCAATAGAAGTATAATGCAAGCCTCAAATATAATTTTAAGTTTTCTAGGAGCCACATTAAAAAAGTATAAAGAAAAAGGTGAAATAAATTTTAATAATATATTTCACTCAATATATAAAAAATATTACCATTTCAACATGTAATCGGTATAGAAGTTATTAATGCAATATTTTACATTCTTTTTTTTTTTTAATGCTTTCATAGAAACCCAGTGTGTATTTTACAATTAGGACACATCTGAATTAGGACAAGCCACATTTCAAATGCCTAATAGCCACATGTGTCTTGTGGCTACTGTATTGGACAGCACAATCTGTATACCCAGTGTAAGGTGTAATGAGGATAAGGATCATGAAAATAACGAGGTTAGGATTAAATCATAGATAATGTGACAGCCTGTTCAGTAATCACCACTGTTTTATTATAGAATGTAAGAAAGAAACACAGTGAAAAAATGGATAGCTTTCTAAGTATATGTGGGCACAGTCTCTGTCACATGAGCTGCTTAAATTATCTTTCTTAGTTTGCTGACAGAAGCTACGTTTTTCCAATTTAAAAATAGATGTAAGAAGCACTGAAATTTCCAGTCTTTGTTGCTTCCTTCTTCAGTTAGGGAGGAAAAACCTTCCTGTCCCCAAACTCCAGGAAACTTGCAGAGATGGAAAGCCTGCAGCAGCCCAGCGAACTTTCCATCACCATTGCTGGTGTAGACGGGAAGGTCCAGAGTTGTTTGAGTGATTTGCTTCTAAAAAGAGACTGCAAATGGGACGTTTCTGCAACTGTAGGCTCTAAGGCCCCATTAGTATGAATATGAAGACAGGGTATGAAGGGCGTCTGCTTTCATAGTTTGAGCTTTTACCATCTCCACCCTGGTAAATCCAGAGTGCTCCTAATATTTTGTGTGTGCACACTAAGAGGCCTTGTGTGTGTGTGTGTGTGTGTGTATGTGTGTTTGTATAAATAATTGAAACCAAGAGACTCATTTAGCTTATAATTGTCAGGTGCTTTGAAGGATTTGTGTTGAAGCTTTTAATAGTAAAACTATAGAATTCAATTTATACCCATGATTAGTTGATGAAATGAAGTGAAACCATTGTTAAATTGAGACAAAGAAAAATACCATTGACAAGAAAATACCAATTAATTAACATTTTCCTAGGTTTTCTCTCAACTCTCAAACTCTTATTTCTGAAAAATATTTGGGATTTTTTTTTTTTTTCTGATTGATTTGTGGCCCTGGAATTTTGAAATTCTGCTTTTCTTGTGAGCTGGCTGGCAATTAGAGAATAGAATAATAAAAATAATACCTAAAATTTGTATGGTGCTTTGTAGTTTCTATTATATAGTTATAAAACAACTTCTACTACTTCTCACTGGTGGACCACTAGTCTTTCTACTATAATCAGCTCAATCTCCTGTTTTTGAAGAATTATTTCAAGGAAAAGAAGAAGATAAAAAATACATGGGCAATACAGACAAAAAGGAATTTTTCGTAAGTTACTTAAACTAAAATTAAGAAAGAGTTTTTGAGGCATTTCTTATCCTTTATCATTTATCATAAGATCTTCTTGAATTTATTATTCTCAGTAGTTTTTTTGGGGAAAGAGCAGTCATTCTAATTGGCCAGATAACGACATGTTGATTTGGAAAGATTCAATAATTTACCTAGTCCTAATCAGAGAATTCCTCCCTAAATCACTGATAAACAGGAATTGTCATTAACTCTGTTGAAAGAATAATTGTAATCAACATGTTTATTCATTTATTTGTTCAACAGATATTTACTGAACTTGTATTATGTGCTGGAGAACAAACAAACAAGGAGCTCTGCCATCATGGAACTTAAATTCTCATGGGGGATGGCTTATAGGTTTAAAGGGTACAGGTGTGGAATGGGGAGTTGTCTTAGTTTACCACGTGTCTATCCCAAATACCACAGACTGGTTTTGGTTTAACAACAGGTATTTATTGGCTGGCAGTTTTGAGGTTAGTAGTTGAAAATCAAGATACCAGTAATGCTTGCTTTCTCCCTAAAATCCATAGCACTCTGGTGATGGCTGCTAGCAATCCTTTGGTTTCTTGGCTTGTATTTTTGCCTTCCATCACATGATATCCTCTCCTTTCTGACTTCTGTGACTTCTAGATTCTCTTTATAAGACTTCTAGTGATCCAGATTAAGGCCCACCCTTGTTCAGTTCATGGCACCTTAACTAAAAACAACATCTTCAAAAGGTGCTATTTACAATGGTTTCACATCCACAGGACACATATGAAGAGCACGTGTTTGTTGGGGGTACCATAGGAGTTAATGCTTAATGGGTATAGGGTTTCTGTTTTGAGTGATGAAAAAGTTTTGGTAATAAATGATGGTGATGGTAGCACAATCTTGTTAATGAATCAATATCACTTAATTGTGCATGTGCAAGTAGTTAAAATGGGAAATTTTGTGTTGTATATATGCTACAACAATAAGAATTTTTAAAAAGTTAAAAATATCCTGGTGGGGGAGAAGTTTCTATTTCAATGCAGGTACTATGCTGGGTGCTTTATGCATATTCTCTCATGTAAACCCCACACAGCCTTATGTACATATATATATATAGTAAATAGCAGACTGGTTATCAAACCTAGGTCTGTTTTACCACATAGCCCTATAGCGTCACTACTGTCTTCCTGTCTTCCACGTTCACGGTCTTTATAAGTAGCCTTACCAAATGTCAGCATTTAATAGTGTTAGAAAATGTAAGTTCACTCATCATTCAGTTGTTTTTTTTTTTTTTCAGAGCAGTCATTTTGTGGCATTGGGCTTGGTTAGGTCTTCAAAAGAAATTACATCTGATATGTTTAATCTGATCTTCTAGCACAAAGGGCTGCTTCCTCTCAGTAGCAACAGGAAAGTTCTTAATGGGAGCTCCCTGCACGAGAATGATTCTGATAAACAATTGTCCCTTTAAGAGTGTAGTCTGTGTAATAGCAAAGGATGGTCAATTATAATCAGGCAGTGTCTGTCAGAGTTGACATGGGCAAAAGTACTATAGCAATATATAGATTCTGTGAAGGAGTACAGTCCAGGAGGTGACATCAGGAGGGAAGGGGAGATAAAAAGGAAGCAGGACAGTTCCACACATTACCCATCAGCCACAGGGAAACGTTCTGCAAACTGATTATCAGCAGTGACCTGTCACCAGGCACTGCCCCAGCAGGTTAAAAGTGTTACCTGCCAAGTTGTATAGACACTGTGTTTTTAATCAGATTAAGGATTTTATTACATCTGATCCAGTAGAAGGGGGCATAATCATAGTTAGTATGGGTTTGGCCAGACCTTACATCAGATAAACTGAGGGATTATATCTATTCATTGCTTATAGTGAGGTTAACCTTGTTTTAAAATTTCCTCTGATCAAATCGTCACTATAATAATAATCTGTTTTCTATTTGCTTTTTAGGGTGGTATGAGGTTTCTAAGTAGTGATGAAAACCTGTGGCTCTGAAACCTGACTGCCTTGGTTCAAATCCCTTACTTTGCTGTGAAACCTTGAACAAATTAATTGCTCATTGTCTCAGTTTTCTCATCTGTAAAGTGGGGATAAGAGTAGAACCCACTTGATAGTGTTTTTATGAGTAAAGCACTTAGAACAGTGCCTGGCACATGGTAAATGCTATATGAATTAGCTGGACTTCTATTATTTTGATTGTTTTTGTTGTTGTTGTTATTATTATCACATGTGTTTTCATGCCATACTTAAATGTCACCCTTATATTCCTAGCATCAAATGACAGATGAACAAGAGCATTTACTTTGTGATTTTTAGTACTTTGCCTATGAATGTTATCAAATTTATATCAGCCATAAAAGAACTTGCGAATATATTAAAAAAACAAACAAACAAACATTGCATGCAGTAGTGGGCAGACAGAACAGAATACTTGGGAAGAAGCGCAGCAGAAACAGCTCCTGTGGCTGGCTAGGCTAGACCTCGGGGAATTGTTCTCCCCTGCATCTGATCTTTCAGGCCCCTCCCTGTGTCTTTCCTCTTGGTTACAGCCCTGGGTCAGTGCAGCTACTGTGGTTCAAATTGCATGTGGTGTTGAGATGCGTTGGAAATGGAAACTAGTTTGGATATAAATTGGTAGTTGAAGATAATGGAATGCTATTACGTGAGACCTATGCAATAGCCTAAACTGGTTTTATTGTGCAGTCAGAGAGACAAAGAAGCATATTCCAGATCAGCTGCCACTAATTTCTTCTTCTTTTGTTTTGCTTTGACAAGGTTGCTGTATTCTGTTTATTTTCTTTTTTATAAAATAATCATAGTTAGAAAACCATGTCATGTTTATTAGGCATAATTTTAACAACCAAATAAAGGAGAAGGAAATATCACCATAATCAGTATATCAAACATTTTATAAAATGAATGAATAAAGAGAAATAAATTAAGCACAGTGTTTGTAAAGCAGAGTTCAAGTGCTAAGGGTTACGATGTGCCATGCTATCCCCATGGGACAACAGTAAGAAAGAATAAACGATAATCATTTTTACTGACTTGTTCTGTCGGTGATTGAGGCATTTCAGTGCACAACCAGGAAAATAATAGATTGCTTTCAAAACGGTAGAAGTTTAACAAATGCTCAATCATTCACCCTACATCATCGCTGTCATTGGTGAGAGTTTTACTATATGATATTGATGCCTTGCTTCTTTTTTATTGCCGTATTCTTTTCAGATTCAATCTGTCTGCAATGGGCCACTAAACATTTCAATTTGGTACCTGTAGAGCTGGATTGCAATGCCCAGGCTGCAAGAAGAGAGAAATGGATTTAGTGAAACTCAAAGCAGAGAGAGTTTCATGGATTTTTATATAAGAATGCACAAACTGAAACCCACTGATAAGATACTCAGCATCATTTTTTAATGTCTCATAAAAGTACATGGTATTAAGCAATTCATGGGTGTTTATAGGGAAAACAGACTCAGCTGGGTACTGATAAGACCGCCCTCCCCCCTACATTTTGAGGAATTCAGACTCTGTCAGCCTGGAGAGTACTTGCCTATAGTCTGCAGTTATGAAAGCCCTTGAATACTTCTAAAACAGTGCTTGTTTGGGTACTCTTAAGAGAGCTCAGCTAGCAAAGAATAGGGTAAAGTCCAAATTATTTTCAAACTGTATCCTAGAATTTAATCTTGTCCTAGCAGGAATCATTTAGGAGATTTTCCTAATGGGAGAGAGGGTTCCTTTCATGTGGGTATCTTTTGTTGTTATTCCCTGACTGCTGTGCATAGTTTTGGCTGACCATATTTCTCACTATCTTACCCTGCTTACCTATTTTGTTTTGTTGTGTGTATCATTTATGCTCATTTCGGATTTGTACTCTCTGTGTTAAATATTAAGATACTACCTAGTCTGAATCTGAGCTTCAAAACATAAAGTGGATGTGAAGAACTTCAAGAACATTTAGAAGTGCCTAGCAGAAAATGGAAGTATTGAAAATTAGAGCATTAAAAAAGATTAAGGTAGCTGAGAGGCATTATTCAGGAGAAGGAAAAGTTAAGGTTTGATAAAGACAAGTCTTCAAATAAGGTGAGTTTTAAGAAAAGTAATCACCAACTGATTTCTATTTCAAAAGAGTTGCCTAAGTAAGAAAAGGTAGTTTTAACCTCCTTAGGATTGGGAATTGTTCTTTGTTTTTTCACAGAAGTACCTAATAGTCATTTATTTTGTCACTCAAAAATATTTAGTAAAAGTCTACTGTGCTGCAGGTATTGTGGTAATCTTTAGGGATGTAACTGTGAATAACATAGACCTAATCTACCTCTCATAGAATTTTGATTCTAGTGGAGGAAAAAATAAGAAAAGCAAGGAAACAAATACATAAAAGGATTATAAGACATGCTAAGTGCTATAAAGGAAACAGCTGAGACATACAAATGTGGGCAGGGTCTTGGTCTGTACTGCTTGATAAAATACCACAGTTCCAGTCCTAGGTAGAAGCTTTCTAGGTCAAAATCTTCGCGGTTGGTATAGGTTGCCTTCATAACAAGGTCTCCTTGCTACTAGCATCTAGTGCTTTCTGCCTAAATTTTTCATGGCCTTGCTTATGATCTTAACTGTAAACAGTTGTTCACAAACTTAGTAATACACAAAATGCGTTCTCTTTTTTGACTAATAAACTTACAAAATGACAAGGTGATTCTTATTTTAGAAAAGAATTTGTGGCAACAGTTAACACTTGATATACCTGATTCTTAGATCTGAAGAGACTGTGTTTGGTCTTGTACCTTCTAATTCTTCTTAAGTATGCCTTTTTAAGAATCCAGATTCCCATGAGACATTGTAGACTTAGTCATTTTCATGACTTATAAATATTCTAATGCATGAAAATCAATGGAGCTAATTTAAAAGGGTTTTCCATTTTGAAGTTTATGGTGCTTAAGAATGAGTCTGCATTAACAATGATCAGCAAATTGACAACAATGATCATTTATATAATATTTCATTTCTTTTTTCAAAATAATAGTTCATTTATGTGACCAGTGACTGTTATCCACATTTGGGCCTCAACAAATACACACCTCAATTGATAACTATTTTTTATTCTTCACAAGGCCACACATCATTCACTTATTAGATATTGCTAAGCATTGTGTTGGGCACTGGGTTTGCAAAGACACTGTTCTGGCACAAGAAGGTCTCAGTCCTGCAGTAAGATGGGTATATGAATGGTATCTTGTAATAAAAGTTACATGGAATCATGGGTTGGAGGGAGGCAGGTCATGAAGGATCACAGGCAAGGAGATGGAGCCAGGAAGAACAGTCCCATTTTAATAAGGCCTTGATGAATGAACTGGACTAAAAGGGAGCAAACTTCTATAACTGAACAAGAGAAACTCATCAATACTTAATTAGTAAAAGTAATGTAAAAGAAGGTGATTCCTATAATTTGTAAAATGATAAATCTTAATGATCAAAAGTTCTTCCACCAGTTATTAACCTTGAATTACACACAAAAGCACAATTTTACTATTTCATTGTTTGACAAGAGCCACCTGAAAGAACAAGAAAGCAGTGAGCCTTTTAGAAGTTTATAACAATTCATCTTTGTCTGGAATTCCTTTTATTTTTTCTTTTATCTTTTTCAATTTTAAATGCCAGATCTGAATCTGTGGGAAATATCAAATGAAATTACTTGCTAACAAGACCATTTTTTTTTTTAACCTTAAGACTGAATGATAAAATAATTTCCTGTTTCTTTCTTTATATCTCAGCCTAAGGGACTCTGACTTAGAGCTGGATATGGAATATGGGCAATTGAAGAAGTACATATACTTTTTTTTTTGAGGTACCGGGCATTGAACCCAGGACTTTGTATGTGGGAAGCTGGTGCTCAACCACTGAGCCACATCTGCTCCCACCTACATACATATTTTTAAAAGATTTTCTATAAATAACGTAAAACACAACTATGTAATTACCAAAACACTGCAGAAGAAAGCTGTTCTTTTTGGAGTACTTTCATTTCTGCATTTCATGACAGGAGACCCAATCTATTTTTACATAAAGCCCCAGCTTGTTGTCCAGGCAATACTGAGTGAGCTCTGGGGTTAGTGTCAGATGATCCTGCTTATTGTACAATAGTGGATGACAGTGTGGACTAAGGAATTCAAATCCTGATTTTCTCACTTACTGGCTATGTGAGTTTAGGCCTTTAATCTCTCAGACTATATTCTGAAATGTAAAATCAGAATAATAATAATTCATTCTTTATTGGGTTGTAGTGAGGATTTAATAAAATTGGCATTTAGCACATGGTAAATGTTCAGTGAACATTAGCTAAAAAGGAAGGATGATGATCTTCCAGGAGGGAGAACAGTGATAACATTTGTGTGGGAGTAGGCATGGTTAAGTGACAGTGGGCAGACCAATCTTATCAGGGAAATGGCTTGTTTTGGGGAGAATAGGACTGATTCATAGAGAGCCCTTAATGCAAGACTAAAGAGGCATCTTCCTGTCAGTTTGGAGGCATTGAAGATTTTCTTGTCAAACCATATGTAGTAGTATTTTAGCAAAAGTAATGTGGTGGTTGGCAGTACAGGTGGATTAAAGGGTAAAGAAAATGAAAGTGGGAAGAACTTCTGGGCTGAAAGTAATTTATTTTCCAGAAAGCTCTGGACTTGAGTTGTTTGAACTTTGATTTCCATTTAGTCCGCCATGGCTTCATCCTTTTAGTTATGGTCTTTGTAGTAATATGCCTTCAAGCATTGCCCATCTGCTATTATACTTCGTTATGTGCACAGTATGTGTACATTGTAATATCAAAGAGTTAAAAAAGTAATCAAAATTATTTTTAGCAAGGCATAGTGACAACTAAAAACAATATAAAATATAACATACAAACCTATTTTAAAATAAAGATATATAAAAATCTTATTTTAAAAAGTTTTTGTTGATTTCTCATTAAATTGAATTGATAGAAACTTAGAAAAAGAAACATAATAGTTGTTTTTAATGTAGCAAGCCAGACTTTTTATAAGAGTTTGTAATATCTTATCATTCTTTTTCCCAAGCTTGCCTAGCATAGTGCCTAATAGAAACTAGCCACTCCTCAAGAAATAATGTATGATGACTAAAGGAATGAATTGATGGCTTGCAAAGGAGTTCAGATTTACTTGTCCTTATCTCACGGGATTGTGATTGATTGTATATGATAGTCTAATGTGTCCCCCACATCATACCACCAGACCACAAGTCTCTTAGGAGAAGCGCTGTGTCTCTATTGTTCTCACTGTACCCTGGTCCTAGCTCCTAGAATAGTTCCTAGAATAGTCTCTCCTTATTTCTTGAAGAAGTGAATCTATCCCATAAATGAGGTTGAGTAAGGATTTTGAGAGAGTACAGCAGCATAAAAAGGATCATGCTCTGGGCCTTGGGTCTTGGGCCACTCACTTAACATCTCTTAGTCATAGTTTCTGTATCTGAAAAAAAAATGTGTATAACCCCTATTTTTGTCAATAAATAATAGTTTAAAATATAATTCAAAATACTTCAGAGTTATAATAGTTATATATATTATATGTACAACTATGGGGAGGGGGCTTGTTTCATGAATGCTGCCTGTTAACCATCAAAATATGAGATTGCAAGGCACAATCTCCAATGAAGAAACAACCAGGTTACAAAAATAGACCATGATGTACAAATCAGTCAGCCTTCGGATCTTATTTTTGGGGAATTTTATTTTCCAATTCATGTTAAAGAAAAAGAAATTATTACTTTTTAAGGGTATACCAAATTATGAAAGTAGAAATCTCTGACAACATGGTAGGTTCTGCACTCCTACCTCAGTTTTTGTTGTTCTTGTTTGTTTTTTGTTAAAATATCAGAGAAAAAAACATTTTAAAGACTCAGGATAATATTTTCTTTAATTTGTTGATATATACTTACAGCAGTGCAGCATTGTGATTAGAGAGGAATAGTATTTCCATGGTAGATAAACAGAACATAGACTGCTTGGAGATGTAGAATATGAATGTTTATGCCAGCAAGGGGACAGGCAACTTGAGACTGTGACTTAACTTCCATTTTAAATATCCCAGGCTGCCTGGCTGTCAGCCTTATAATTTTGACAAAAAAAAAAAAAACAAAAACTGATTGTTATTCAGGGCTTAAAATCATCTGATAATTTAAAGAAGAAATTCTCTTCAGGTAAAATAGAACTTCTTAGCATTAAATAAGAGCCTTCAATTTTTATCAAGTAAATATGTAGCTAATCCTGGTATATCATGTTAAGATTGTATTTTGCTCTATTCCTTTTGCTTCTGGTGTACTTGTTCTTGCATTTATTACTTGTATCCAATTAAGGGGAAATGAAGAACTTGAACTTCAGAGATCTCATTCTTCCTGTCACTAAACTAATGTACTGGACTTGGTTTAGGATGAAGATGAGAAAACATGCAGCTTCATTTCTGTTTTTCTATTATGATTAAGAAAAACATCCTTATTTTGCACATGTACTAACAATGACATCACCTTGCAATTTGCCATTTTCCATACTCATAGGATCTTATTATAAAGAAAAGTGCTTTGAAACATCATCAAGCGTACTTTCTTGAGTGTTACCTATTTAAGAATCATATATTATCCTTAGAAAAAGAACCAGGGATCAAAAATGATAATTGGAGCCATTAATCAAATAGAGAATATCTTTTAATAGGCAATCAGAGTGGTTTGGCAGAAAGGTCTCATCCCAATTCCTGATATTATTACTAACTATGTCAGAAGCCAGATTTTATCACTATTAAAGTCCATTGTAATATTAGAGAAAGTAAAATGTGGATATGATACTTAGCATAAGATGGTGTATGGTTTCCAACTTTTGTAGTAAACCAAAAGCACCAGGTCCTTTATGTAACCTCCTAGTAAATAAGATTTTTCTTTTACATGTAACCATTTGACAGATTTTAATGGTTAGGAGTTTGTTGGGAGACGACTCTCCAAGGGTCTTGTGTTTCTGTATGTCTTATTTCTGTGTGTCTGACACCCGTTTGTGTGTGTGTTTGTGTACTCTCTTTTCCAGGATGGTTGTATAGCAAATAGCCTTGGAAGAAAGAGATAATATCTCCCTCTGGAGTAGAGGGCAGGGTTTGTGCTGTCTAGTATCATAAAAATAACATTTCCCTCTAGGGTAAAGATTGGTCAGGTTTGCCTGCTGACCATTATAAAAGCAGTGGCCACCAGAGGTTCTGAGGGGAGGGAGAGGGAAGAATAGGTGTAACGTGGACATTTTCGGGACATTGGAATTGCACTGCATGACATCGCAATGACAGATATAGTCCATTATACATTTTGTCATGACCTATGAGATTGTGCGGGGCAGAGTGTAAATGTAAAGTATAGTCCACGGTTAGTAGCAATGCTTCACTGTGTGTTCATCAATTGTAACAAATGTACCACACTACTCAAAGATGTTGTTAATGTGGGAAAGTATGGGAGGGGAAGGGGTTAGGGCACATGGGAATCCCCTATATTTTTTAAGTGACATTTATGTAATTTAAAGCTTCTTTTAAAAGAAAAATTAAAAACAAAAAGCTTAGGGTTTCCTGACTGTTGGGGCTCCTCTCTTGTAATGCACCCGATTCCATGTAAGGGCATGGCCCAAGCCGTGTCACGTGACTCTGTGGGACTTGGGGCCAGGGAACCAGTGCAAGGAAATGATGATCCTGTGGCTACTACGATTGCTGAGTAATAAGCTGCCCTTTCTTTCAGACCCAAGAGTCTCTTTTCTTCTGCCAACATCCATGAAGCTGCCCAGCTAGCTTGTTAGCTTGCAAATAAAGTAAAATCTTAGACCCTTCACAGTTTCTGACAGAGTTGAGTTTCAACATATTGATTTTTTTTTTTTTTAGGAAGTGCTGGGGATTGAACCCAGGACCTCAAACATGGGAAGCAGGTGCTCAATCACTGAGCTACATCCACTCCCCTGAATATATTGATTTTTTAAAAAAGGGATATCAAATGAAGATATTCAGTTGACAACTGCATATACGTTCTGGCACTCAAAGTGGAGATCAGAACTAAATATATAAAATGTGGATATATGATTTCTTGCCAAACGGGCCTTCACCCATATCCCATTTGGGACTTGGAAGTCTTAAAAGCATTCTTTCATTACAATGAAATGTTGGAAACATATAGAAAATGCACTCTGATTTTGAGAGTTTAAGAACAAGAACTTTAGGGAAGCAGCTGTGGCTCAATCAGTAGGGTTCCCGTTTACCATATGGGAGGCCCCGGGTTCGGTTCCGGGGCCTCCTGGTGAAGGCAAGCCCACCCACATGGCATGGTTAGCTGACCCAGTGAGCACAAGCAGCAAGGGGGCGATAAATGAATAAATAAATAAATAAAATCTTTAAAAAAAAAAAACAAAAAACAAAAAAAAACAAGAACTTTAGAGAAACCCAGTTTCTCTGGCCACACATATTCAGCTACTTGACCTGGTTAAATTTTTGTTGCCTTTAATTTTGCTTATTATTCAGGGGAAAAAATCAGAGGCTCTTTAAATGGAGAAAGATAGTAAATTTCTTTCTCCTTTAGAAGAAATCAAGATTCTGCAGACTGAGGGCTATCAAAGAAGGAATATATCTTTTCCAAAGAGGGAGAGAGACTGGCTATTGTTAAATTCTGCTTTGAGCAATTACATGTCTCTATCTGTAGCCGATTTGGAAACATTATTGAAACCTTAAGTCTTTGGTATAATACAACTGCTGCAGTAAGCAGAGATGATAAGTATTAGGCACTTCAGCTTGAATTGTAGGCCTTTTAAAGGTCATGGGGAAAGGGAAAATAATCCATTAATTTTTACGAGAGTGTTCATTTAGGTGTCTTCTGTGAAAATCAATGTAAAATTTCACTGCCATTCAAAATAAAGTTGTATATAATATCTCTACTCCAAACTACCCTAAATTGTTGCATTTTTAAACAAGCAGGATTTGAGTTGTGTCCTTACCACATAAATTCAGCCTCTCAGATTGGATTATTGCCATATGGTTACAGTAGGAGGAAAAATAAATTTATGTCTGAATTCTACTTTTGTATTTATTATAAATTGCTCTTAACCTTTTCCTAGGTCAGTGATCATCATATCACAGATTTGCTTTTATTCGTATCCCTCAGAGAATAAAACTTACTTTCTTTGTAAGTATTGTTTATAAGGCAAATGCCACTCTTCTATTTACATTAAGAATTTTAAATTATTTACCTGCTTTTGAATTTATATGTTACAAATTTGCCAGATGGAAGCTTTCAAATGAGTGAATATATTTGTGCTACTCATCTCATGCTCATTAAAGTAGCTAGTTTGGGGTTCTTGGCAAAAAAAAAAAAAGTGTTATAAAGGTAGAAAAGAGGGGAGAAGAGATCAGGTGGTTCATGTCAGAGCCTGCAGTGCTGCAGCTGGCACCAATTGGCCTTGTAGAAGTTTCTGCTAAATCTAGACCAGTTACATTTACCCATCCACCGCCTATGTTTTTTCCCTCATTACATTTTAGGTGGGATTGGTTAGGGTAGAGAAATAGAACATGGCATAGCTCTTGAATTTAATGGGAAATGGTATATTGGCCTACAAACAAAGTATAGCTTTTTTCCCATAATGACCTACTCAAAATAACATGAAACCCTGAGTTCTATAAAGAAATTTTACATGTAATTGCTGTCCATGCAAATCTAAATTTTGTGAGAGCAGAAAATCTCATTATCAAGGTTAAAAATTAATTCCAGTCCAGCTGATTTGACAATGGTAAGTTTTATCCCTTGGCTGGTTATAGTCTGAAGTTTAGCTGTGTCTTTGGGCTCCTAGGTCAGCCTGGTTTTCCCAGGCTATTTTAGCCTCTCATTATTAAATAGCTTGAGACATTGAGGTCTACTGGAGCTGTTGAGAATCTTTCACTTTTCCAGTTACACCAAAGTCAACTGAAAGGAGATCTCAATCAAATAAAGGTTTGGTGGGAGTAAAAGACAAAATTTTAAATCCACGTCAGGAAGATTGGTCAGTGAAGCAGATTTCAAAGCAGGACCTCTTACCTCTTAATTCTTCTGGAACTCAGTGGCATTTGCCTTCTCTGCACGGTGTTCCCATTCATTCATTCATGCATTCTCTCAATCATTCAGCAAGTATTTATTAAGCACCTGCTGTGTACATGGTGTTCTGGACTCTGGTAAACAAATCAGTGAACAAAATAAAATCCCTGCTTTTTTGGTGTTTATACTCTAGTGGGGAAACAAATATTAATAACATCCTATCTACTATTTTATTAATGAATCATAAAATATAGATATACTAGGTCAGGTGGTGATAAGTGCCAGCAAAATAAATAATGTGATGTAAAGGGCTAATCTGAACAGATGTCAAAGGAAGTGAAATATGCAAATATTGGGGAGAAGTTGTACTAGGCAGAGAAAAGCAAGTACAAAGTACCTGAGACAAGTGCATGCTTGTCTTTATAAGGTCAATGTGATTAGAAAATAATGAGTGAGGGGTAGTAGATCAAGGAGATAAGGTCAGACACTAGGTGTGAGAGATGATCATATAGAGCTGTTTAGGCTGTAGCAAAGACTTTGATGTTGAATGAAAAGGGAAGCTATTGGAGGATTTAGAGAAGTGGAGGGGAATGATCTGACTTAAGTTTAAAGCAATGCTAAACACTAGGACTTTCTGCAATGATGGAAATGTTCTAAAATCTGCACTGTCCAGTAAAGTAGTCACTGAGCACTAAACGCATGCCTAATACAACTAAGGAACTAACAATTTAAGTTAATCTTAATAGTAACATGTGACTAGTGACTACCATATTGAGCAGTGTGGTTTTTAAATTTCCCTGACTGCTTTATGGAGCACAGACTGCAGAGAGAAAGAGACAGAATAAGGAAGAAGAGTTGGAAGCTATTGTAATGATGTAGGCCAGGGATTAGCAAACATTTTTTGTAAAGGGTCAGAGAGAATTTTAGATTTTTAGGGTCCTGTGGTCTCTGTTGCAACTATTCAGCTCTGTGGTTGTAGCTTGAAAACAGCCAATAGCTTAAAACAGCCAATAACTTAAACAAACTATCATGACTGTGTTCCAATAAAATTTTACTTGGAGGGTCAGATTTAGCCCATGGGCTATAATTTGCTGACCTGTATGAAGATCCGAGATGGTGGTGAGTTGGATCAGGCTGCATTTCAAAGGTAGAATTGACAGGACTTATGGGTGGACTGTATGTGGGATATGAAAGAAAGAGAGGAGTCAAGCATCTAACACAAAGGTGTTTGGACCCTCCAGTTGGTAAAATGGAGTTTTACCATTTTCCTCGAATATGAGCCACAGATTTGGAAGTTGGGTTTGGCCTTAAGTTTGAGATATTTGTTAGGCATCTGATGGGTAACTAGAACTAAGGAGAGAAATCTGAACTAAAGTTATATATTTGATAGTCATCACAAATAATAGTATTTATAACCATGGGTATGACTAAGATTTTCTACAGAGTGAGTTTGATAAAGAAGAGAAAAGGTCTGAGGACTGTTCCCTGACAAACTCTTATGTATAGAGGTAAAACAGATAAGGAGAACACAGCAAAGGAGACTATCAGAAAGAGTGAAAGTAAACCAGAAAGTGGTTTCCTAACAGCCAAATGAAAATGTGTCAAGGAAGGAATGATCAACTCTTATCAAATGCTACCTAGCACATAGTTAGGTTTGTAATATGTATTTGTTGAGTCAGTGCATCAGTGGTCATACACTGCTCTATACTGACTTCTGTTAAGTTGGAATATACAAACTTCCTGTTCATAAGCTTTTAATGGCTCTCCATTGCCTACAAAATAAAACCCAACTCCTTAACCAGGACTTTGTTAATCTGGCCTTCAGTTGAACTGCAGCACCTATTCACAGATCTCCACAAGGCCCCACAATTTTGCATTTCTGAATTTACTCATGCTGTGAAAATCCCTTCATATTTGGAGTACCATTCTGCCCATTTTTTACCTACTGAAATCTTAGTTTATTAGGGGCCAATTCAAATACCCTCTCCTCCATGAATACATCTCTAATTTTCCCTCTTTCATATCTCTCTTCTAACCTCTTCTTCAGCCCTTGTCATGCCTCTACTGACATGGTCCCACCCTACATTTGATTCCAGTTGCTTGTTTAAATTCCCACATGATATTTTGGACTCTCCATGAGGAGGAGCCTGGCACTCTAGCAAAGTGATTCTGAGCACGGCAATGGAATCAAACCAGACCTCTTAGAAAATACCAACTCTGCCATTTACTAACTTACGACTTTGTCAAGTACCTTAAACTCTTGGAGACTCTGTTTTTTAATCTATAAATGAAGACAAATAAGGTTTTGTGAGAATTAAATGAGATAGTTATATTACATTTATTCATTTATTGTATTTATTGTGTTGCTGATTAAAACCTAATCTTTTCATTGTAAATAATTTAAAAACAAGTGTGTGCAAGGAAAACTTAACACTAAAGATTGTTGTTTCTACCCATGTTATTCTATCTTATAGTGTTTAACACTTTCCTTTGCACATACTTGTGTTAAACTTTTCACATTGAAAAGTTTACATCAAATTTTATTCTTTGGTGGTTACAGTTGAATTTCCCTTTTTCCATTCCTTGTTAAAATGCTTTTAATTTATTGCTACTTGACAGTTAATTAACTTGATAGCAGTACATGAATATCTGATTCTTTGTCAAATAAAAGCACCGGGCAATAGTTAAAGTAGCAGGACATACTTTATTCAGACTGCCATGGTAGAGGAGAAGAGCAGCCAGCAGCAGCTGGTCTCAATTCAGATTAGCACAGAGGTAGCTAGGTTGTTTTAAAGGGAACAAGAAGAAATGGAGGGGACTTGCCCTGATCAAGATGGCAGAGTGACATGCTTTCGCACCTGTGTCCCCACAGAAGCTTTGAACAACCAGCAGAAATAGGCAGAAACATCTTTCTCAGAGCTCCAGAAAACAGTTAAGGAACTGCATTTGCAAGTGCTGAATCAAGAAAACGGCTACTTAAAAGTGGAAGGATCTCCTGGTTCCCTGCCTGGCCCCTCCCCTATTCCTCACCAGCTTGCTGTGTAGCTGGCCCACACTCCCTGTATGGATCTCTGGTCCCAATTCCAGAGCATGTATGTCTGGCCCAGTCTGTCTAGTGTTGGCCTGAGGGACTAAACCAGGACACTGATAACATGTTTACCATCCCAAAACTTGTACTGAAGGTAGAAGGCAGCTCACAGAATTCTCCTACAGAATGCTGTGGGAAAGCAGTCATGTGGCTGCCTGGGGCAAAGGATTGCTGGCTACAGGACATATAGTGCAGTACCCAGGTCCATGAGGAAACTCTTTTCTAGGGAAGAAAGGACATTCTTATCCACATAAATGGGGGAATTCATAGGGCCACATGGACATGCCCAAGACAAGATACATGTGCAGAAAGGATCAGAGAAGTCCCTACACTTTGGCCTGAAACTATTCTCTAAATTAATTGTATGGAAAAGCTCTGAAGGAGAGCAGTCACACCGATCAATCTGCAAAGACTGGGAAAGGTGAAGGTATTTTCTTCTTTTTTTTTTTTTTTTTTCCTTTCCTCCTTTCCTCTCCTGGTATTCAAGGAAAGCTCTGTCATATACTAGCTGGATACAAGCTTGAAGCAAAGATGTCTCAGAGTCTAAATTCCAGCTATGACTCATTAAAATATCAAAATGTCCAGGTATCAACAAAAGAAGACTACAAAACATACTAAGAAACAGGAAGTGTTGGTCCAGGCAGAGTAGAAGATTAAGGCATTAGAAACCATCAATGAGGAGGACCCAACCTGGGACATACGAGACAAAGACTTAAAAAAAGATCGTAATTGTGCTCAAAGAACTAAAAGAAAATCAGGAAAATCATAGATGAACACAAAGGGACTATCAATAGATGGAAATTATGAAAAAGAATCAAACAAAGTTAAAGGCCACAGTAACAGCAATTAAAAATTACCTAGAGGGTTCAACAACTGGTTGGAGCTGGCAGAAGAAAGAATCAGTGTACTTGAAGACAACACAATTGAAATCATCCAGTCTGAGGAGCAGAAAGAAAGAAGAAAGAATGAAGAAAAGTGAAGAGCCTGAAGCCTTGTAGAACACCATCAAGCATACCAATATACATTGTAGGAATACCAGAAGAAGAAAGAATGTTCAAAGAAATAATAACTAAACTTCCCAGATTTAACAAAAGACTTGAAAATTCACATGCAAGACACTTAATGAACTTCAAACACAATAAACCCAATAGACCCACACCACACCATATTACCATATTGTAATCAAGCCATCAAATGCCGAAGATAAAGAGAGAATTCTGAAAGCTGCAAGAGAGAAGCAACATGTCACGTACAAGGGAGCCTCAATAAGAATATGTGCCAATTTCTCACCGGAAACCATGGAAACAAGACAGCATTGGAATGACATAAAGTGCTAAAAGCAAAAAATACTAACCAAGAATTCTATACCTGGCAAAACCATCTTTCAAAATAAGGGAGAGATTAAGGCATTCCCAGATAAACAAAAACTAAAGAAGTTCGTTACCAGTATATTGGCCGTACAAGACATGCTAAAGAGCATTCTGCAGGTTGAAACAAAAGGATACTAGACAGTAGATTGAAGCTGCATGAAGAAATAAGGATCTCTGGTAAGGGTAATGAGATGGGTAGACATAAAATGCCAGTACCATTGTATTTTCGCCTTGTAAATCTACTTTTTTACTTCCTACAGGACATAAAAGGCAAATGCATAAATGTAATGATAAATTAGTGGGTTTGCATGTATGAACATGCAATTTTTGTGACAAGAACTACATAAAGGTGGGGGGACTGAGGGGTGTAGGAACATAGTTTGTATACAATTGAACTTAAGTTGATGTCTTAGCAAATGAGAGTGTTATAGATTTGGGATGTTAAATTTCAGTCCCATGGTAACTATAAAGAAAATACTGGTGAATATGCACGCTTATAGAGGCAGAAATTAGAATATAGTTTGCCAGAGACAAGGGATTAGGGAGTTAATGAAACATGGGTGTTTCATTTGGGGAAGAAGGGAAAACTTCTTTGGGTTTCTGTTTGGGAAGAAGGGAAAACTTTAGTAAGATAGTGAAAGTAGTGCAACATTATAATATGAGTAACCCACTGAATGGTATGCATGGAAGTGATTGATATGGAAAAATTTATGTTGTATATATATATTCCCACAATTGGGGAGAAAAAAGACAAAAGAGTATGCAGCTAAAGAGACAATGACAGTTAAATGCAAACCGTGATCCTGGATAAGATCTTTCAAGGGAAGCTAAAAGGCTCTAAAGGACATTATTGGCACATAAGAAAAACCAGAATATATATGTAAGCTTTATATCAATGTTAAATTTCTTGAACTTGATAATGGAATTTGATAATGGATATAACCACCAGAAGATCCTTGCTTTTAGGAAATATTCATGGTACCATAAAAGTGCTCAAGGACCAAGATGTCTACAACCTATACTCAAGTATACAGAAAATGGATTGATAAATAGCCAGCTGGTATGATAGGTTGATGAATAGATAGAATGATTTTAAAAATTTAAAAAAAAAAAGGGAAGGGAAAATGGGAACTTGAAAATTGCTAAAAGGGCTCTGCAAAAGGTCAGAGGGTCTGGCATTGGGCTTATGGCAGAAGACCAGGCAGTTGTGCAGTACTTTTGAAAATATTATAGTCTATGTTTTAGACAGTATTGCTTCATCTTAGGTAAGAGCTCAGAATGGGGTTAAAGATCTGGAAGAGACATGGCCTAGCATTAGGGAAGTCCACACTAAAGTTTGGACAAGCCTCTAGTGTAAAGTTTGGACAAGTAGTTAGGCCAAGCAGAGTCTCTTGCAAGGATTCACATTTAGTTACAGTTGAATTCCTACTTTTTTATTTTACATTCCTTGTTGAATTTCTTTTAGATCATTGCCACTTGACACTGTATTAACTTGATGCTTAAATAGCAGATGCTTCCTTTGCCCCCAAATGCCACTTGTTTTTGTTAATCAATAGCATCACTTAATGATGAGCTGCAGCTAAAGTCAATTCTTATAACTTTTCATTAGACCTTAAAACATTATGTTGGGAAGCGGCTGTGGCTCAATCAGTGGGGCTCCCGTTTGCCATGTGGGGGGCCCCGGGTTCGGTTCCCGGGGCCTCCTTGTGAGGGCAGGCCCGCCAGCACGGCGTGGTTGGCTGGCCCAGCGAGCGCAGGCAGCAATGGGGGGATAAATGAATAAATAAATAAATAAAATCTTTAAAAAAAAAAAAAACAAAAAAAAAAACATTATGTTAAAAGCTTATGGTAGTTATCAGGTAGATAAAGGGAAACTTAGATGGGGAACTAAACCTCCAGTTTTGTGAAAATTCAGTGGCAAAAACATAGCTACTCTTTCCCAAAAGTGACTACTTGCTAGAAGGTTGTCTTGAAAGGACTTTTTTTTTCAATCAGTATGTATTCTGTAAATTTTTATTGAGACTTTCCATTGATGTCACATAGTGTTTACTGAAGACAGCTTTAAAAAAAAAAAAATTTTTTTTTTTTTAATTAGAAAAGTAGGTTTACAGAAAAATTGTGTAAAAACTACAGTGTTCCCATATACCAACCCCTCATTATTAAAACTGCATTAGTGTGGTACCTTTGGTACAATTCTGTTTGGAGTATGTTGCACTTCTTGGATGGGTATATTTGGCTTTCATAAGAGTTTGGAAATTTTCATTCTTTCTGCCCTTTTTCCCTCGCTTTTCCTTCTGGGGCACCCATGATGCATATGTTTGTGTGATTCGTTCTGTCACTCAAATCTCTGAGACACTGCTCAATTTTTTCTCTTTTCTCTACCTGTTCTTCTGACTGTATGATTTTGATTGTCCTGCCTTCTAGTTTACTGGTTCTTCTTCCTGTTCAAATCTGCTGTTGTATGCCTCTTGTGTATTTTTCATCTCCATTACTGTGTCTTTCATTCTTGTAATTTCTGTTATGTTTCTTTTTAAACTTTCAAATTCTTCTTTTTGCTCACACTTTGTCTTCTTAATATCCTTTAGCTTTGTATCCATATTTTCCTTCATCTCCTTGAATTCATTTAGATTTGTTTGACTTTCTTTGATTATTTGTACCAAATTCTGGGTCTCCTCTGGAGTTTTAATTCATTCCCTTGATTGAGCCATATCTTCCTTTTTCTTAGTGTGGCTTGTAATTTTTTTGTTGATGTCTGGGCATCTAATTATTTTGATGTGTTAACTATGAATGTCAGTTTCTCCCCCTTGTCTAGGGTTTTATTGTTGATTGGCTTTGTCTTATGGGTCTTCTTTGATGCTTGGTTCAACTTTAGACCTTTAGAGTACCATGTGTTTAACTTTTCAGATTTTCTCAGCTCTTTTTCATCTGATTCTTGCCCTGTATATGCCGTACAATTGTTTTAAGATTTCACTTTTTGTGAAATTGTTTCACCTCCAGGAGAAAGCTTCCTTTACTCTGTTACTTTGCCAGGAATCTTGATCTGTTCTGTTTGTTTTTGAGCAGAATTTTCTCCCAATCTAGATGATCCAGCAAACAGAGACTGTATTGATTGTGCCTGCCTCTTGCCAACAATTTGTCCACAGTGTGTCCGTCTCTCTCTCTCTCTCTTCTCTCTTTCCTTGGGGGTATTTTTGTATGTAGCAATGCTCAGCAGCTTATATTCTGCCCTGGGTCTCTGCAGACTTGGGTCCCTGTGCCAGGAGCTGTGAGTGGCTCAATATTCTGCATCCACTGCTGGAGGAACCTGGGCCATATTACCTTTGTTCAAGTCCCAGGCTGTGCTAGACTGAGTGAGAGGGAGGGGTCGGGACTAGTGAGTCCAGGACGGAAATCTCCATCATGATTGTGGCAGTTTGAGATTATTTTATGAACCCCAAAAAGAGAGAGATTATGTTTTTAAGCTCATCTATTCCTGTGGGTGTGATACCTTTTGATTGTATTAAATTTGGTTGAGAGTCCTTTAATTAGATAACTTGATAAGATCACTTTGGGGGTTTTGATTGGACTATGTCAGTGGGGCATGATTGATGTTGAGTCTCCACTCTCTTGCTGGATCTGATAAAAAACGTTGAGATGACAGAGACAGACAGACAGACACTGGAAAAGGAAGCCACCATTTTTTATCCTGCCATGTGAGAGATAACTAGAGGATTGCTTAAGCACAAAGCCATTAAGAGGCTGAGCCCATGGAGCAGCTCAAGAGGAGATGGTGAGCCCGGATGGGAACACTGAGACCTTGGCAGAGATCGGCAGCCATCTTGCTTTGCCATGTGCCTGGACAACAAGATCAACAGTAGCCGAATTTGGTGAGAAAACACCTCTTACAGTGCCTTGATTTGGACTTTTCACGGCCTTGGAACTATAAACTTTAACCTGAAACAAATCACGTTTATAAAATCCAACTTATTTCTGGTACTGTACAATGGCAGCCCTTTGGCAAACTAAAACAATGATCTTGAAGATTATTTTTCTTCAATTCCACATTTGTGGAGTCTTTCTCTAGACTCTGTCATCCTCCAGAGTTCCAAGCAAGTAGAATTTGTCCTTTTATTAGTTAATTCTGAGAGGAGACTTTTCCAGGGGATGTCTTATATCACCGTGTGTTGATGTCACAGCTTTTTATTTGAGTGCTGTAAATAACATTGAGAGTTAGAGAAGGGCTCAAATCTTTTTGACCATAATGAATTAACAAAAGAGTACCTTCCCTTGTCAAAGTGAAGTTGAGTTTTCTTTTCTTCTCTTGTAAAATGGTTGTATTTACTGATAATTTGTCTTGATATTTAGTGTGAACTTTTCTTACTTCATTGCCCTCCAAATATTTGTAATTTAGGCTATGCCTGACTCACAGTTCCCTATGGTGTTGGCTTGTTGATCATGGGATCCATAAACATGAAATAAATGGGCCATCTACTAAATTCTTCTTTGATCTGTAAAAGACGAAGAATTCTAGGTCAAGTGAACAAAAGTCTATCCTGAATATCAAAATCAGGGAGTCATGGACCCACAGTCAATTCCCAGACTTGAGATGGTTTACAAACCAAACCCCTTGAATGAAGTGAAGACAAGTTCCTTTGGAAAAGGACTCTGCAATACTGCTAAAAATTTTTACTGTTAATCTACCTCCTAGCTTTCCCAAAGAGACCTATGGCCTTTTACCAAAGAGACCTATGGCCTTTTACTGTGCATTAGAGAAAAGGAAATGATCAGACATTTCAGGGATTATTAGACTTTGGCTCAGAAGTGATATTAATTCCAGGAGACCCAAAACATCACTTTGGTCCACCAGTCAGAGTTGAGGCTTATGGGGGTCAGGTGATCAATGAAGTTTTAACTCAGGTCCATCTCACAATGGGTCCCTGGGCCAATTCTATGGTTATTTCCCCAGTTCTGGAATGCATAATTGGAATAGGCATACTCAGCAACTGGCAGAATCCCCACATTGGTTCTCTGATTTGTGGAGTATGGGCTTGTATAGTAGGAAAGGCCAAGTGGAAACTACTAGAACTATTTCTACCTAGCAAAATAGTAAATCAAAAGCAATACTGGATTCCTGGAGGGATGGCAGAGATTAGTGCCACCATCAATGACTTGTAGGAAGCAGGGGTGTTGATTCCCACGATATCCCCATTCAACTCTACTATTTTGCCTGTGCAGAAAACAGATGGACTTTGGAGGATGACAACAATCTTGTAAACATAACCAGGTGGTGAATCCAATATAAGCTGCTATTCCAGATGTGGCATCTTTACCTGAGCAAATCAGCATATCCCCTGGTACTTGATATGTAGCTATTGATCTAACAAATGCTTTTCTCTCAATTGCTGTTAGTAAAGACCACCAGAAACAGTTTGTTTTCAGCTGGCAAGGCTAGCAATATACCTTCACTGTCCTACCAGAATGGTATATCAGCTCTCCAGGCCTATGACATAATCTAGTTCACAGGGACCTTGATCATCTCTCCCTACCACAAGACATCATAGTTGTCCATTATATTGATGATACCATGTTGATTAGACTTGGTGATCAAGAAGTAGCACCTACTCTAGACTTATTGGTAAGGCATTTATATGTCAGAGGGTGGAAGATAAATTAAAAAAAAAAAAAAAAAGACCTTCCACTTCAGTGAAATTTCTAGGTGTCCAGTGTTGTGGAGCATGTCATGATAGCCTTCTAAGATGAAGGATAAGCTGTTGCTTCTGGACCCTTCTACAACCAAACAAGAGTCACAATGCCTGTTTGACCTCTTTGGATTTTGGAGACAACGTATTCCTCATTTGGGTGTGTTACTCCAGCCCATTTACCGAGTGATCTGAGAAGCTGGTAGTTTTAGTAGAGACTGGAACAAGAGGAGGCTCTGTAACAAATCCAGGCTGCTGTGCTCTGCCACTTGGGCCATGTGATCTAGCAGATCCAATGATGCTAGAAGTGGCAGTGGCAAATACAGATGCCTCTTGGAGTCTGTATTAGTCAGTCTCTAGGGAAACAGAATCACTAGGAGATATCTGTAAATAGTATGAGATTTTATAAAATTCTTTCACGTGACCATGGGGATGCACAAGTCCAGATTCCACAGACAGGTTGTAAACCAGAGACTCTGATGAAGGTCCTTTATGAGTTCCTGGGAGACACTGGTTGTCCAAAGACAAGCTGGAAAATTCTCTCTGAATGCAGAAATCACTTCTCCTTTTAAGGTATTGAAATGATTGGATAAAACGTCACTCATAGCTGGCAGCAGTCTCCCTGGTTGATCGTAGATGTAATCAGCCATCTATACAGTAAACTCACTGATGACTAAAGTCCATAACTGTACTTGTATTACAATTAGCCCAGTGCTTGCTTGGCCAAACAACTGGGCACAATTACCTGGCTGAGTTGGCACACTAACCTAACCATCACAGAGCCTTTGGCAGGTCCCTATAGGAGAACCACAATGCAGACCCTTAGTATTTTGGAATAAATCCTTGCTATCCTCTGCAGATGACTATTCTCCTTTTGGGAAACTGCTTTTACCTGTTACTGGGCCTTAGTAGAGACCAAACGCTTAACCATGGGCCACTAACTTACCACAAGAACGGAATTACCTATCATGAGCTGGTTGTTGTCTGACCCTCTAAGTCAAAAAGTTGAAGATGCACACCAGCAGTATATCATAAAATGGAAGTGGTATATATGAATTGGGGGTCAAGCGGGTCCTGAAGGCACAAGTAGGTTACATGAGGAAGTGGCCCAAATGTCCATAGTCCCCACTCCTGCCACATTACCTTTTCCTTCCAGCCCACAGCTATGGCCTCTTGGGGAATTCCTTGCAATCAGTTGGCTGAGGATGAGAAAACTTGGGCCTGGTTTAAAGATGGTTCTACATGGTACATCTCTAGTTACCAACAAAAAGTTGACAGCTACAGCACTGTAGACCCTTTCTAGGACATCCCTGAAGGATAGTGTGAAGGGAAATCCTCCCAGTAGGCAGAAGTTTGAGCAGTGCTCCTGGTTGTTCATTTTGCTTGGAAGGAGAAATGGCCAGAGGTGAATTTGTAAACTGATTCATGGATTGTCATCAGTGTTTTGGCTGGATGGTCAGGGACTTGGAAGGAATGTGATTGGAAAGTTGACAGAGAGGTCTGGAGAAGAGTTATGTGGATAGACTTTTCTGAGTGGGCAAAAAAACATGAAGATATTTGTGTCCCATGTGAACACCAGAGGTAGAACATTCCTCAATAGAGGAATATTTTAATAATCAAGTGGATAAATGACCTGTTATGTGCATACCAGTCAGCTTCTTTTCCCAGGCAGTCCTCTCATTGCCCAATGGGTTCATGAACAATGTGGCCATAGTGGTAGGGATGGAGGTGATGCATGGGCTCAGCAACATGACCTTCCACTCACTAAGGCTGTCCTGGCTATAGCCACTGCTGAATGCCCAATCTGCCAGCAGCAGAGACCAACACTTAGTCCCCAATATGGCACCATTCCCTGAGCTGATCAGCCTGCTACCTAGTGGCAGGTTGATTACATTTTACCATTTTCATCATGGAAGGTGCAGCATTTTGTCTAACTGGAATCGACACATACTCTGGATATGGGTTTGCCTTCCCTGCCTGCAATGCTTCTGGCAAATCTACCATCTGTGCACTTACAGAATGTGTTATCCACTATCATGGTATTCCACACAGCATTGCCACTGATCAAGGAACCCACTTTCCAGCAAATGGAAGTGTGGCTATGGGCACATGTTCATGGAATTCACTTGTCTTACCAGGTTCCCCATCATTCTGTAGCATCTGGAATGATAGAACAGGAGAGTGGCCTTTTGAAGGCTCAATTACTGTGCCAACTAGGTGACAATACCTTGCAGGGCTGGGGCAGTGTTCTTCAGGAGGCTATGTATGCTCTAAATCAGCATCCACTCTATAGTGTTGTTTCTCCCATAGCCAGGGTTAATTGGTCCAGGAATCATGGGTGGAAATGGGAGTGGTACCACTCACTATTACTCCTAGTGATCCACTAGGAAAATTTTTGCTCCCTGTTCCCACAACCTTAAGCCCTACTGGTCTACAGATCTTAATTCCAAAAGAAGGACTGCTTCCACCAGGAGATAAAACAATGGTTCCATTGGGCTAGAAGTGAAGACTGCCACATGGCCACTTTGAGCTCCTCATCCCTCTGAATCAACAGGCAAAGATGAGAATTAATGTACTGACTGGGGTGATTGATCCTTACTATTAACGGGAAATAGGACTGCAACTACACGATGGAGACAAAGAAGTTTGCCTGGAATATGGGAGTTCCCCTCTAGCGTCTGTTTGTACTACCATGTCCTGTGATTAAAGTCAATGGAAAACTGCAATAACCCAATCCAGGCAGGATAACCAATGGCCCTGAAACTTGAGTAGTAAAGGTTTGGGTCTTCCCACCAGGCAAAGAACCATGACTGGCTGAGGTGCTTGCTGAAGGTAAAGGGAACATAGAGTGGGTAATGGAAGAAGTTAGTGATAAGTACAAACTATGACCACATGACCAGTTACAGAAACAAGGACTGTAATGGTTATGAATGTTTCTTCCTTATTTTGTTATGAGTATGTTTGTTTATGAACATAAAGCAAATATCTTTGTTTTCTTCCCTTTCTTATCCCCTTATATGATATAAGTTGTATTAACTTCAAGTAACAGTATTTAAGTTACAGGATATCAAGTTTATTGCCCAAGGACTTGCACCCTATTCTGGGGAAAGTTAGTGTGTTTCTGGTGTATGCAGGGTAGTTGAGTATTGTTAGTCAAAAATGTGATTGTTTATATTTAGAGATTAAGTATGGTTTAAAGGGATGTGTATGACTGCCAAGTTGACAAGGGGTAGACTGTGATGGTGAAGTTCATGTATCAGCGTGGTCAGATTATGGTGCCCACTTGTTTGGTCAAGCAAGCACTGGCCTGATTGTTACTGTGAGGATACTTTGTTAACTTAAATCATCAGTAAGTTGATTAGATCTAAATTCAACTAATAAGATTCCCTTCAACAGTGAAAGAAGTCTCATACAATCATTTGAAGGCTTTAAAAGAAGTGATGATTCCAGCAGTCAGAAGAGAGAGTTTCCATCTCTACATCAGCCAGCCAGCTTCTCCTAGGGAATTCATCATAAACCTTCTTTGGAATTCCAGCTTGCAGCTTGCCCTACAGAATCTGGACTTGCCTATCCCCATAGTCACCTGAGACAATTCTTATAAAAATCTCATAATATTTACAGATATCTGCTATCTGTTCTGTTTCCCTAGATGACCCTGACTAAATTCCCCTGTAACAATGATGTAAAAGTTTTCTATTCTATAAACTCCTTTTGGGTCTGTAACCCTTTATTAGTTAACTAATGATAATAAGAATGACTTCTATGTATAGGTCATTTTATATACTAAGCACTTTAGAAATATTATCCCATTGTATCCTAATATTAATATTGTCAAAAATATTATTACTTTTATTTCATATATGAGGGAACCAAGGCTCAGAGCAGAGAAACAATTCATCTAATTCCATGTAACTAATAAATGGTAAATCTGGAATTTGAATTGATGTGTGTCTTATGCCAAAGCCTATGTTCTTTATACTAAGGCTTGTTACCTCCCCAGAGTTAGTTACATCTTGACTGAGAGCCAAGTTATGTTACATAACCCCTAGGTAGAGTCAGTAAGAGGGAGATCAGAGAGTAGACATTTTTAAATTTAGCCCAGAGATTACAAATGTAGGCCCAAGCACTACTTTATTTCAGAATGAACTGAGGTGTGAATGTGCTTTGATTTCAAATAGACCTTTTATTTCATAGCTTGCCACTCCATGTTTATGTATGTGCCATACACATACATATGGATATGAGGCTTAGTGTATGTGTATATGTCCTATCAGTCACATTAATTCAGGGACTACTGAACCCAGCATTACACCAGCAGATTCAGATACCTGAATTTTACTTTTCTTCTTCCCACTGTGCTCAGAATATTTAAAAATAGGTAAAATGAGAGAGCAGATGTGGCTCAGTGATTGAGCACTGATTTCCCACCTACAAGGTCCTGGGTTCAATCCCTGACCCCTGATACCTAAAAAAAAAAAAGGTAAAATATCCAGAATCCATTCTAGAGCCATGAATCACCAGTTGTTTTCAAGAGTTGTTTTTTTTTTTTTTTTTTTTTCCGTTTCCCTCCTTGTAGGTAATAACAGTGCAAGATGAAATTTACATACTCAGGCTTAAGAAAGATTTTCCAACACATGATGTTTACTATAGTATCCCTCTATATAGATTTTTTTGTCCATATTTAGACCTTTAATAATATAAAACTCTCTACCCTTTGAGGAAACTCATTTCCTCTTTCAATAAAATTGCCTATTAGAGACTTCCTTTAGTGCAAAATGATCTGTCTCGTGCAACCTCACCTGCCCATTCCATTTCTAGCCTTTGGATACATATGGAAATATTCTAATATCTCTTCCACAAAATATCCCTTTGTATATTTGAACAAGAACATAGTTCTGTTCTATAAAACCTGTAGGTTCTCAGATTGGTTATTGATAAATCCTCTCCTCCGTTTTTTTCTTACAATTAGTTTTATGAAAGGCTGTATTAGTCAGGGTTCTCTTGGGAAACAGAATCAGCAGGAGATATCTGTAAATAATATGAAATTTTAAAAGAATCTCTCATGCGACCGTGGGGATGCACAAGTCCAGGTTCTGCAGGCAGGCTGCAAACCAGTGGCTCCGATGCAAGTCCGATGAAAGGTCATTGATGAGTTTCTGGGAGAAGTTGCCTGTCCAACGACGAGCTGGGAAATTCTCTCTGAATGTTGAAGTCACTTCCGCTTTTAAGTCATTCAACTGATTGGATAAAAGCGCCATCCATTGATGATGTAATCTCCCTGATTGATGCAGATGTAATCAGCCATCCAAGCAGTAAACTCACTGGTGATTGAAGTCCATAAATGCTCTTGTATTACAATTAGCCCAGTGCTTGCTGGAACAAACACCTGGACACAATTACCTGGCGGAGTTGACACATTAGCCTAACCATCACAAAGGCTAAAAACAATAAATGGCCAAAACTTAATTACAAACCAAGAAGCTTGGGTCAGGCTGTAAGAAGAATGTGGGAATGATTGACAATTGACTTTTTCTATCTATTAAGTAAATATATATTTATGCTATCTTTTTTTAACTTCTATTTTTGAGAAGATAGTAATTGCACTAGTGTATTGTGTAACTATTTCATCACTGCTTCTTGGTCACTAATTGATGGGTTTAGACTCAGTTTGGGCTAATATGCAAATCTTGCACACTGGTCTTTGAGGGAATGTGGCAAGAGAGAAATATATAAAAGATACTGCCAAGCAAGTGCTTATTTAGTCAGGAAGAGACATGTTAGGGAGATATGCAAAGGACTCATTAAGTTTTCTATGATTGAAATTATAATTATCTGGTGCTAATAGAAGTATTTACCTATAGGATATCTTCTTGTGTATTTGGGGGTTAGTGAGAGTTCCTTAAGTTTTTCTGATGTTATTTTATTTTCAGTTATAGATTTTTGTTCAATGTTTTATTTGAGTCTTCTTTTTCTAAGCTTCATATTCAAAAATTTTAGTGGTAACTTTTACTAAAGAATTAAAATAGTCAACTTTTATGATTCTACTTTTCTAATTGTCCTCATGAATTCAGGAGATAGATTCTCCTTTCACTATAAAAGACTAAGAAAATTTCGTTTTCTGGGTCTAAAACAACCTAGCCTCTTGGTCAAAGGGATGTGACTAATTAAATCTGAATCTAGAAACTCCCAGAACAAGATATAAAGTAATTAGTCTCTAGAAATTAAGTGTTGTTGCATTCAGATAATCATTTTTTACTGTGATTGCTTTTCCTAGATTTAGGTGAAGGGAATAAAAGATGTAGGCTTTTGACTAAATTAACAACACAACCACAAAGCAAGGAACGTTATTAAAAAACAACAGCAACAACAAAAAACTTGTAGATTCCAAAGGCAGCTAAAGCAGCTTCTTAGTGACATTTCTAACCTATATAGTAATACAGATGAGATGATAAGAAATGGAGTAATAAATTGTTGGTGGTGACCATAATGGGAATATTATTAAATTAGGTTGAAATTATATTTTCCACTTGGACAGGGATCTTATAAAGGAAATCTTAGAGATTAGCAAGCAGGATCTTCGAGGATGGAGTCTTGGGATTAATTGCTTATGATGACCCTTGGCTGAAATGTTCAAAGTTTTCCATTGTTCCTTGTAAACAGATAATAAGTAAGTAAGATGATATTAATAGTGCCACCATATCTGCTGAGCATGGTGCTAGAAAAATTAGCTTTTTGAAATAATCATGTCTATTCGGTGAGTTACCAGCTGTTTCAGCATTGGCAAATCTCAGATTGTGTTCTGGATGACTGTATGAATGGGTTAATTCTTTATAAATCCATTAGTCTTTTTTCTGTCCTCTCTCCTTTCCTTTCCTCTCTTCTGTCCCTCCCTTCCTTCTGTTATTTGCTATTAGAAAGCCTTCCTTTAGTCTACAGCAAGACAAAGACAAGTCCCTTTTATCATGGAGTTTTTAATCCAAAATTTATGAGTTGTTCAATAAGCATTTTGAAAGAGATATCCTAATATATCAATATTCAAACAATTTGTAATTATGTACCCCTTTTTTCCAGTTTTGCATTAATTAACTCATTAACAGATATACACTAGTTTGATGCGCTTTAGTCATTTCCTGGTGAATGCTGGGAATGACATAAGCCTTTAATAAGATTAAATATTCCACTTCCCTCTCTTAGATTTCACTTGGCTTCACAAGATTCGCTTGGTATTCGTTACAAAGTAAATCTAGCTGCTCAAATGGGAGATAGGATTTAGGGGGGAGGGGTTTGGTTATTTTTTTCCTTCGGAATTTACTTTAAAATATTTCAGTAGAAATCCAGCATATTTAACACAGGTAATAAAAAATCTGCTTAGTTGCTCAATCTTTCAAACATGTCATATATATGTAATTTAAAATGCAAACTTTATCTTATTTGTAGTGAAGTCCCAAGATGATAATTGCATAAAATAATAATTTTCTTACTTTCCACCAAATACTTCTTGCTGTTTCTCTAAATGTGGCTTGTGACAGTAGAATGTGATATTTATATAATTCTTACCATCAAAAAAGTGTCGAAGTTAACTTTTTAAAAAGGCTATTTTACCAACTCTGTAATTGACATTCTCTCAATGCTCAGACTATATTTCATTTCCGCTCAACTCAATATATGGATTTTTATACAAACCATTTACCAAGTACTAGACAATAGTGCCTTTGACAGATCAAATTTGTACAGGTAAGTTGTTTGTTATCTGTAAGAGAGCTCCTTTGTATCACTGGGACAGCTTCTGTTAGCAGCCCAGAGTGAGAGTTGGTGACACTTAAAAACTCAAATTATTGATGGGAACATCCCAAGTACTAGAAAGAATTTAAAATTAAACCTTTTAAGCCTGTACAGTCATTATCACATTAAGCAGGGAGACGGTGATGGATCATAAATTGGTTTTCCATTTTATTTAAACAGGACCTGACAGAATGTAAATGGAATCTTTGAAGTTCACTTATCTCATGATAATTCTTCACTTTTTTTTCAAGAACTTTATGAGGTTGAAACTTTAGATCATCTCTGATTGTTTCTGTTAGGCTCTATTTAAAGGAAAAATTATATTTAGTTCCCCCTCCCCCAGTTTCTCTATGACTTCCAAAAACCCAGTGATTCCTCGATAGTATAGTTTTCCTCTATTGATTTCATGCAACTTTTTGAAATTTTAGGGATTAAAAGGACTATGGCTGACACTTCATTGTCAGTATTTCTTAGGGTGTAAAGCCTAATTTAGTGTTGGTCAACTGTTTTATCAAGCTATTCCTGGCTTAGAATTCTTGATCACATCTTTAGTTTTCTTCAGACAATATATGTCATTTGAAACTTTGGTTCAAGCAGTCCATTTACTTTTTTGTAAAGCTATTGGTGCCTGACTTCTAATTTATACGTTGTTTATAAAACCTCTGCCAAATGGCTAACAAGTTTATCTTGTGTGTTCTCCATAAATTCCAATCATCTTCCTAGTCTTTTCTCTTAAAGAAATTTAATTCATTTCATTGGAATATTGCACAGCTGTCTCGATTCAACAGGATCATAGGTTCTTTACTTTTTGAGATGTTCTAATTCTCTACTTCTTAAAACCCCCAAACCTCCCTTGTGAGTTTACCATTTGAAATCTTCTGAAAAACATTTTCCTAGCATGCCCCTCAGTATCTTCCCCATACTTCTTTTCCTTAATTCCTTTATTTGAGTGTTTTAGTTTACTAAAGCTGCTGGGAACAAAATATCAAAAGTGAATTGACTTTCATGATAGGGAATTATCCAGTGTAAAAGCTTACAGTTCTGAGGCCATGAAAATGTCACAGTCTCCAAATGGCAGCTGTCTTTCTCTGTGCTCCTTTTATATAAGACTCCAGTGAGAGGATTAGGACCCACCCTGAGCCCCACAATCTAAGGCCCTAAATGAAATCTATCTAATAAAAAGTGATCTAATCAAAAGGTCCCTTATCTGAATCTAACCAGAAATAGGTTTACATGTACTAGAATGAGTTAACTTAAGAACATTATTTTCTGGGGTCCACAAAAGACTCAAACCAGGGCAGTGAGGAATAAATTTTCTTCTTCCATATTAAGCTAAGTACCTCATTTGTGCTTTTGATTGTTTCCTCTCCCAAATTCTCCAGAATCTTGCTCCATTATACCCCACCTCCACCCAATCCAACACTCTCTCCATCCCACCCCATAAGATGTTTATTTTCTCTTCACTGGTTTCTTTCCCTCTACCTCTAAACGTGCTTGTTTTCTTCTTCTTCTTTCTTCCTTCTTCCTCCTTCCTCCTTCCTCCTTCTCCTCCTCCTACTCCTTCTTCTTCTTCTATTCATTTATCCCCACCCCTCACCCCCTTGTTTTGCGCTTGCTGTCTGCTCTCTGTGTGTTCTTCTGTGTCTGCTTGTCTTCTCTTTAGGTGGCACCAGGAACCAATCCTGGGACCTTCTGGAGTAGGAGAGAGGTGCTCAATCTCTTGCGCCACCTCAGCTCCCTGGTCTGCTGCATCTCTTATTGTCTCTCTTCTGTGTTTCTTTTTGTTGCGTCATCTTGCTGCACCAGCTCTCTGCGCGGGCCAGCTCTCCTGCATGGGCCGGCATTCCTGCATGGGCCAGCATTTCTGCATGGGCCAGCACTCCACATGGGCCAGCTCTTTGCTCGGGCCAGCTTACCACACAGGACAGCTTGCCTTTCACCAGAAGGCCACAGGAATCAAACCCTGGACCTCCTATATGGTAGACGGGAGCCCAATGGCTTGAGCCATATCCATTTCCCCTCATTCTCTTCTTATCCTAAATCAACCTTCTCCTGACTTGATGTCCTCTCAAGTCACTATTCTCTTTTCTATACCATTTTGTTAAAAGAGTAGACTGTTCTTACTGCTATCTATTTTCTACTTTACTACCTACTGACTCTCATCTTTTTCTTTTGAATATCTTGCCCTAACAGTTTGTCTAGAACAGTGGTTCTCAAACCTGGATGCCATTAGAACCATCTGGGTGGCATTTATAAACTACTAGTGCCTTCACCACTGCAACAAATTATAATTTAATTGGTCTGTGATGAGCCTGTCCATTGATAATTTTAAAATCTTCTCAGAAGATTCTGATGTGCTGCCAAGGTTGAGAACCAATAGTCAACGGTCACTATCATCACCCTCTGACTGCTAAATCCATCAGGTTTTCTCTCCAGTATTTCTCTTCCTTCACTTAGTAGTTCTTTCAAAATAGATGACACCTCTTCCTTATGCACATAACTATTTGCAGTTGGAACACTGCCCTTTATTTTTTCTCCTACCTTTCTGACTGCTCCTTTTCTTTGTCCTCTTGACTCCTCTTTCTTCTTACCCCTAAAATACAGCCTCTGCCTGCATTATTAACCCAGGTAGATCCTTTTATCTGTATAGTCTAGATTAGTGATATTATTTCCTTGCTTTAATATCATATTTAAGTAATATCACCCTACTTTCTTTCCTAAAACCCCGAATCCTCATTATAAACTGCTTTCTAGGCATCTTTATTTGCATATGCCATTGGCAGGCCACATTCAGCATGTCCAAAGAAGAATTTTTCTTGATAAAGTTGTTATTTCTAGCTTCTATTTTTTTCAGTCATCTATGACATAAACCTCAGTTTCATCTTTCTTTTGCCACTACATTAATATCTATTATTCTATGGATTCCATCCCAGGAGTTGCTCTTTAATTTGCTCTCCTTTAAAAATTTTCATATGGACAGTTACAATAATCTACTAATTGTGTCTTTACTGTATCCTACACAGTGTTGTCATATTAATTTTCAGGCACAGATCCATTCCTTTCACTAGTCCCAAAAAGCTTCTATGATTCCATATTGACTAAAATTGAAAACACACAATTAGCATGAAATTCTAGGCACTTGACAATAGGTTCCTGCTAACATTTTCAATCCATTCCTGTTACTTCTCTACAAAGATTCTATGCTTCAGCTAAATTGCTGTTTCCCAAATACTGCCAGCCTCTAAACTTTTTTTGTCTACTGAAATTCCTTTATGAAGATTATTATTTTTTCTTAATTCCTAAACTTTTTGTCATAAATATTCTAGGCTGTGTGGATCTCATACCCTTTGACTTCTAAATTCAACATAGAACTAGTAGCTTAAGGTTTCTGATAGCTCGGATATCATTTAACCAAGGTGTGTTTGTATATTAGAAGGTGACTTTTGGCTGGTTGTGGTACATGTACCATCCTGGGACTTTGTGAAGTAAATTGGTCTTCCCTTTGAAACATACAAGGTAAAGATGGGATTTTTCTTTTTTTAATTTTTATTAGAGACAACACCTGTGTTTCTTTTAGGGCAACTCTAACTTCCCACTCTGGACCTTTTGGTGAAATATGCTTTTCAACCTTTGATTTAAGTAACAAAATAAATATCCTAGAGAGTTGGGCCAATATACCTTTCTTACCTTCCATGCCCCTCATTTATTGTTTTTTCTTTTTTGTTTGGTCTTTTTCTTTATTAGAGAGGTTGTGAATTTACAGAACAATCATGCATAAAATACAGGATTCCCATACACCTCCCCACCACCAACACCTTGCATTGGTGTGGAACATTTATTACAAATACTGATGGCACATTTTAATAATTGTACTATTAATTGAGGTACCTGGTTTAACTTAGGGTTCACTGTTTGTGTAATATAGTTCTATGTATTTTTAAAAACTTGCTATTCTGTTACCATATATACAATCTAATATTTTCTGTATACCTTTTATTTCTTTTTCTTGCCTAATTAATTGTTCTGGCAAGAACTTCCAGAAAAATATTGAATAACTGTGGTGAAAGTGGGCATCCTAAACTTGAAAGCTTTCAATCTTTCACAGGATTGAAAGCCACATATCTGTGGGCTTTTCATATATGCCCTTTATCATGTTGAGGAAGTTTTCTTCTGTTCCTAGTGTTCTAAGTGTTTTTATCATGAAGGAGTGATGGATTTTATCAGGCCTTTTTGCATCAACTGAGATGATCATGTGGCTTTTTTTCCTTCATTTTCTTAATGTGGTATATTACATTAATTGATTTTTTTATGTTGAATAATCCTTGCATGCTGGGATAAATCCCATTTGATCATGGTCTATAATTCTTTTAATATGTTGTTGGACTCAGTATGCTAGTATTTTGTTGAGTTTTACATCTATGTTCATAAGAGATATTTGTCTGTAGTTTTATTTTCATGTGTTATCTTTATCTGGCTTTTGTTATGAGGGTGGTGTTGGCTGTGTAGAATGAATTAGAAGGTGTTCCCTCCTCTTCAATTTTCTGCAAGAGTTTGAGCAGAATTGGAGTTAAGTCTTCTTATGATGTTTGGTAGAATTCCTCTGTGAAGCCATCTGGCTTTTCTTTGTTGGAAGGTTTTTGATTATTTATTCAATCTCTTTACTAGTAATTAGTATTTGAGATCTTCTATTTCTTGTTGAGTCAGTGTAGGTAGTTTGTTTCTAAGAATTTATCCCTTTTATTTATGTTATCTAATTTATTGGCATACAGTTGTTCATACTATCTTCATATAGTACTTTTTATTTCAGTGGGGTCAATAATAATGCCCCCCTTTTCATTTCTGATTTTCATTATTTGTATCTTCTCTCCTTTTTCCTTTGTCAGTCTAGCTAAAGGTTTGTCAATTTTATTGATCTTTTCAAAGAACCAACTTTTGGTTTTTTTGATTCTATTATTTTTCTTTTTTTTTTCTAATTCATTTATCTCAGCTTTAATCTTTGTTCTTTCTTTCCTTCTGCCAAATATAAGTTTAGTTTGCTCTTCTTTTGTAGTTATTCCAGTTTTGAAATAAGATCTCTGATTTGAAGTCTTTCTTCTTTTTAATGGAAGCGTTTAGAGCTATAAATTTCTCTCAAAGCACTGCCTTTACTGAATCCTGTAAGTTTTGATATGTTGTGTTTTCATTTTCATTCACCTCTAGATATTTCCTAATTTAGCTTCTGATTTCCTCTTTAAGTCATTGGTTGTTTAAGTGTATGTGGTTTAATTTCCACATTTGTGACTTTTCCCTCTCTCCCTCTGTTATTAATTTTTTTTTCAATACTATCTTTATTCCATTGTTGTTGGAGAATATACATTGTATAAGTTCAACACTTTTTAACTTATTGAGACTTATTTTGTGACTCAACGTGTGGTCTATCCTGGAAAATGATCCATGTGTACTTGAGAAGAATGTGTATTCTGTTTTTATTGGGTAAAGTGTTTTATGTATATGTCTGTTAGTTCTACTTGGTTTAGAGTATCATTCAAGTCTTGTACTTCCTTACTGATCTTCTGTCTGGATATTATATCCATTATTGAGAATGGCATATTGAAGTCTCCTGCTATTAATGTAGATTCATCAATTTTTCTCTTCAAATCTGTTGGTACCTGCTTCATATATTTTCAGTCTCTCCTATTAGGTGCATATATATTTATAATTGTTACCTCTTCCTGTTGAATAGTCCCCTTAATCAGAATATAATAACCATCTTTGTCCCTTGTAACTGCTTTTGATATAAAGTCTATTTTATTTGATATTAGTATAGCCATTCCGACTCTCTTTTGGTTACTTTTGTATGATATATTTTTTTCCATCCTTTCACCTTCAGCCTACTTATATCTTTGAATTTAAGGTGAGTCTTTTGCAGACAGCATGTAGTTGGATCATACATTTTTAATCCATTCTTCCAATCTCTGCCTTTTGACTGGAGAGTTTAATCAGTTTGCATTTAAAGTAACTACTGGAGGAAAGCAGATGTGGTTCAAGCGATTGGGTTCCTGCCTACTACATGGGAGGTCCCAGGTTCAGTTCCCGATGCCTCCTGGAGAGGGCAAGCTGGCACGACTGGCAGGCACAGTGAACTGACGCTACAAGATGACGCAACAAAGAGACAAAGAAAAAAGACAATGAGAGACACAACAAATCATGGAGCTGAGGTGGCTCAAGTGATTAAACACCTCTCTCCCACATGGAAGGTCCCAGGTTCAGTTTCCAGTGCCTCCTAAAGAGAAGACAAGCAGACACAAAGAGCACACAGCGACTTCAAACAATGAGGGGGGCAGGGAGTAAATAAATAAATAATAAATCTTTAAAATAAATAAATAAATAAAGTAACTACTGAAAATACAGGACTTTTTTCTGCCATTTTGCTATTTAGCCTTTGTAAGTTGTAACCCTCACTTCTGTTAATGCCTACTTTTATACTTATTTGATATTTTTGTGTTGTATTATACTGAGAGCTTATCATTTCCATCTGGATATATTTTTCTTCTGTTCTTTTTGTGGTTACCATGGATTAAAACTTAACATCCTGGGAGTGGATATAGCTCAAATGTTGAGTGCCTGCTTACCATGTATGAGGTCTCAGGTTTGATCTCCAGTACCTCCTAAAGTAAAAAACAGCACAAACAAATGAAAAAACCAATTCTCATTGGGGAGCAGTTGCAGCTCAGTAGTTGAGCTCCTGCTTCTATGTACGAGATCCTGGGTTCAATCCCCAGTACCTCCTAGAGAAAAAAAAACAACATCCTAAGTATGTAACAATCATATTTGGTTTAATACCAACTTAACTTCAATAGCATGCACATATACTTTTTTTTTTCTATAGCCCTTTGTACTTCTTACCATTTATATATTTGTATATTGTATGTCCAAAAACATAGATCTATCGATACTTTTATGCATTTGCATTTTAATTTTAGCACCTATAGGAAGTAAGTAGTTGAGTTACATACCAAACATATACTACAACTACATACAAAACATATGCTATAAATACCAGCCTTTATACTTACCCAAATGGTTACCTTGATTGCTGGTCTTTATTTCTTTATGCTGCTTAGAAATTCTCTCTAATGTCCTTTCCTTTTCATCTGAAAAACTCTCTTTAGCATTGCTTGTAGGGCAAGTGTAGTGGTGATAAACTCCCTCAGCTTTTGTTTATCTGAGAATGTCTTAATTTCTCCCTTATTTTTGAAAGAAAGTCTCACCGGATATAAAATTCTTGGCTGACAGTTCCTTTCTTTCAGCTGAAAGTTGGCACTCAGTCTAATTGGGACTCCCTTGTACATAACATGTTGCTTTTCTCTTGCCACTTTCAGAACTGTCTTCTTTTCATTTGCATTCGATAGTGTGATCAATATATACCAGGATGTATTTTTCTTCATATTTTTCCTGTCTGGTGTTCTCTGAGCTTTCTGGATGTGCATATTCATGTCTTTTGCTAAGCTTGGGAAGTTCTCTGTCATTATTTCTTTGAATGTTCCTTCTGCCTCTTTCTCTCTTTCTTTTCTTTCTGGGACCCCTGTAATGTATATATTGGTGCACTTGATGGTACCAATATAGAGGTGTCTTAGTCAATTTTCACTTTTAGTATTTCTTTTTTCCTTCTGCTTCTCTACATGACTCATTTCCAGTATGTTGTCTTCAAGTTCACGGATTATTTTTTTTTGCCAGCTTCAGTCTTCTCTTGAAACCCTCCTGGGCGTTTTTCATTGCAGTTACTCTTGTCTTCAACTCCAGCAGTTCTGTTTGGTTGCTTTTTAAGATTTCTATCTCTTTACTGAGATTTTCATTTTGCTCACTCATTGTTTTTCTGATATCCTTTAGTTCTTTCTCTGTATTTTTCTTCAGTTCCTGGAGCATTTTTAAGATCATTTTTTAAAAGGCTTTGATGGGTATGTCCACATTCTTATCTTCTTCATTGGTGTTTCTGCATTTTTATCCTCTTCCTTTGAATGAGCCATCATGTCCTGTTTCTTTGTTCATCTCGTACTCCTTTGTTGCACTGTACATTTTTAAAAAGATTTATTTATTTACTTTTATCCATTTTTAATGCCCCCATGCCTCCCCCACACGTTTTCGCTGTTTTTGTGTCCATTCACAGGACAATTCTCTGTGTCTGTTTTCTGCCCTCTCTTCTCATCCTTCTCTTCCTGTCTTCACTAGGATTCGATCGTGGGAACCTCTGATGTGGGAGAGAGGTGTCCTACCACCTGCACCACCTCAGCTTCTGGTTTTTTGGTGCATCTCATCTTGGCTCTCCCTTGTGTCACTCTCCTGTTACATCATCATCTTGCTGCGTGGCTCAGCGGATCCTGGCATGCCTGCACGCGGGGCCTGACGGCACACCCACGCATGTGGCCTGGTAGCGCGCCTGCGCGTCTTCTATATTTTTCTGTATTTTACCAGGAGATCTCAGGGATTAAACCCAGGTCCTTCCATATGGGAGATGGACACCCAACCATCTGAGCCACATCTGCCCCCGCACTGTACATTTTAATATTTTAAAATGTTAACTCTGGGACTTATTCATTGAGTTGTCTATTTCTTGGTTTTATAACCAGCTGGTGATAAGACAGAGAGTTTTCTTGAACTTCGGTCCCCCTATCAGGATGTTCTGCCCAAGGCAAATGCAGTGTGAAGGATTTTCCTTGTCTTTCTGGGCCTCTTTCTTATCCTGGGTTTTTGCTTATCAGTTATTTTGGAGTTCCCCTGTTTACAAGAAATAGACTTCCCTCTCCCTTGTATTTGAAGCTGGTAAGCCTTTGTCCCACACTATCAGCTTCTATTATTTTTTTTTTACATTCTTTTTGTTGTCTCAAGCTGCTTTTTCCCGGGGGCTAAATTCTGGGAGGAGGGGTACACAGTACACCAGAGAGGACTTTCTCTAGTCAGTCTTTCCTAGCCAAAACAAGGCCAGGGTCCTACAAAAGGGGCACATACCAGCTTCAAGTTACCCTTAGCAGGTGATCAGAAAGGGTGCCAAGAGCTTCTCCAATGACTCCCCAAGCCTGAGCTTTCCAAGATTGCCCGGGATAATACAGCCCTTCAATTAACTGTCCCCCACAGCCATGAAGATGTGCAGTGTCTTTATGTGTCCACTGCCACTGACTCTATCTTATTGAAACAATGGCTGCCACTGTGTTTGTCCAGTCAAGTGGAAACAATGATTGCTGCCACCCTCATCCAGAGCAGGTTGAATCAATAGTTGCTGTCAGAGCCAGGCCCCAGCAATCCAAATTAGTTGATCCATAGCCATAATCATTGATCAGCCATACCCACCCCTAGTCTTGGGGAAAAGGATTTTATGTCCCTTTCTGTCACTAGAGAGCTAGCCAAGGACTGGACCTCTTGTTGGCCTGCCATGAGAGTGGGAGATGAGTGCCTGTAGCTGCCACATGCAGAGAGCAGTTTACTTTTCTTTACTGTAATTTATCAGCCTCTTCCTCCTGCTCTTCCCTGGATGCTGTACAGTGTTCTTCTGGTCTCCAGAGTTTCAAAGTGGTTGTTTCAGACAGTTCCTACCTGTTTAATAGTTACTTTGTTGGAAGGACTCAGTTCTGGAGCTCTGTTCTCCACCATCTTCCCACAATCCTTTGTGACCCTCAATTATTAAACTGTTCTCACACTATGTTGAAAGAAATGAGATTTCTCAGCAGTAGCAAATAATGTCAATCCATTTGAGGCTGTTAATGATTTATCTATAATGCTGGCAGACACATGAAGGCTGGAAAAATTAAATGTACAGCATCATTACCTCTGTGGTTAGCATTGCTGGGAAACAATATAGTACTTAGCACAACATTTTAAAAGATAAGAATTCTTTTAGCAGTATAAGTTTTATACATGAGAGTTTGGATAACGCAATGACAAACTAACTTCTTGCTATTTGAACTTCCTGCCACAAGGACTCTGCATGTTTACAGAAGGTGAGTTTTTCCAGTCATCGTGACCTGTTTTGTATAGACAATTGTGGACACATAGCTTTTTGTTTTGAGAACACCATTTTCAGAGAATATGATTTAAAATCTTTTTAAAGTAGTAATTATTAGCTGTTGTCTAAACTATTAGCTGCTGCTTATTTGAGGATAATGTTACTGACATCCCCAGGGATGCTGTAGAAAGGATCTTGAGTACCATGTGAACCTGCATGTCTCTAACTGCCCTTTCCAACTCCAGTTTGTTTTGTTATTTCCCAGTAACTGAAATAAATATACTCTTAGACTAGTCTTTCTTTTTATATATAGAACACATTATAAAATAGATGGCTTGTTTTGACAGTTTGTAGCTATGCAGAAGAGAAACTAAATTTAGTGGAGACCAAAACAGAACCTAAGATCCAAAAGTACAATCTAAACTGTAAAGTGTAATATAAATGTTCTAAGAACTGAAACTCCTACATCCAATGCCTTTTAAGAATATCTGCCATAGTGTAGGGAGTATACTTTTTCTAACAGAGACAAAAAAAGATATTATGTGAAAGGGCACCATTAAACTTTGACATAACCTATGTTGCCTTTTAGACTTTGAATGTGTTATCTTTTAATTTATCAAACCCTCCTGGAGTCTTTGTTATTTTGTATCTATGTTGCCTCCTCAGAAAACAGTAACAAGGTCTATATATCTTCTATCCATATAGTATGTTCTTGGATTTATTCTGAAATGACCTCTAAGCTTCAGGATAGGCCCCTTTGTTATCAAGTTAAACAATATGGTGAATGGATTTGCATATCCTTTTTGCAGATTTTTGTAGCCTTTTTCAACTTTGATCTTGCCAGCTTAAAATGTCAATTGCCTATCAAATTAATAAGGTTTTATTTTATTTTTTTAACTTTATTTTATACATTTAATAATTGAAAACATAAACAATTAAAAACTAAAAAGTAAACACAGATGAATAAATATATACATTTCTCAATTAAATGTAATGGATACATGTAAATTTTTTTTTTTTTTTGAATCAAACAATATATTACACAATATATTTAGTTCATAGTAATGCATTCATACAGTATTTGTCCTTTTGTGTCTGGCTTGCTTCACTCAACATAATGTCCTCCAGGTTCATCGATGTTGCCATATGCTTTATGACTTCATTTCTTCTTACAGCTGCATAATATTCCATCGTGTGAATAGACGACAGTTTGTTTATCCATTCATCTGTTGATGGACACCTGGGTTGTTTCCAACTTTTGACAATGGTGAATAATGTGGCTATGAACATCGGTGTGCAGATGTCTGTTCGTGTCACTGCTCTCAGTTCTTCTGGGTATATACCCAGTAGTGGTATTGCAGGGTCACGTGGCAAGTCTATATTCAACTTCTTTAGGAACTGCCAAACAGTCCTCCATAGTGGTTGTACCATCCTGCATTCCCACCAACAGTGAAGAAGTGTTCCTATCTCTCCACATCCTCTCCAACACTTGTAGTTCTCTGTCTTTTTCATAGTGGCCATTCTGATAGGTGTGAAATGATATCTCATTGTAGTTTTGATTTGCATTTCCCTAATCATGAGTGATGCTGAGCATTTCTTCATGTGTTTTTTTGCCATTTGTATTTCTTCTTTGGAGAAATGTCTATTCAAGTCTTTGGCCCATTTTTTAATTGGGTCATTTGTCTTTTTATTGTTGAGTTGTAACATCTCTTTATATATCCTGGATATTAAACCCTTATCAGATATGTGATTTCCAAATATTTTTTCCCATTGAGTTGGCTGCCTTTTCACCCTTCTGACAAAGTCCTGTGGGGTGCAAAAGTGTTTAATTTTCAGGAGGTCCCATTTATCTGCTTTTTCTTTTGTTGCACGTGCTTTGGGTGTGAGGTCCAAGAAACCACCAGCTACTACAAGGTCTTGAAGATGTTTCCCTACATTTTCTTCTAGTAGCTTTATTGTCCTGGCTTTTATATTTAGATCTTTGATCCATTTTGAGTTGATTCGTGTTTAGGGGGTGAGATAGGGGTTCTCTTTCATTCTCTTGGTTATAGCTATCCAGTTCTCCCAACACCATTTGTTGAAGAGACTGTTTTTTCCCATCAGCATGGGCTGGGTAGGTTTGTCAAAAACCAGTTGACTGTATAGGTGAGGGTTTATTTCTGGATTCTCAATTCTATTCCACTGATCGGTATGTCTATCTTTATGACAGTACCATGCTGTTTTGAGCACTGTAGCTTTGTAATATGTTTCAAGGTCAGGCAGTGAAATTCCTCCCACATTGCTCTTCTTTTTTAGAATACTTTTGGCTATTCGGGTGCACTTACTTTTCCAGATGAATTTGGTAATTGCCTTCTCTAATTCTGTAAAGTAAGCTGTTGGGATTTTGATTGGTATTGCATTGAATCTATAAATCAGTTTGGGCAAGATTGACATCTTCACGATATTTATTCTTCCAATCCATGAACACGGAATATCTTTCCATTTGTTTAGGTCTTTTTAAATTTCTTTTAGCATTGTTTTGTAGTTTTCTGCATATAGGTCCTGTACTTCCTTGGTTAAATTAACTCCTAGGTATTTGAGTCTTTTTGTTACTATTGAAAATGGAATTTTCCTCCTGATTTCCTCCTCAGATTGTTCAGTACTAGTGTACAAAAACATTACTGATTTTTGCGTGTTGATCTTATATCCTGCCACTTTGCTGAACTCATTTATTAGTTCAAGTAGCTTTGTTGTGGATACTTCAGGATTTTCTAAATACAGGATCATGTCATCCGCAAACAGTGAGAGTTTTACTTCCTCTTTTCCTATTTGGACGCCTTTAATTTTTTTGTCTTGTCTAATTGCCCTCACTAGAACTTCTAACACAATGTTGAATAACAATGGTGACAGTGGGCATCCTTGTCTTGTTCCTGATCTTAGGGGGAAAGCTTTCAACCTTTCCCCATTGAGTATGATGTTGGCTGTGGGTTTTTCATATATGCCTTTTATCATATTGAGGAATTTTCCTTTTATTCCTATCTTTTGAAGTATTTTTATCAAAAAAGGATGTTGGATTTTGTCGAATGCCTTTTCTGCATCTATTGGGATGATCATGTGGGTTTTTTTCCTTCAATTTGTTAATGTGGTGTATTACATTGATTGATTTCCTTATGTTGAACCAGCCTTGCATGCCAGGAATAAATCCCACTTGGTCGTGATGTATAAGTCTTTTGATATGCTGTTGGATTCGATTTGCAAGTATTTTGTTGAGAATTTTTGCATCTATGTTCATGAGAGAGATTGGTCTGTAATTTTCTTTTCTTGTGGAATCTTTATCTGGCTTTGGTATTAGGGTGATGTTGGCTTCATAAAATGTGTTGGGTAATTTTCCCTCCTCTTCAATTATTTGGAAGAGTTTAAACAGGATTGGTGTTAATTCTTTTAGAAATGCTTGGTAGAACTCACCTGTGAAGCCATCTGGTCCTGGACTTTTCTTTGCTGGGAGATTTTTGATGATGGATTCAATCTCCTTAATTGTGATTGGTTTGTTAAGTTCTTGTATTTCTTGTTGTGTCAGTGTAGGTTGGTTATGAGTTTCTAGAAATTTGTCCATTTCATCCAGGTTGTCTAGTTTGTTGGCATATAGTTTCTCATAATATCCTCTTATGATTCTTTTTATTTCTGTGAGGTCATTTGTAATTTCCCCCCTTTCATTTCTGATTGTATTTATTTGCATCTTCTCTCTTTTTTTCTTTGTTAATCTAGCAAGGGGTTTGTCAATTTTATTGATCTTCTCAAAGAACCAGCTTTTGGTTTTGTTGATTTTCTCCATTGCTTTTCTGTTCTCGTTTTCATTTATTTCCGCTCTAGTCTTTATTATTTCTTTCCTTCTTTTTGCTTTGGGATTGGTTTGCTCTTCTTTTTCTAGTTTCTCAAGTTGTTCAGTTAAATCTTTGAGTTTAGCTCTTTCTTGTTTCTTAATATATGCATTTAGGGCTATATATTTCTCTCTCAAGACTGCCTTTGCTGTATCCCATAAGTTTTGATATGTTGTGTTCTTATTTTCATTTGTCTCAATATATTTACTGATTTCACTTGCAATTTCTTCTTTGACCCACTGAATATTTAGGAGTGTGTTGTTCAGTCTCCACACATTTGCAAATTTCCCTTTTTCCTGTCTGTTATTGATTTCTAGTTTCATTCCATTATGGTCTGAGAAGGTACTTTGTATAATTTCAATCTTTTTATATTTGTTGAGAGCTGTATTGTGACCTAACATGTGGTCTATCCTGGAGAAAGATCCATAGGCACTTGAGAAGAATGTATAACCCGCTGAGTTTGGATGCAGTGTTCTGTATATGTCTGTTAGGTCTAGCTTGTTTATCATATAGTTCAAGTTCTCTGTTTCCTTGTTGATCTTCTGTCTAGTTGTTCTATCTAATGATGTGAGAGGGGTATTGAAGTCTCCGACGATTATTGTAGAAATGTCTATTTCTCCCTTCAGTTTTGCCAGAGTTTGTCTCATATATTTTGGGGCACCCTGGTTAGGTATGTAGATATTTACAACTGTTATGTCTTCCTGGAGGATTGTCCCTTTTATTGATATATAATGGCCTTCCACATCTCTTATCACTTTTTTGCATTTGAAGTCTGTTTTGTCTGATATTAGTATAGCTACCTGTGGCAGTTTGATGTAATTATGAATTCCAAAAATATAATTGAATCATGCTTGTAAACTGATCTGTTAATCTGGGCATGATTAGGTTAGGATTAGGGCTTTGAGCCCCACCCCTTGATGGGTGGGGAACTGAATATAAAAGGCAAGGCAAAGGACAGTTGAAGCAGTCTTTTGAGAAGCAGTTTTGATGTTGGAAAGAAGGCCCCAGGATAAGAGAAGCAAGCCATTTGCCTGATCTTCTACAGCTGACCCTGTCGAGGAAATAGGAGCTAAGCCCGGAGAGAAACGCAGCCCCAGGAAGAGAGGAACCCCAGAAGCCTGAACCCTGGCAAACGCCAGCAGCAGTCTTGCTCTAACACGTGGCAATGGACTGTGGTGAGAGAAGAAACTTAACGCTTTATGGCCTGGTATCTGTGGACTTCTACCCCAAATAAATACCCTTTATAAAGACCAACCCATTTTGGTATTTCACATTAGCACCCCTTTGGCTGACTAATACACTACCCCTGCTCTTTTCTGTTTACTATTCACGTGGAGTATCTTTTTCCAACCTTTTACTTTCAGCCGGCTTTTATCCTTGGGTCTGAGGTGAGTTTCTTGTAAGCAGCCTATGGATGGCTCATGTTTTTTTATCCATTCTGTCAGCCTGTATCTTTTGATTGGGGAATTTAATCCATTCACATTCAATGATATTACTGAAAATGCACTCTTTATTTCCTCCATTTTATTCTTTGGTTTTCATATGTCATCTTATTTTTGTCTCTCTTTTTACTCTTTTGGTTATCCTTTCTGCTTTTCTTTCTTCTATACTCTCCTCCAAGCCTCTCTCTCCTGTCTTTTTCTTTCAGGTTCTAAGGCTTCCTTTAATATTTCCTGCAAAGGGGGATTCTTTTTTGCAAACTCTCTTAGTTTCTGTTTGTTTGTGAATACTTTATATTCACCTTCATATTTGAAGGACAGTTTTGCTGGATAAAGAATTCTCGGCTGGCAGTTTTTCTCTTTCAGGTTCCTAATTGCATCATACCACTGTCTTCTCGCCTCCATGGTTTCTGAAGAGAAATCTGCACAAAGTCTTACTGGACGTCCTTTGTATGTGATCGTTTGCTTCTCTCTTGCTGCTCTGAGAATTTTCTCTTTATCTTTTACATTTGACATTCTGAATAATATGTGTCTTGGCGTAGGTCTATTTGGATTTATTCTTATTGGGGTACGGTGTGCTTCTTGGACATGTAAGTTCATTTCTTTCGTGAGAGTTGGGAAATTTTCAGCTATTATTTCCTCAAATACTCTTTCTGCCCCTTTTCCTTTCTCTTCTCCTTCTGGAACTCCCATGACACGTATGTTCTTGCGTTTTGTGTTGTCATTCAACTCTCTGAGCTCCTGCTCAATTTTTTCCATTCTTTTCTCTCTCTGTTCTTTTCTCTCTTCAATTTTAGCTGCTCTGTCTTCAGTATCATTTATTCTTTCTTCTATCATTTCGAGTCTGCTGTTGTATGCTTCAAATGTATTTTTTACTTCACCTATTGTGTCTTTCATTCCCATGAACTCCGTTACTTTTCTGTTCATGATTTCAAATTCTTCTTTACGTTCGCTCAATGACTTCTTGATGTCATTGATCTCTTTAACTATATTCTCTTTCATCTCATTAATTTGATTTTGGAAATTTGTGTTCATCTCACTGATTAGTTCTCTCAAATTCTGCATCTCTTCTGGGACTTTGCTGTATTCCTTTTCTTGGGCCATGTCTTATATTTTCTTAGTATGGCTTTTAATCTTTTGCTGGTGCTTAGGCATCTGGTTAGTTTGTATTTTACTTAGATGCTCTATCTCTTTCTCTTTTATGGGGTTTTAGTGGCAGGAGGCTGTGAGTTACCACAGCTCTTTGATTTTTGACTCAACCTTGGTTGTTAGGATTGTTCTGCTGGTTGCTCAAAACTGGGCACTGGACCCAGTAATTGGTTGTAGAGTCGTTTCCTAGGGCCTTGGGCAGGGATGCTATAGAGGCCAGGAAAAGACTCTCTTACTTATTAATTTTCTTATGTGCACTTCCTTTGTCTGCCAGGAGATGGCGCTTGTTGGCAGCTCTCAATTCAATGCCTGGTCGTAGCATATTTGTTGTGACACAGACCAGATCAATGTGATAGAGCTTCCTGTCCAGGGGCTAGGATCCCTGTGATTCAAACTTTCTGAGACAGTTCTCCAGACTTCTCTCATAACACCCCCCTTTTCCCAGCTAGGAAATATTTCCACTCCCTTCTGAATCGTCAACAATCAGTCCCTGTTAGTAGAGGAGGAGATTGGGAGGATTGTATATCTTTAGCCCCTTGCAGGCTCCAAGGCAAACAATGGCGCAGCCCCACCCAGCCTGGAATGGCTCTAGGGACAGGGTAGACCAAACCTGGGCGTCCAAAGCAGGGTCAGCCCCAGGCTCTCTCTCCCCTCTCCCCTGGGGTCCTCAACAATTATTCCAGGCTAGAAGAGAGGGAGGTTGGGAGGATCAGATTTCTCCAGTCCTTTCTAGGCTCCCAGGGCAAACTGCCGTGTGGAAGGGTCCGTGGGGCTCCGCAGCCCAAATTTCAAGTTAGAACCTGAGTCAGCCTAAGGCTGTGTCCCTCTCTCTCCCCTTTCCGGGAGTGGCAGATCCCTGAAGCCCCCTTTGTCTGTGGTTGCAGGCCCAGAGGCCCAAGAATTCTGAAGAGTGTGGGGGAGGGTGTCGGCAGCAGCAGAAGCTGCTACTTGCAACTCACGGTTCTGTTGTCGTGATTTCCCTCTTCTGTCCCTCTCTCCTCTGGGTGGTGTGCAGCCTTCACCTGCTGTCCTAAACCCTAGAAGATCTTTTTCGGGGCTGTTTCCGCTTGTCCTCTTACTATTTTTCTGGAGAAGAGATTCCCGTGTCTTACTAGTCTGCTATCTTCCCGGAAGTCCTAACTTAATAAGGTTTTATTTTTTATCTGCTATTTGTACAGCACCATGTAATATATTTTAAAGGATGCTAGGAAGTTGAAGTTTTGGTCTCTGCCTCGAAGAGGTTTATATCAGTTACCACTTAAATATTGCTGAGCAAATGTTTGCTCATGTAAAGCATGAATAAATGAAAGTCCCCTTTGAAGTGTCTTGAAGTATCATGAAGAAGTTAAGTTACAGACTTGGCCTCAGCAAGCTTTCATTCTGATCAGTATTTAAGAAAAAAGTTTAGGACTAGATGGTTTGATCAGGTCATGTGAGTAAAGGCATTGAGACAAGAAGATATTATATGTTGAGTGGGCATGTGAGTCTTTTATGCAGTATTTCTGTTTCTAAAATTTTTGTGTACCTTTTAAAAATTGCAGTATAGCATTTTGGCTGAGAGAGTGTGTAGCAGTTTGATATTATTGATTAATTTCAAAAAGAAATAGTGGATTATGTTTGTAAAGTGGTGTTTTCCTTTGGGCATGATTAAATTATGATTAGGGCTTTGATTGGGCCACATCAGTAGGACGTTGAGTCCCCACCCCTTTGATGGGCGGGGACTCACAGAGAAGATGACATGGCAGAAGAGTTAGTTGGAGTTTTGATGCTGAGTTTTGAGCTGGAGTCCGGGAAGTGAACATACAGGAGAAGAACACAGAGGAAAAGAGATGGCTCCTTAGACACTGCAGAAGCCCCAGGGAGAGAGACAGAGCCATTCACCTGGTAGTCTGCAGCTGGCCTTGTGGAGAGAGCACAGCAGCTGAGCCCAGAGGGAAACAGAGCCCCAGGAAGAGAGGAACCCAAGAAGCCTGAACTCTTGGCAGACATTGCAGCCATCTTGCTCCAACACGTGGCAATAGACTTTGGTGAGGGAAGTAACTTACGCTTTATGGCCTGGTAACTGTAAGCTTCTACCCCAAATAAATACCCTTTATAAAACCTAACTGATTTCTGGTATTTTCCATCAGCACCCCTTTGGCTGACTAATACAGAGTGAGCTCAGGAGTTGGTAAAATGCCATGGTTCATCCCAGTGTCTTGCCACTTTACTTTTAGGTAATCCTGGAATAATTATTTAACCTCTCTGTGTCTTAGTTTTCCCATCTGTGTAAGGGAGGTAATCATAGAATTCTCCCTATAAAGTAGGGATGAGATGAAATATTGAGATGAAATGTTATATCTGAAACTCATAAAACAGGCTTGTACTTTCATTGATATTTTGTTTCAGAACCATATATGTGGATGTTAGCTATATATTAATAATGCTAATTATTGTTCTTTAGAAGACTCCCATCGTTAATCATATTGCACAGTAGATGATTGTATTATCCCGTTTAGGTAGAAATCCATACTATTTAACATACCCTTTCTGCTATTCTCATTTAATCACTGTCTCTAATATATATGTCTTGAGAAGTAAAAATTTCAACTATGGCAATGCCAAAGTTTTCTAAAATGAAGAATAAGGAGTTTTGAAAGCAAATTTTAGCAGACAATTGAGGTTTAGCTCTCAGTGCTAAAACTTAGTTTGGAACCTTTTCAGATGGAAATCTTTCTTAAATGTGCGATCATCTTCCTTCTTGCCTCTGTAAGCCTTAACTAACCCTTTCTTCATGACTCATACATCTGGCCATTACTGGATTGCAACAGCAGCTGAAAAGACGGCTGGTGAGACTGCTGCAGGGACACTGACCACATGAAAGATTCAGGAACTTTTAAGAAAAAAAAACAAACACCTTAGCTTTGGTTATTTCCCTTTAAAGATCTTCGTAGGCAGAATTCCATGGAATGATATTCCAACAAATTAATTTTGGCAATAAATACTGTATTCAGAGAAAGCTGAACCATTTGGAGTTGTATGTGTGTGTATTTTATACAATAAAATATATTATGTGATTTGCTACAAGGATTTGACCTTGCATTTGTGGGAAGTGGGTAAACAATCTCTGCAAGGCTGTGGTCTTCATAACTGATACTGGAGCTTCAAGCTTGCAGAGCAGTCAGGAAGAAAAGATGGACATAAAGTCAGAAAGAGTAAGGGCAAACTGGCGCTCATGAGAATGGGCTGGAATTCATGTCAGTTTTCACTGCTTCCAACCTTGATGATACAGGTTTCCTGCTGAAGTGGCACCCCTGTCATGGAGCTAAAGACAAACCTACCTGGCTCAGAAGTTGAACTTGAAGGAGGATCCAGGGAAAGGTAGAACAGTTGAAGGTCCAGCTGCTGCCCCATGCCAAGGAATTGAGCCAGCAATTAAACAACACATTAAGGCCCAAGTGGTTACTACATCACTTCTGCTCCTCAAATCTCAAGCAAAAATGTTTCTGGTAACCCACTCCAAATGGAAGCACACAGAGAAGGGAATACTGGGAAATGTAGTTGAGTCTGACCAAGTTGACATATTACAAAGCCAGCATAATAACAAATTACCTTTTTGTATAACTTCTTTATCATTTCAAAAAGGTAATTCTATAGGCCAAAGGTTTTTCAATATTTTTATAATGTCTGAATAATAAAATTCCAGACATAACCAGTATATATAATTGTATCATTAATGTTTTTGTGGGACTGAGAGTCCTATAGCATAACTCATTGTATTTGAGGGAATAGGATTTTAATATTGCAAAAGTAGAGATTAAATAAATGAGAATATTTTGGGAACGTCCTTTGAAAAGTTTCATCATCATTTTATGAAGTCAGTTCTCTAAATGTGTTATAACAATTTGATTCAGTGTATTAACTATGGTAAGCAGAAAGATACTGTTAAGCATATTAATAGGCAATAATCCTTGCTACCTTTATATAACTATATGAAATGAAATTTCATTGAGAGTACAAAAAACCTGTTTGAACTTGACAGGAGGAATTTATATGTGTTAGATTGTATTCTGTAAGCAGCAAGTAAGCATATAACACTTTGAAAACCATAGAACCCTGAAATTTCCAACTAACCACACATTTTATATATAAGAACCTACATGGATATTAGTATGTACCTGAGTATATATTTCCTTTAAGCTTCAGGCTCTGGATCCATTATTACCTGCTGGGGTAGTGGTTAACATGCTTCATAAATGTAGTCCACTTTCATTAACATATTAAATCTGCTCAAGAGAGTCTCTGTTTTTTTTGCGTGTGTTTTTTTTTTTAAAGTTTTCTGGAAACCCTCCAACACTGTGGTGCGGTTTCACGGTTTGTTAGTTGTCTTGCATTGGATACAATCTAGCCTTTTCCACAATGACAATATAAAACACTTCTAAAACACATCTTAGCAATTTGCTTTTCCTCCTGACAATTAGTCCTTCTAATTACTGTAACACTATTCAGAGTGGGTGGTACTTTGAGAAAACAAAATTCTCCTTTCTCATTCCACTTTATAATTATATCTCATATTATCTATAGAGGCTTTATATATATCACTTTATTTTATCTTCCTTGAATGATGAGATGAGTAAGCAGATGCTACCATCCTCATGTTAAGTTGAAGAAAGTAAGACACTTAGAGTTGGAGGTAAGCAACCTGCTGAAAGTGTTGGTTGCCTACCTAAATGCATACCCGCCTCCCCATTTCTTTCTAGATGTCAAAGCCTAATGTGCTCAGGGAAGGCACCTATCTCCTGCCCCATGGAGATACATCATGATTTCTAGGCCAGTCATGTTAATAATGTTTCCCTTCCCAGTGATTGTTTAAGGCATGGGAAAATAATAAAGCTCTGGTTACTGAGTTTGTGAGGAAGTCTACTGGGGACCTTGGAGTGTGGGGGTGGGAGGCTTTTCCCTGATTATAAGTTATATAAAATAATAGTCCCATTTGTTTTCTATCAGCTATGTCAAATGTACATACGTTTACTTAGAACTGTGGCAGCCATTTTTCAACCATGAAGGGACAAGCCTCTGATGGTAAAAAAATTTTTAAATAAAGAAAATTGGAAAGTGACTGAGCCCTTGGTGATAGTGTAGAGCAACTGAATTAACTAGTACTGAAAACTGTCCTACTTTTGAAATTCTTTTCATACATTCTAATAATTTATTGTTTAATCTCTTTGTAGTGGATATAGTGGCATGGCATTTAGAATATTTTCCAAACTCCTCCTAGCGTGCTTTTGTGTCTGTGTTTCCTTGTCTTCCTTGTAGCAGGGTTCAGGGGACTAATTATAGTTTTCTCATATTAGATGTGTTCGCGAAATTTGGAAGCATGACCTTTGAAGGCTGTTTTTTTGTTGCATGGCTCTTTTCTGCTGGCAATATGGAGATGTTGATATGTTTTGCAAGTGTTACAACACTAACTAGTCACTCACTAGCTTCACGGTTTTTAAGGGTAATTGTAGCCTCAACTGCCTGCTAAATCCTCTCTTTCTTGATAGTGACAGAGGTAGCAGTTCCTCAGGTGGGTCAGTTCTCTAGTGTTACTGCATGAATCATTCCTGGAAACTCAGCCTAGATTCAATTTCCACCACCCTTATGATACTGTGAGCACCAAATTTCCTATATTAAATCCCTTTCTTCTTAAAATAACTAATGTGGTTATTTTAACTGATTGCCCTAACTGATTGCCACTTTTAGTTTTCTGTTACTTGTAGCTGAAATAATCCTGGTTTAACTAGTCACATATATAGTAAATAGTGGAACTAGGACTTAAATTCAAGTCAACAACAAACCCAAAGCCCTTTCCATTACACCATGTCTAAGAAGTCAATAGAAAAAAAAAAAGACGTCAATAGAGCTATATAGTTCAATTTCTGGATTATGACTCTTTGTTTCATCTTGGTTGAGCCCTTCTACTTGTCTCCTATGGTAGCTTCCCAGCAGATTTCTCTGATTCTCCTCCTTCCCTGCCAAGAGCCTCATCCCTTTTCCTTTGCCCTGGCCACCTGAGGCCTGAGCTGACCTGACAGGAGAAGGCCAGGATTTCTCCCTATCCACTGCTCCCACTCCAGCCCAGTTGCTCCCCTGATGGTAAGTTCAAGTTTGTTTTTTAAGGTAGAGCTTAAATATAACTTTTTTAAAAATGAGGGGAGTGGATGCAGCTCAGTGGATGAGTGCCTGCTTCCCATGTACGACTTCCTGGGTTCAATCCCCTGTACCTCCTAAAAACAAACAAATGAAAGAAACCAACTCTCATTGGGAAGCGGATGTAGCTCAGTAGTTGAGCACCTGCTTCCCATGTACAAGGTCTTAGGTTCAGGGTTCAATCCCCAGTACTTTCTAAAAAAAAAAAAAAAAAAGAACCTCTCCCTTTCCTTTTTTCGTGTTCTTATCATCTTGTTCCTCTCATAATTCTTGCCCCTGTCACATTGTATCAAACTTATTTGAATATCTCTTTCTACAAGACAATAACCATTAAAGAGAGAAAGACCAAGTCATATCTGTCTTTGTATGCCATGGTCTGGGACATATTAGACACTCAGAAAATATTTCCTGAACTACTGAAACATCATCTCTGTGCTCTAATTGAGCTATGTGCATAACACAGTATTGCTTTTTTTTTTTTTAAAAAAAATTTATTGAAGTCTATCATTCATACATGAACATACATAAACTATAAGTGTTCAGTAAACATAGTGATCTTCCAAAACAAACATGCATAACATCATACAGGGCTCCCACACATCACCCCCCCACACAAACATCCTGCATTGTTGTGAAACATTTGTTAACAAATAATGAAAGAGCATCGTCAAAGTATTACTACTAACTATAGTCTAAATCTTCCTCCCCTATACATTTTTTTAAGGATTTATTTATTTACTTTTATCCATTTTTTCCTCCCCCCTCTGTTTTTGCTCTTTCTGTGTCCATTCGCTGGGCAACTCTCTGTGTCCATTTCCTGCCCTCTCTTCTCATCCTTCTCCTGTCTTCACTGGGATTCGATCCTCAGAACCTCCAATGTGGGAGAGAGGTATCCTACTATCATCTGCGCCACCTTAGTTCCTGGTTTTTTGGTGCGTCTCGTCCTGGCTTTCCCTTGTGTCATTCTCCTGTTACGTCATCATCTTGCTGTGTGGCTTGTGGGGCCTGCCAGCTCACCCGCAGATGGGGCCTGACAGCTCACCAGCCTGCAGGGCTTGGCAGCTCACCTGCTCACGGGGCCTGGCGGCACACCCACGCACGGGGCCTGGCGGCTCACCTGCTCGCGGGACCTATTGGCCCACGCACCTTCTATACTTTTCTTTTTTTATTTTTACTGAGAGGTCCCGGGGGTCGAACCCAGTTCCCTCCATATAGGAGATGGATGCCCAAACACTGGAGCCACATCTGCCCCCCTGCTATATCTCTTAATGTTGACCAAAGATACCCAAAGTTACAGTCTTTTCCCATACAGGATCGTCATATAATAAATCAGGCTTAGTTTATCACCAGCATTCTAAAAACCAGACCTAGGGAGAAAAACTAGGTCTGGGGACACATGCATGGTTTCTAATATAGCGAATGTTTAGCCTACCCTGATTATCACAAAAATCAGGACAGTGAGAATATTCACACACAGTATTGCTTTTTGCAATTAGTTAATTCTAAATCCTGAAGATGTTTTACAGCTTTCCTTTTTGAACCTTACATATTATGTAAGATATTTGAATCAAAATTCTGACTTAAAGCATATTTGAAACCTATATTATAGATGAATACCTGTGATAGCTGATGCTTTTATATACTATTGTATAGATTATAGTATGACTTTGTTTCTCAATACCTTGCAATGAATTGTTTGCTATTTTGCTGGTTTGGATGGCTGATGTATTTATGCCTATCACCAGATGATTATAAAGACACCCTCAGGGACTGATGAAATTAATTTAATAGACATTAGTTTGCCCTTTCACTAAATGCTCCCCAAAGTCTATAGAATTGTCACTTTATAGTTGATAAGCCTTTGTTGTTATTCTAATGCCCTTTATAGGGACTAAACTACTTCTGCCACTGCTTGTACTATTCAGTGTACCATATCTTCTGTATACCAATCTTCCCCTTCTTTTCAGTCTAATAATTCTTTTATTCATTTTTTTCCTTTGTATGCATTAGATTCTTTCTCCTCTACTTTCCCTGTGATTCTTAGATTTTACATCACTAACTTTTTTTGCTTTTTTTAAGTGTTTGTTTTTTTTTTTTCCTCCCCCACACCGCCAAGATGGCTCTCTCATCTGTCTGTTTGTTGTCTGCTCATCTTCTTTAGGAGGCATCAGTAATCAAACCTGGGACCTCCCATGCAGGAGGCATGTGCCTGTCTGCTTGAGCCACTTCCACTCCCTGCTGATTGTGGCATCTACTGGTTGTAGCTTCTTGCTGGTTGCGGCATCTGCTCGTTGCAGCGTCTCTTGGTTGCGGCACCTGCTCATTGTGGCATTGCTCATTGTGGTGTCTGCTCATTGCAGTGTCTGCTCATTGCGGTGTCTGCTTGTCTTTCTTCTTTAGGAGGTACCAGTAACCGAACCTAGGACCTCCCATGTGGGAGGTGAGTGCCCAACTGCTTGAGCCACTTTTGCTCTCTGCTGGTTGTGGCGTCTTCTGGTTGCGGCTTCTTGCTGGTTGTAGCATCTACTCTGCAGCATCTGCTTGTTGCGGTGTCTGCTGGTGATGGTGTCTGCTCGTTGTGGCATCTGCTCATTGCCGTGTCTGCTGATTGCGGCGTCTGATGGTTGCAGCGTCTGCTCATTGTGGCGCTGGTCATTGCGGTGTCTACTCGTTGCTGCATCTGCTCATGTTCTTTGGGAGGCACCAAGAACCGAACCTGGGACCTCCCATGTGGGAGGCAGGCACCCAATTGCTTGAGCCACATTGACTCCCCCTAACTTGGTTTTTATGGCTATTGTCAGCACTTGAGAATGCTTCTTTCTTTCTAGAATGTGTAGTACAATTGGTGACCCCGGTGTATTCTTTCAGAATTCATTTTAAATTTCTTATTACTTTTAGCATTTCCAACTGCTTTATTTATTTCCCTTTAGAGTTTCTTTAGAAGATAAAACAAAATATAACATGACATGCTAGTTTACCAGGGTTTTCTTGGATCCTAGAAAACTGAATTCCAGGCAACTTTACTAAATTGTGTTTTTTAACAGTGAAGTTTGCCTCAATAGCAATTTAAGATTCTCAACTTACAGGATATTATTAAAGGTCCAGAAAACTTAGAGATTTATGAGAGATTGAAAAGTTTTCGGTGTTTAGAAATAATTCTTTTTCAAACAAGTTTCATATCCTATGACAAAGAAACCTCGAATTTCTCCCTGACAAAGGAATCAGGAACTGTTCAAAGCATTTGCCCATGATACATTAATATTCAGGGTAGCTCACACAATATTGCTTAGTTTTTTCAAGTTCAGACTTAAAATACAACAGCATTTTATAAAGAACACATGCAGCTCAAAAGTTTGTCTCCTTCATTCCTGGGTTGTTCATCCCCCTGGAGTTGTTGACCCAGGAGTTCTAATAGATTATGTGCTGAATTTAGGGGAAACATTATTTTAACATCAAAAGAAGAACAAAGAAAATGGGATTGTTTTTCCTTTTCCAAGCTGCCCCCTGGTGGCAAAAGCACAACAGACATTTAACAAAAATTGTTTTTCTTTTTTTTTTAAATTAGAGAAGTTGCAGGTTTACAGAAAAACCATGCAGAAAATACAAAGTTCCTATATGCATCCCCTATTATTAACACCTTGCATTGGTATGGTACATTTGTTCCAATTGATGGAAGAATATTATTATAATTGTTCTTAACTAGAGTCCATTATTTACATTAGGGTTCCCTGTTTGTGTTGTACAGTTCTATGTTGGTTTTTCAATTTTTATTCTGGTAACATATATACAACTTAAAATTTCCCCTTTTAAACACATTTAAATATATAATTCAGCACTGTTAATTACGTTCACAGTGTTGTGCTACCATCACGACCATTACCAAAACTTTCCCATCACCCCAAATATAAACTCTGTACAATTTAAGCATTAACTCCCCTTTCCCTACCCGCACCCCAGAATATAGGTGCTCCGGTGATTCTTAAAAGGACTTTCAGTGAAAGTCTGTTCTGCTCATGTTGCTTCTAAAAAGGAAGGCCAGAATATTAGGTCTCCTAATTACATTTTGCTTCCCAGCGGCATCTGTTCTTATCATTGGAGCACCAGGCTCTACCAGCTCAGTCAATACTTGTATATTAACGAGAGACAATCGATATAAAAATTAAAAAGGAAAGTCAAGGTAATTAGGTTAAAACTGCTGCTTATGAGTTTTCAATAATTACTTTTGCTTCCTCTTGTTTTCCCATTTCCAGAAAAATGGGGCCTGATTGAAGGACTGGGTCGTGTTTGACTGAGGACATGTCAAAATTATACAAAACCAGGCAGGAAATAAAATTAAGCTGTATTTGTTTTAGAGCAGTAAAAAGGGCTTTGCATGATAGCATGGGAAGAATAGACGTTGATTTAAATGTACCCATTAGCAGCTGTGCCATTGTTGGTACCTGTTTCATGTCATCAGTTTTTGCACTACTGGCAAAAGCCTGCTTGAAAGCACTGTGACATGTCATGTATCAAAGCTCCAGAGGAAGATTGTGGACGAATTTTTCCAAGAAACAGCAGGGTCTTTTGGGAAATTAAATGCCATCCTTTACAAAACCATGAAAGAAGTCAAAACCCACATGGCTACCAGTGTGGACCATACTTTGGTCATTGTTTTGTGTGGCTACAATTGACAGGGATTCCTATCCATTCATCAGACCCTAATAAGCAGCCCATCCACATTAGGTGAATGAACCTAATCTTTGATTTTGAGCTATTTTGACTTTTTTGTGCCGCTGCTGTGAAGTCTTTTAAGTAAATCAGAGCTCCCTGTCTCTGCTGCATATTATGTTGGTGTGTCTGCCTCTAAGGGGAAGGGGAAAAAAAACAGGAATCCCTAGTTTGGAGAAGATAAATCTAAGGAGAAAGGATAGGTTTGCAAGAGAAATATTTTGTTTTATATCCATTAACAGTTTTCATTTGCACTATTTCTGTCAGCTCAAAGCACTTTATAAACTTTACAACCAAATTATGTACCAACATCATTTCTTTCACTGCTGATATGTAGCTGTTAAACATCTGCCAGGTACATATTTCCTGGAGGCAAAAAAAAATGTAGGAGAGAATTAGATCTTGGTAAATGTGCAGAGAAATTTTAGATATGGGGGAATAATATAATATAAATATATTTATGGAGCATTTGCTATATACGAAGCATTAGAGAAGGCTCGCTAGTTACAGGAAATAATACAGTAAACTCTTCCCCACCCAAACCTCTCCTATCTCCCATCCATGTTTGACCATCAGAAGTGATGGAACCAGAATTTGAATCTAAGATAGTCCAATTTCAAAGTACAAGATTTTAACCATTGTATTACATTATAATTTTTACTTGAGGATTTTAAAGAGAAAAGACTTTCTAGGAGAAGATGAAAAGTGTGAAACATGTTCTTTACTCAGTGAACCTAAAATATAATTGAAGGTAGAGATGCTGGAGTTTGGGTTTGAGGGAGTAGAATGGGGGATTATTGAATGTGCCTAAAGGCTAGCCAGTGATACAAGATGGTATATGTGTCAGTTAAATACAAAAGTAGTTTAGGGTAGGGAAAAGTTAAAATGGCCAAGGTTATCAAGGAAATATCTGTGGAAAGGTAAGATTTCAAATGGTTCTTGAAGGAAGCATTAGGATTCAGGTTTGCTAATATGATAAAGAGACAATCTAAATAGGGGAAAGGTGGAGAAAGAAAAGTATGAATAAATTTTAAATTTTACAAGATATTTAGGGGTCAGTGAGTTTAAGTACAAATAAAAGAAAGCATGTTAAGGCCAAGTTAGTAGGAACTGAATCAGATTCAGAGAATCTTATAAAGTTGGAAGGAACCTTGAAAGTGATATATTTCAGCTTTCTGTTTGTGGCATGATTCCTGCCTGTGGTACAATTAATAAGTCAATTGAGGTGTTCTCAAAAATTTAGCAAGGATTGTGCCATTATATAGTAATAGGTTAGCTTTCTGGCATTTATAGCTATCAAAAAGTAAGATGGGGAGTTGCAAATAGAATTAGCGCTTTGGTGAGAATTATTGTTAATTATTCTTAGTAATACAAAGAGTCTCATATTACTCCACCATTGTTTGTGCTTGCATATGAAAATCCCTGCTGCATGTAGAACTTCTAGCAAGTAAAACTAATCCTGATTGGTGATTTCAGCCTGTCATTTTTATAAGAATATGTGAAGGCTCTCAGAAGATTCCTGATTCTGTGTACCCTTTAAATTAGCTGAGGCCAAGGAATCGCAATACAGCTAAACCTGGACACATCTGATAGCCAAGTTCTTTGCTGCTTATTGCCCGTGATCCCAAATGTTTGAAAGATTCTAGCTGATGCTTTTAGAAAATAGATGAAAATATAATATAATAGTAATATTTTCCTTAACTTAAATATATTTGTGTGTATATAGTAACTATACAATCTTCGGTCAGTTATTTAAACTCTTTAATTTTTTAATCTATAAGTGAGAATTATAGAAGTACCTATTTTATAGGCTTGCTATGAAGATTAAATGATCTAACAAATAGAAATTACTTTGTACACAGTGTTCAATAAATGTAACCTACTTAATAACTATTATTAAAATTATGCTTATTTGGCATATATGATGGTGTAGAAAACTTTCATGAGACAACTTTAAGTGAAAGAAACAGAACTTTAAGTGAAAGAAAAATAGAATATAAAGTGACATGATTGTAATTATATAAAACAAACACTTAAACATTTAAAAGTGCTGGAATAAAATAGAACAAAATATTAATTGTGGTTTGTTTCAGAACCATTACCTCCTGTTTCTTTGTATCTTTTTTTAATCCAAGGTACTTGTCACAATACACAATTATTTTATTGGTGTGTTGACTTGGTTTTTGGCTGTCTCCTCCTTTAGAATGAAAGTTTTATATGAAAAGAATCATGTTGGTCTTTTCACCATTGTATATCCTACGTCTAGTGCCAAATGCCTTGTACAGGGTATCGCTAGAATAAATATTTGTTGAATTACTTTTCTGTTTTCCAAATTATGTTATAAACAATCTCTAATTGTTACATTAGGAAAAAAAAGTTATTTTATAAACAGTATCTCAGCCTTTCTGTCAGCATATTATTGCTTTACAGTTCATGATAAGGTATTAGAAAGTAGTAAAGTTTTCTCACATTGCATCTACTCATTTTTTTTAGAAGTAGCCTGTTTTAGTTTCCTAGGCTGCTTAAAGCAGGTACTTACAATGGGTTGGCTTAAACAATAGGAATTTATTAGCTTACAGTTTGAGACTGAGATAATGTCCAAATCAAGGCATCATAAAAGTGATGCTTTCTTCCTGAGTTCCAGCCGCTGGTGATCTTTGGCTCCTTTTCCATATAGCAAGCACATGGCTACATCTACTTGTCTCTCCCTTCTCTTCTGGGTTTCGTTTATTTCAGCTCCTTGCTTCCATCCCTTTCTCTCTCTGTCTTTGTAGTCATTTCATTTAAAAAGGACTCCAGCAATAGGATTAAGTCCCATCCTTTGTGAAGTGGGTCACACCTTAACTGAAGTAGCCTTATCAAAAGATCCTACTTACAATGGGTTCACACTCACAGCAATGGTTTAGTTTTAAGAACATGTTTTTCTGGGGTACATACAGCTTCAAATCACCAAATGACCTTTCCAACCCACAGCCTTTATTTTAATACGTATATGGCTTTGTCTTTAGCTTTTAATCAAGATAGGAAAATCCTAAGTAGATTTATTTGCTGCTATTTTGTTTTAAATATATCAAAGTTCTTCTCTTCTAGTTAGGATAATTGCCAGTTCCAAATAACCTGGACAGCTTCAGTTATTTTACTAGTTAAGTATTAACTTAAAGCCTTTTTATAAATGAGGAAATAATTTTTTCCAGTTTTTAATTTAAAAGATTCTAGCCTGACTAATTAACTCACAGATTCCTTCAGCAGATTACTTATAGTTAATTTTCCCAATGACAGAGTCTCTACCTATTACAATTTTTTAACTTACTGAGCTACACTGCATGTCTACCTAAGCTCGAGTTACATGTAGATATGCTATTGAAAGGAGATTCTTGCTTCTGTTTCTGAACTTTTGCTTTTCAGTAAATCTTGGCCTTGGCATTCAGTATTGAAATCCATAAAGTTCTCTGGTAGCACCGAGCAGAATCCTGTGTGAACTAATGTCTTAACATCAAGTCAACGATCAATTATTTTTCCAAGTTAAATTGGTTCTCCTTCTACTGTACCTTGACATGCAGTAGAAGAAGAAGAATCCTAGCTACTTGATTAGCATATTTTTGCCCTTCCCACTTGGCCTTCCTAAAGGTTGGCTGGTTTTTCCTTTATAGTGGTTTTGGTGCCATGAATACTGAGCAAATAAGCTATTGAGAGCAAAATGAGATCACTGGAAACTTACCTGAATTGAAGGGAAGCTCTGTGACCCAATGTGATTTTCAAGTAGTAGGTAGAGAAAGGGGGCTTATCTAGGGATTCAAATTACATGAACTCTGTTGTATCAGTGGGTGGAGACCAACAGAATGAGTGGGAAGTAGTTGGACTCCCATCCTGGGGAGGACCGATTTGTTCACAGAGGGGCGGGAGTCTCTCAAGAGCATGGGCAGTTCCTAATAGGGGAGGACAAAACAGTGTGTTAAGACCTCAATGTTGTTGCAAGTAACTATGAATCTTGTCATTCAAAGAGTGAAGCCAGGGGGTTGCCGTGGGCCCCAAGGGGAGGGGGAGGGAGGAATAGAATTGATGGAACAGGGGGTATTTACTGGGCAATGGAAGTGTTCCACATGTCTTGCAATGATGGACACAGACCATGTTAAATATCATCAAAATTTTTAAAAAGTATACAGTCTAAAATGTAAACCATAATGTAAACTCATTGACCATGGTTAGTAGCTATGTTTCACTCTCTATATATGTATAGTTATAACAAAGGTACCATCCACATATAAAAAGGTATTAATATGGCCAGACGTCTTCTCCGAGAGCCGCCGTGGTTTCCTGCTTCAACAGTGCTTGAACAGAACCAGCGCTCGTCCCCGTCGGCCAGCCACTCCCAGCTGCCTCCCACGGGCCTCCCAGTGTCGTGCAGCCGCCGCCGCCTCTCCCCAGCCGCCCGCCATGATGACCACATCCCTGTCGCAGGTGCGCCAGAACTACAACCAGGACTCAGAGGCCGCCATCAACCACCAGATCAACCTGGAGCTCTAGGCCTCCTCTGTCTACCTGTCGATGTCTTACTACTTTGACCGTTATGATGTGGCTTTGAAGAACTTTGCCAAATATTTTCTTCACCAATCTCATGAGGAGAGGTAACATGCTGAGAAACTAATGAAACTGCAGAACCAACGAGGCGGCCAAATCTTCCTTCAGGATATCAAGAAACCAGAACGAGATGACCGGGAGAGCGGGCTGAATGCAATGGAGTGTGCATTACACTTGGAAAAAAGGGTGAATCAGTCATTACTGGAACTGCACAAACTGGCCACTGAGAAAAATGACCCCCACTTGTGTGACTTCATTGAGACCCATTACCTGAATGAGCAGGTGAAGTCCATCAAAGAATTGGGTGACTACCTAACGAACTTGCGCAAGATGGGGGCTCCAGATTCTGCCTTGGCAGAGTATCTCTTTGACAAGCACACTCTGGGAAGCAGTGATGATGAGAGCTAAACCTTATGCCGGCTCCCCCAGAGCTACAGGGCAGTGCATGCGTGTTGGGTTTACCTTTTCTATAAGTTGTATCAATGTCCACCAAGTTCTTTCATTGGTACCATTCCTTCAAATAAAGTAATTTAGTACCCAGAAAAAAAAAAAAAAGTATTAATATGGGAAGGGGGAAAAGGGGAGGATGTTGGGTATATAGGAGTCCCCCATATTCTGTATATGACTTTCCTGTGACCTAAAACTTCTTTGAAAACAAAATGAAAAAAAGTAAGAAATTGGGGAATAAATGGAAGAAAATGCCAGTGTACATACAGGACATCAGATATTACAGTGATGAAAGGCAAAATGTCAAAAAAAAATTTTTTTTTAATATTTTTCATTATTTTTTTAATATCTCAATCTTTATTTTTAGTTTTTTTTTTAATTTTTATGTATTTTATTTCTTATATTTAAACCTATCATTATTATTTCATTTTCCTATTAATTGTATTTGGCTATTTTAATGGCTTCATTTTTGAAGAACCTTTGGATCACAGAAGGGTTACAGCAGGGGCAAGGGAGGATCATTGGTGTGGGGTGTCAGTGATGGGGAATACATGGGAGGAAGTTCACGTGGGCATATTTATAAGGTATATAAAGATGTTCAAATAGTCACAGTACATTGTCACAGTGGGTGGAGACTCACACAATAACTGAGAGAATATTGAATTCCCATCCTGGAGAGCTCTGCCACATTGTCTAATGGAGCAGCAACAGTCCCCCAAGTGCAGGGGCAATGACTGGTGAAGGAGGATGAGTCATTGATAGGCCCTTGATATTGATGACTATGCTTATGAACCTTTGCTCATGAAATTGAAACTTAGCCTAGTGTTGTGGGATACCTGAGAGTTGCCTTCTGGTAGCCTCCTTGTTGCTCAAATGTGGGCTCTTTCTAAGCCAAAGTCAGCATATAAGTACATTACCTTCCCCCAGTGTGGGACATGACTCCCAGGGATGAGCCTCCCTGGCATCGAAGGATTACTACCAAGCACAAACCAGGAATGCAACTGGAAAATGACCTTGAATAAAAGGGGGAAAGGTAAAGACAAATGAGTTTATATGGCTAAGAGACTTCAAAATGAGTCGGGAGGTCATCCCAGAAGTAACACTTCTGCACATCTCAGCAGGATTTCATAGACTGCCAAAGTGGATACAACCCCAAATAGTGGGGCTCCTGAGGGCTCTGGAGACACCCAGGTCCTATCGTCAGGGCAGATAGTTCTGGAGTTTGGTGCCTTGTCAGTGGGCCCTACTTTGGTGTTTGTGCTCCTGAGAGTGACAGAATTGGACTCAATTATGGCTTCCCTACACATGGCTCATCTGTCCCTTCTATTTAAACCTATACTTGGTGCTGGAGTTTGTAGGTATACGTCCAAGAGACTGGAGTCTTTGAGCTGTCCATGTGCCATTTGGGCCCAGAACCTCAGCAGAGTTGCAACACCTACTCTCCAGTTCAGTGGCCTCACCCAAGACAACTAAAGGGAGGTGAGGATTGACAACCACCATACCAAGGAAACCAGAGAGCCGACAACTGCAGGCAAGAGAGTCCCATCCATTGGTTGTATGGGATCAAGGCCTCCTTTTGGTTGGAGGTAGAGTGGGCATTGCCATCCCAGGGTCCTCAGTTTTGGGGAGTGGACTATGGACTAGAGTGGACTTACTGGTATTCTGCTGTAGACATATTGTGATTCTAGCATTGGAAGAAATTACATTGATGTGGAGCCAGTGACCACTGGAGGCTCTGGGGGCAGGGAGAGGGAAAAACAGTTGTAATACAGGGGCTCTTCGAGACTTGAGAGTCATCCTGAGTGACATTGTAACAACAGATATAGGCCATTTTATATTGTCACATAACATGCAGAACTGTGTGGGAAAGAGTGTAGACTACAATGTGAACTATGGTCCATGCTTAATGGCAAAGCCCCAGGATGCATTTATCAATTGCAATGGATTTGCTACATTAATGAAGGATGTTTATGTGGGAGGAAATGGGGGGTGTGGGGAGTGGGGCATATGGGAATCCTTATGTTTTTTGTGTGGCATTTGTGTAATCTAAGTATCTTTTAAAACGTAAAAAAAAAATTATTAAAAAAAAAAATTACATGACTCTTCTGTTTTTCCATTGTGTCCACCTCATCCCAAGATTAGGGCTTCTGTATATACTTAATAGTGAAACATTGTTATTAATGGTTAATGAAAATGTGTTTTTATATTTCAAGCATATTTAGACCCTGATATGTTGAAGAATCATTGACCTAAAACAGTTTTTCCAATGTGACCTTTGAATACCAGTTTCTCAGGAGATCTTAGGCTATTTTGCTTTTATAAGTTTTCCCTAAATGGAGACTCAGTGCAACTTTGGTGGCTCGCTTTCACTGGTTTCTTCTGAAAAAGTTCAAAACAACCCCCTAACACATTTTTCAGTGGGAAAACTTCAGAAGACTCATATTTGGAGAACACAAAGGTTCCTGAAATACATGAGTGAGGCTACTTGGACAGGAGTTTTTTGTGTTTCATACCAACACTTGTGTTTTATCATGGAGAAGGATCGTCACCCAGAAAGTACATTTCCCCCAGGACTGGTTTTCTGAATCCTTTGGTTTCTTCTTTCATTGCAGACAAATCGATCAAACTATCTGGAAGGCCAGTTCATTTCCTCGTTGCAAAAGCACCTTTAATTGCTTGCATGAAGTTGGAACCTGTCTTTCTCCTTTCCCAACAAAGTGGCATTTATTAGCATATCTCTTGCAGTTGTTTGTAATCGCACTAGTATTCACCATTTCCAAATGTTACAATTAAATTATTTGAGATTCTAGTCACATTTCTAAACAGATATACCAAATTACAGCTCAAGGCCTCTGCTTGAAATCTAGAGTTCCAATTGGTAAAATATCTGGGGTGGGAAGGGTTAGCAAAGGAAAGACCTGAGAAAATACATAGCCCAAAACAGTTTGAAATTTCCTTGCTGGCTTCTTCTCCACCCAAATATGATTTGTCAGCATGTAAGAGGGCATACATCTTCCAAGAAACTGTTTGGTTTCCTTTTAATTCAAGTATAATTGGTTTTCATGGACTGAATTAAAGCAGGAAAGCAAAAGTAAAGGTGGATGATGTATGTGAGCCGCATCTTGTTTGGGATGTTTGTTTGTTCTTTCTTGTTTTCTATTTCCATCAAAACTACAGATTCATATATCGCACTTTTCATTATGTGGGTTTTACATGTTTTAAAACACAACTGTGAAATAGTTACTTAAACGTTTCCAGAGCCCTCAAAACTGCTCTCTGACGTACTGTTTCTTTTACTTGGAATGACTGCTCTGTATCTCCTCAATTTTCTAACTGATTTTTTTAAAGACCAAAGTCTAAAATATTTTTCTCCAATAAGTGTTCCTTTTCCTGGGGACTCATTTATGTCTCATTGGCACTTATATATTTTGTTTTTCTTTCTTTTATTAAAGTTGTGTGATCAAGAGGAAAGACTTGGGTGGTAGAGTCTTAAAAATTCTGGATTCACAACTGGCTCTGCTGTTTACTATCTCTGTGAGTTTGGTCAGGTCAGCTATTTTTTTCAAAACTGTTGTTCTCATTATAGAATGAGACTAATGGTACACATATTTCTAGGATATTTTTTATTCTCTCATTTTTAGGGGGAATTCATTCATTCAAAAAATTTATGTCTTTGTCAAGCACAGAGCCAACACTAGGGATGTAGAGATAGATATGGTCAATGCTATCATGAAACTTATAATCTAGTTGGGAAAGTGGACTTAAGATAAGTAATTAGAAGTACCATCACTGTTTAAAAACAACAACAACAAAAAAGAGTACATAATGCCATTAGAGCATATTAAAGAAGAGAGCTAGGTGTTAGTCTGAAGGAATGAATGACTACACCAAAAGCAATGAGAAGCCATCAGTTATTTTGGGGGAGACTAAGGGGGGAAGAGTTATGAACAACTTTGCTCAGCAAGTAAATGTCTACTTAGTGGATGTTTTCATGGAGGATGAGGAAAAATAGACCATGCATCCCTGCCCTTAGAAAACCTTGCAAATCTTTCACCAGAGGCTGTTTTCTGGTTCTTCTCAACCTTTCAACTCTCAACTGGTTCTATCAGACTTTAGCTTACATAATTGCCCAGGTGTCCCCATGTTTCAGTAATGCTTGGGTGAAACCAGTTGGTTTGCCTTCCTTTACTTTTGGTCATTTCTTCCTGTCACCGTTTGTAGCCCTGCCCTGTAGAATGCTCTTGATATTTTTTTCCACCGTATTGACCATCTTTTTCAAAGATCAAAGAACTAGCCCTCCTTTAAATGTGCTTTATTTGTATGTTCTGTGTCTTTTAAGCTTAAATTGATAAGCACAGAAACTTTCTTCCATTTGAAATATGAATACCAGAAAGCTAAAATAGCTGTCCTCTCCCAAGATTGATTCTATTGTCCTCATAGTAATCGTTTATTTACTTTTCTAAATCTACTACCTTACTGTGGTTACACTGAGATAAGGAGTGGAACTTATTCACCTTTATATCCGTAGCATGCCTAAGAGTCTGATACATGGCAGATACTTGATTAAATGTTTTTATGTAAAGGTATATATTAACAAGCATTTAGGGTTGAACTTAGATTACATCTGCATAACAAACAAAAACTCTAGAGATGACATATGTCAGTATCCAAAAGGTACAAGAAGATGTAATTACTGCTGCATAGACTGAAGGGATTAAATGACTTCTACCTGGGATAAATAGTGCACTATTTATGCTGAATCTTAAAAGATAACAAAGATTTCTCCAGGTAAACAAGGAAGGAAGCATATTCTAGCCTCAGGATTCAACATGAAGAAATAATATTCGAAAGAATCTTTCACATTTGTGGAACTACAAGTTGACTCACTGAACCTAGCTGGAGTATATGTGGAGTCATGATGAGCATGAGGTAGGCCAAGGGCTGGAGTCTAAGAGCCTGTTTTATGTCCGACCAATCACTTTGGATTTTATGTGTTCAGCAGCATTGACAGTGTTTAAATCCAAAGAATGATTTGATCTGATTTGAACTTGAAGAAGGAGAAAAGGGAGGAGGGTAGAATGATCAACTTCTCTTACAATGTGCCATACACTCTTCTACATGCTTATATGTAGTAACTTAATTACATTTAAGTTCTCCATTAAGTGAGAATTACATTTAATTCTCACACCTTCAGTGCCCGCAGTAATTGTGTCAGTGGTATAAAGGATATTTTGAATGGGGCAAAACCAAACACAGTGAGAAAAGTTTATTATAATATTCTGGTTGAGAAATGATAGGGACTTGAAAAATGTTGTCAGCAGAGTTGACACGTCTTCAGAAGACTGTTAGAAGTGAAAGAGAGGAAGTAGGCCAGGATGACACCCGATTCTGCATTGTGCAGCTGGGTGTATGACAGTGTCTTTATCTGAATAGAGGGTATAAGAACAGAAGCAGGTGTCTGGGGAAAGATGTTTAGGCTTGAACTTGTCTTTGAGGTCCTGATGAAATATCCAAAAGGAGTTCATTAGGTATTTTGGGAATACCTCTCCAGAACTCAAAAGGGTAGCAGCAGTAGGTATGTGTAAGGGAGTCATTTGGGTGGTAGTTAATTGCTATGGACTAAGGAGAGTCTGTTAACTAAGAATAAATTTGGTGGTACCTTAGAGAAAATCAACATTTCAGGAGTAGTCAGAGGAAGGGGACTAAAGTGAAGATGCTACTACTGTTACTACTACAAATTGTTATAATTCTTTACAGTAATAAAATGATTAGTCATCACAACTGAACAGCATTAATTGATTACATGAGGCACTCTGATGTACTATGAAGTATACATTGGTACCATTTTAAAACCAAATATGGTAAACATCAAATAGTATTTTTATTTATTTGAATTTAGAAGGGCTACCAAGTACTGTTTCTAAGATCAAACTCTAAAACTGATCATATAAACGAAATTGCTTTCTTTTTTGCCACACAAATTTCTTTTGTTCTTAACAAGAAAGGATAGTCCATATTTTTCCATAATTCTATTAACACGGTGTTATAGTTGCTGATTAGTAAATGTTTTTTGATGATAATCTTTTTCCTACTAAAAAGGAAAATGTTGGTATAAAGGCTGATCCTGGATTTCTCCCAAAAACCTTCTTCTATCAACTTGGTCTATTTAAAATTTAATGCAAGGGAGTAGATGTGGCTCAAGCGGTTGAACACCTGCTTCCCACATGGGAGGACCTGGGTTTGGTTCTCAGTGTCTCCTAAAAACAAAAACAAAAACAAAAACAATAAGCAACCCAATGAAAAAACCAACTCAAGAGAGCCAATGTAGCTCCGTTGTGAGCACTGGCTTCCCACTTACAAGGTTGCAGGTTCAATCTCCAGCTCCGGCACCTCAAAAAAAAAAAAAAAAAAATTTAATGCAGATGCTGAAAATCACACTAAATAAAGGCCTCCAGCAAAGAAATGCTAACAAATCTCCATTCACTAGTTTAATTTTAAGATGTAGTTGATGCTGTATAAAGATTTTGACACAACATTGAAAAGCCATATGAAGCAATCATGAAGCATTTGCTCACAATTTTGAAAGAAGCTATAGAATAATAAGAGCAATACTAAGTCCCAGTTTCTGAATGCCTACTATGCACTAGTGCAGTTAGACACGATACATATGTCCCCTGTTATCCTCACAACTGTGTATGTTCACACGCCCTGACCTTCTTATACTATTTCCCCGGTTTTTAATTTCTTCATGTTTTGATTCAAGATAGAATGTTTGCCTGAAATAGCTTCATCTTTCTTACTTAACTTTTGTTATCAGAGTCTGCCTCGTAGTTCCCTTCCCAGTTAAATCATTGGAAAAATAGTGTGATACCAATGAAATATTTGGATGAAGAAAAAAAATCATCATTTTATCCTAATATAAAACCTGGTTATTTTCCTCATGCATATACATTCTTATAATTCTGCATGTACTATTTTGTATTCTACTTTTTCTCTTACACATCCTATTTTTTCATATTTCCTTATAATTTTCATAATTATCATTTTCATCATAAAAACAATATATCCCCATTACAGAAAATATATCATCTATAATTACCATCTTGATGACACTTAATGCTTATTTTCTCCTAAGTACCTGTGTTACAATTTAAGGTGGAGCGTAGGAATGTTTAAATAGCTAAAGAAGCCTAGAATACCATATTCTTTTTTTTTTTTTTAAAGATTTTATTTATTTATTCATTTATCCCCCCCCTTGCTGCTTGTGCTCGCTGGGTCAGCTAACCACGCCGCACGGGCGGGCTTGCCTTCACCAGGAGGCCCCGGGAACCGAACCCGGGGCCTCCCATATGGTAAACGGGAGCCCTACTGATTGAGCCACAGCCGCTTCCCACCATATTCTTTTTGTTTCAATGATATCACTTTTTAAAAAAAGTTTTTAAAACTCACTTAACCTCCCTGAAATTCCGTTATCTCACCTGTAGAGTAGGGTGTTGAGCTTGATTATCTCTAAGATTATCACTAAAGTTCCTTTATGCTCTAACCCGTCTGTGACTCCATTACTCTATTAAGGTATAACATTGCTAGTTTTTCCACCTTTTTTGTGTCATACACTCTGTTGAGAATGTGGTGAAATATTTGGAATCTTTTCCATTTAAAAATATCACTATCACATACACATAAAATATTTCATACAACACCATCTGCATCTGGTGTTGCCCTAAACACAGGAAAGAAATTGTTTGCTCTAAGCACAGGAAGGAAAATTTTATGGAAAGGTTGTAGAATTCAGAAAGAATTTCATATCCAAGAGGTGAATGAAATGGTGTGCTTCATTTTTCTCTATCATTGTGCAATCAAGAAAGCAGAAAATGGGAAGAAATTCTGAAAAGCACATATAAAACATGTTGTAAATAAAAATATTGACTAAAGTGAGTTTAAGATATTTGAGTGTGAGCTGATTATTTTTTTTAGGAGAATCACTGTGACTGTAGTCAGTGTTATGCCTGGAGCAATACATGGGAATGCTCAAATCAGGTTTCTAGGAAGAAAGAGGCGGGAAATGGGCAAGAGCTTGTTTGTCTGACTGCTTTTTAAAAATGTGTGTAGAAGGACTAAATAGGTTTCCTAGTTTCACTGTACATTAATAGAAAATTGCTCTGTAAAACTGGTTATTCAAGATGTCATTTTCTGTATGTAAGAAGATAGCAAATGTTAGCATTTGCCTTAATACAGATGATGCCATTCTTTCCAGGGCCCTCTTCTTACATATGCGGATAGTGGATCCTGCTTAAAAATGCTATTATAGTGGGAAATGATGTAAAGTTGAATGTAAACCATTGGACATGAGTTGCATCTTAGGACTCTGTATAAATAGCTCAGGATGTTTCTGCTGAGTTAAAGAAAATAAGGGGAAAATGAAGAGTCTCATTTTTTAAGAGTAGACTGTGTTTGCTTTGCAATTTAGATATTTAAAGGGGTGTCATGAAGATGCTTCAACTTTGGAAATGCCTGGGTTGAGATGGGCGAGAAGACTATCAAATGGGTCTTTTCCTGAGGGATCTTGAAGTCAAAAGTACTGGGTGGCTCCTTTTAAGAGGATTTTTTATGCCACTGAATCCCAACTTTGATAAAACGGTTATTAAAAATGAACAGTAATCCCATAATAGGATGTCTTTCATTATATGTGGAAAATCCTTTTATATTAACATTCCTAGAATACCACAGATCTGGATAAAGACAAGGTATTCATAGATCTGGATTCTAGGTAGGTATTTGTCCAGTCACCCCAAAGCCATTTGCTTTTGGATGGCTTCTGCTAAATCTGAGTACTATCCATATGACAAACGCTGTTCTAAGTGCTTTATACTTATTAACTCATTTAGTCCTCCCAACAACTCTGTGAGGTAGGTACTATTATAGTCCTCATTCTAAAACAGATGGTGAAACTGAGTCTTAAACTTTTTAAGTACCTTGCCTAAGTTGACTTAGCAAATAAGTGATGAAGCAGGGATTTGAACTCAGACCATCTTAGTGGAGAGTCTGCTTTCTTGTCTATCCTTAAAGAATGGTTACTTTAATGTTGCTTTTATTCTATGCCCAGTTAGAAGATTCTGAATTGCTAGACTGTTTAGGACACATCTTTAGTGGTAATATTACTGCCTGTGATCCAGGCAGAAAGTCATGAAGCTAGTATAAAGAATTTAAATCAATATATAGTTTATTCATTGAATTGAATGTTTTTTTATTGAATGCCTATGATATCCCAGGTACCATGCCAGGTGCTAGGGGTACAAAGGTAAAAAGGTCAGGACTTTGTTCATGAGTAGTTCTCTGTCTGGAGGAGGCAGACATGCAAATCAACAGGTACACTATGACAGAGTTGCTATAGTGTAATATGTACCAGTGCAATGGAAGCATTGGCATCGAATACATGTTCTTTCTTTTTCTCTCCTATTTTGCATATGTATATTTATATATTTCAAGAAATAAAGCAGGCACATGGCATACAGCTCTAATAGTAATAATGTTGTACAATGAGAAGTATTGCTTCCAATGTGGCCTTTATTTATGTCATAATACCATTTTCTCTTCTGAGATCTTCTGGATCGTGTTTCATTTCCTTCTTTTGTCTTACTGTAATCGTCCATGAGTTCTAATATCTGTGCTTGATTTATAGAGTCAGTGGCTTCATTGAATTTTTTAAAATTCATGATGATATATCTGGTCACATTTTTATCTGCTCTAAGGGAATATGACTAAATGGAAAGATAAAGTTAACACAATAAAATCATTGCAAACAATAACAACAGACTACAATTTAGCTTTAAAATATATGGTACAGGCTCTAACTTATCTGATGGTCTAGGCAAGAGAGAGATGAGTGAGGGGAAGAATGGCTGGATATGTTTAGAGTGGAAGTGGCATTTGAGCTGGTTGTTACTTTCAGTGCTTACAATTTTAAAGAGCACTTTTTACATATCAAAATATTTACAACAAACCCACGATATTGGTATTATTATTGTCCCTTTTTTTTTTTTTTAACAGATTAAGAATCAGAGAATTTAGAAAAAGAATCTCACAAAGGTTGGGAGAAAGTAGCATTAGGACATAGATAATAATATTGATCCATGTGATTCAAAGTAGGTTTTTCACAATAAGGAAGCCAAGGATGTTGGGGGCATGAAAGCCTGTAAGGGATGGGAAGGGCATGGAAAACATTCATGTAGTCAACATGTAGAGAGTTGAGTGAGAAGTCAGTGTAACTAGACATGGGTAGAAGGGATTGAGTGAGGGGAGTTTACCTTGTGGTCAAAAAAAATAAAGTTGAGTAACTATGGAATAGTAGAATGCTAAGCAATAGCTTGTGATCTGAGAGAGGTAGTGTCAAATTCAAGATCTCAGTTGGTTATAAGCAAATAAGAAAGTAAGATTGGAAAATACTGCAACTAATCCTATTCTTGGCAGTTCATTCGTCCTTAGGATAATAAAGATTCTAAGAAGGCCCATAGTAAGAAAAAAACCCTTTTAGATTTTTTTACCCAGCACTTCCTATATTTATAGGACTATAGATTTAGATAAAGATATTATTTCTCTGAGTAGCCTTCTTTTAAATTTCAAGTGACTATGGGAGAGGTCAATAAATGATGAGGTGATGATGATGATAATAACATATTAATGCTGTAATAAAATAACATCTAAACTTTACTGAGTATTTACTGTGTCCTAGACACAGCTTTAAGTGGCTTGACATGTTTTATCTCATTTAAATACAACAGCCCTATGAGCTTTCCCATTTTACAGATGAAGATATTTGACTTCACAGGGTTACATAACTTTTTCATGATCACAGAACTAGTAAATGGCAGAGCAAAGTTTCAAACCCTATTAGTCAGATTGCAGAGCTACCCAGTCCAGTCTTTACTGTGTGTAACACTGCACAAAAAGTTGACATCAGTTACCCTCAGTTTAGTATCACTTAGATATTAATTCCTTTCCTCCACATCAGCCAGCTGAGAAGGGCCCTGATGAGTTGGGAACTCAGATGGAGGCTGAGGGGCAGGAGTAAGGAGCATGGTCTTCAGTTCTTAGATCTTGAGGAGGTCAATGCCTCAAGAAAGGGTGCCAGAGCTGAAAAGTAAAGTGGAAGGGCAGTAAAGGTAGACTTCACCTGCTTTCCATTTTTGGTCCAGAAGTGGCCTTTAGCATGAGAAAATAAGACAGAAAGGATGGAGAAAAAATGAGAAGGAGCAGGTTACAGGTTAGAATTAACCATTGCCTCCCCAAGTTAGCACCCGGTCTGACCAATGATGAAAATATAGGACAAGTCAAAATCCATTACAGGTAAAACCACCAGGAGGTGAATTCTGTTTTTAGACATTCTTTTGTGGATGCTCAATTCTGTGTAACGTTGCTACCCTCTTTGGAAAGCCCGTGGTAAAACTCCTTACTCATGTGAACATAGTAAATTGTACTGAGTCAAAGCAAATTTGTATAACAGAGGCATTCAGGAGGCCCTAGCTGTTCCTTGTTTAGTTGTTTTAATGAAGAGTGTAGCATTGGAAGGTAGTATTTTTGTACAGTAATTACATTTGAATATAATGTGTAATACTCTTAATAAAAACAGAATTTTTTTTTCAAAATGTTGGCTTGGTGATGGGATGGGACATGGATGCATAAACACCATCTTAATATATTCTCTTAATAGAATGAGCAGGGGGAGGAGGGGAGAGGTGGGCCATAAAATCATTGATAACGTATACCCTTCAAATCTTAGGATCCTGTGTCTTTTAGGACAGGTCTCCGTCCTTATCTCTCTCTCCCCTGAGAATACCCCATATCTGAACAACTGGCACCTTGCATGTGCTTTCTCTCTTTTGTTTGGCTGACCAATTCCTTTCTACTCATCTGGTTTGACCTTGCACCAGTCTAGGCCTCAATTGTAAAAGACATTGGTAGCAAAGCCAGGACGTAGGTCTTCTGATTTTCATTCTCCTACCAATTCCATTATACTAAAAAACCTTCTTTTCTTAAAAAAAAAAAAAAAAAGTTTAAATATAGCACAGCATGTTTAATAGCCTGTCAGGCAAATTTACAAGTGGTCTTTTATCTAGCCAACAGAAAGTTCTATGTAACAAAATTATATTCAAGTCGTAGGAAGTGGTCTCCTTATGTCAAGCAATGCAAAATTATAACAGAATAAACAGACACATGTCATCTTTTGGAGTTGGAGTTTCTTTTATCATTATTTGACCTGTAATACCCAACTTTACAACTTGGCAAAAACAAGACTGCAAATTCACAACCTTGCACCAAAATTAGCATGTATTTAGCCTATGATGAGTGAGAGAACAAACAAACAGAAGAATTTAGTATTAACAGTAAATCTACTGGGGCTTCAACCTTTCTTAATTAAGATGTCTTAAAGGAAGATTAGCATTTTCTGTTGATGTTTACCTCTGAAATTCTTAACAAAACAGTATAAGCAAAAGATACCCTAAGGAGCCTTTTTGGAATAATCCCAACAATTCCATAAAGCCACACAGATGAAATGATTTAATTAGCTTGGATAACACTGTTTCCTCTAAAGTGTCTAGAACAGATTCATGAAACTCATAAAAAGATTTGTATTTTCTAGCATATGTGAAAGTTGAAGGGTGCTTAAGAACCTACTTTAGAAGATTTGCTATGAGTCTCCCTTGATAAAATATGCTATTGCCAGAGTTAGTAGTAAAACAGGTTGCATTATCCAATTGTTAATGCCTTCATAGAATTTAGAACTGGAAAGAGAATTTATAGCTCTTCTAGTCTCTCTCTTTTTACAAAAGAAAGAACCAATGTGTAGATTGGCTATTGACTCAGTGAAGGAAGGTCCCACAGCTAACTTAGGTGAATAAGCTAGGGCTTATTCTCAGGTTGCCTGAAAAATAGAGACATTTGTAGCTCTTCCCACCTACCTTATTGCCTGGTTAGTATCTGATTTACTTTTCAATGTAAATTAACTTTGTTGGTTGAGCTGATAGTTGATAAGTGAATTCTGTATCCCAATTTGTTCAGTTCTAACTGTCTCTCTTTTCAACATACTGCATTTTTAATTAGTAAGCAAACACTGACTTTTCACCTGTGTCTGCTGATTTTTACCCATACTAAATGAGGGACTGACCAAGTGGACAATTTAGGTTGGCATGAAGCCAGGACCTCGTATGTGGGAAGAAGGCACTCAACCACTGAGCTACAACTGCTCCCATTAGGTTGACTTTTACTACTAAAATGTTTCTTCTCATTGCATGAGACTTTACTGAAGTGGCTTGCCAAGGAATGAGAAAAAGGCAGATGAGATATGTAGAGCCTCTTCACTGCCTCCCTAGCTCAGTAATCTCATGCCCCATCTTTTCTTTCAACAGCCCTTTCTATGTCTCTTAAATTTTATAATCCAATTATGTGCTTAGTTTTAGGAGGAGACAGATGTCTGAATGGGATCCAAGATAGTACTGAGACTAGTAACATGTATTTTTTTCTTCTTTTCATGTACATGTGTCCTGTTTCCCAAATAAACTGAAAGTTCTATCACTGTTCAGTGGTACATAGATGTGTAAGTGAAGCAATTTCAGAATCATGAAAGTTAAACTATTAGGTTTGAACTATATGAAATTGCTGGTTTTTAAATTATTTTTTACCTACAACAAGGACAATTTCATATAGCTTAACCTAAATAGTAAAATCAACAAATAAGAACCAGATATGTACAAAAATGTCATAAATGACTGAGTAATATACAGGAAACTCATTACTAGAAACCGAAAACTAAAAATTCAAATAAAAATTTTCGGGAAGCAGATGTAGCTCAAATGATTGGGCTCCCGTCTACCATATAGGAGGTCCAGAGCTCGATTACTGGGGCCTCCTGGTGAAAGGCAAGCTGGCCCACATGGAGTGCTGGCCTGCGCAGGAGTGCTGGCACAGCAAGATGACACAACAAAAAGAGACACAGAGGAGAGACAGTAAGAGACGCAACAGACCAGGGAGCTGAGGTGGCTCAAGAGATTGAGCACCTCTCTCCCACTCCAGAAGGTTCCAGGATCAGTTCCCAGTGCCGCCTAAAGAGAACACAAGCAGACATAGAAGAACACACAGCGAATGGACACAGAGAGCAGACAGTGAACGCAAAAAAAAAAAACCACCGGGGCGGGGGGGAGAAATTTAAAAAAATAAATAAATTATTTCTTTTCCTTTGTCAATATTGTAAGCCATCAGGTAGTCTTATACTCTGCTGGTGGAAGTATTGCTTAATATAACCAGTAAGTATAGAGATATTTAAACTCAATGCTTTTCATTTCTGGAATTTATACCAAGGCAGTACACAATGTGAATAAACCTTTTTCCACAAATAGTTCAACATAGCTTGTTTATAGAAGCAGAAAACTGGAAACTAAATATCTAGCAATAGGGGAAAGGTAAATTAATCTTGCTACATCCATATGATGTAGCGTATATAGTGATTAAAATGATATTATCAAGTGTTTTTTAATGACACCAAAAAGTGTCTGAAATATAAGAAATGAATGAAAAAGTATCAGAATTGTTTATGAAATATAATCTTAAGTATGTAAAAAAACACTTCTAAGCAGACAAAAAGACAAGAAGATAATATACCAAAACATTGAGAGTGGTTATTCTTTTCCTTACACTTTTCACTGTGTTCTGCAGTTAACATGTATTTCTTTTATAATGTGGTAAGATATATACATATTTTTTTTCTTTTACTGGGCAGTCCCAGGGATTGAACCCAGGTCCCTCCATATGGGAGACGGACGCCCAACCATTTGAGCCACATCTGCCCCCATAATGTGGTAAGATACTTAAAGTAAGTAAGTGTTGGACATCAAAAGTCAGGATGTCACTCCAGCCAAAGAAACATGACATCTGCGTTTCTAACCAGTTCTCAGATTTGTTGATGCTGCTCTTGCAGCGAGCACATTTTGACAATTACTGATGAAGAGAATCGCCCTTTGAGGATATACAGTTTGGAAACAAGTTCCATGTAGATAAGTGGCCACTGCTGCTGTCCCCATCACAACCTCAGTAACCCACTGAAGCCTCTGCTTCAGCTTTCAGAACCAGGGGCACAAACTACTGTGAATGATGGTTAGGTTTAGTTAGAACTGAACACCAAGGTTACCTGCTTATCTTTTTTTAAGTCACTAGGGGCTAACAAATCAAGGTTTGTAATACAGTTTGTTCACTGTCATAATATGTGTTTGCTATGTGGACTCGGGACCATCTCCTTTACCTAGCACAGTCCTGGCACAGAATTTGTTCAGTTCAGTTATGTTGTTTGGTTTATTGAATGAATTAAGTGGTGAAGAGCAAAGTTTTGAAATCTTAAAAAATGATTTAGAATCCCAGCTCCTTTAACTTTTTAGACATATGATCTTCAGCAGATTACTTAATCTCTGGGTGCCCCAGTATGCTCATCTATAAAATGGGGGTAAAAATTGTTCCAACTTTGGGGTTTGGGGAGGATTAAATGAGTTAACACACAATTCTTAGAATAATGCTTAATAAATGTCAGCAGCTATTGTTACTATCATACAGGATTGCCTGCATTTTTATGTTTTTCAGGAAAGAAAAATTATATGAGTACCCAGCAAAAAAATTGCAATACTAAACACTTTCAGGAGAGGGAAATCATAATCCTTTTATTGAATAGGAAGATTTGGGGAAAGGACCATAGAGAAAATAGTGTTCTCTGAAAGTAATTTGACAGATTTCTACTGGACATTTCTGCCTTTAGTAGCCCTTACAGTCCCAGAATTTATCATATCAAAAGTACTTGAGAGTGTCTTCATCTTGTATTTATTAAATATATGTATATAATATATATATATTTCTGTAGTCATAAAAAATAAAAATAAACCTCAAAGAAACATAGAAAGTCTGTGTGGCTCAGTAGAGTTTCTTAACCTTGCAACATTTTCACTTGTCTCTAATGTTCAGTGGTGACAATACTGACTCCCTTATAGGTTAGTTGTAAAGATTAAATGAGGAATTATGGGTAAATTAATTGACAAGATGTGAGGCACTCAGTTGATTCTTTTTTTTTTCTTTCTTTCTTTCTTTGTTAGAGAAGTTATGGATTTACAGAACAATAATGCATGAAATACCATATACTACCCTTTTATTAACACCTTGTGTTGGTGTGGGACATTTGTTAGAGTTGATTCTTAATAAATATTAGTTACTTCATTTTCCCTTCCTACCTTACCTTCTGCTCATCTTTCCACATCCCACTCTTCTATGTAGTTTTCAAATATTGTACAGAAGTCAAAGTAGTTTTTTCACTAGGATTGGCAAACTTTCTCAGAAACTGCCCTTAAAAAGTCACAATTTAAAATAATAATTATCTGATACTCCTGCCATTAAAAAATAGAAGATGTGCTCTAAGAAGTTAATCACCCAGTCAAATTATGAAGCGCTTCCCTCTTTCAGTGCAAGAAGCCTTGATGGGTATTTCATTATGGTGTCTTTAAGCTGAGGATGAATCCATTGACTACTATTAGGAGAGCTCCAGTATGTCATGAGCTGAGAGAACTTGGTATTTTACTGAGGCAGCCTTGCCATTGGACATTATTTGGGTTGGGGCTTTCAGTTCAAGAGAACAAAACTTCCTAGTCCCAGAAGAGTTGATTTCCTGCGAGAGTTAGGAAAGAAGCTTTTTAATACATGTACGCACAGTTGCCATTAATTTTCTCCTTAGGTAATATTTGAGATAATGAGAAAGTTTGTAGTTTCAAGCATATTGGGTAACTTTTCCAGATATTTTGTTTTGCCATTAGCTAATACAGCAGGGAGCGCCTTAACATTGATCAAGCCTTTGCTGGAGAGTGGTAAGTTAAATTATACTCATATACAGTCTTTTGTCCTTTGTGTGACATCTGCAAGGTTATGGGAAGCACATGAAATTCAAATCCAGAGACCTGTTTTGAGCCCTGTTGTGCCGCTTATTAGCAATGTAAACTTGAACATTTAAACTCTCAGAGGCTCAATTACTGGAGACAAATAGAAATTGCTAAGTTACTTCAGTTGTGAACATCAGGTAAGGTAAAATGTGTGAATTCATTGTATAACTATGAAATGCCACAGAGGGGTAGGTGGGACTTGTCAAGCTATTGCTGCTGTTTTTGTTATACTGTTTGTGATCCTGTTGGTTAGGGAGTACTTACACTTTTACTTAACCAGGCCTTGTTTCTTACCAGGATGGCTATTTTTACCCCTTGACTTCAGAACTTAACATTTAAATAAAGTGACCCCTAACAGATATGGTAATAGCCCACCTGCTTTCTGATTGGATTCATCACTGGTTAAGATGTAACCTGGGCTAGCTACACTTTTAAAAGCCGAAGGGCTGATTCTTTGTTTTTGTATGCAGAATGAAAAAGGCAGTGGCCACCAGAGGTTCTGAGGGATGGAAATGGGAAAAATAGGTGTAATATGGGGGCATTTTCAGGACATTGGATTTGTCCTGCATGACATAAGATGGATACAGGCCATTGTATGTTTTGTCATAACTTACAAAATTATGTGGGACAAAGTGTAAACTATAATGTAAACTTTAGTTCATGGTTAGTAGCAATGATTCAGTATGTGCTCATCAACTGTAACAAATGTACCACACTAATGAGGGGTGTTGTTAATGTGGGAAAGTGTGGGAGGGGGAGGGAGTGGGGCATGTGGGAATCCCCTATATTTTTTACGTAACATTTATATAATCTAAAGCTTCTTTAAAAATAACAAAAAGTGATTATTAAAAAAAAAAAGACTTGTTCTCCTTTTGAAAACCTAAGGTTAATGGGCTACTTCTAAGTATGGTAGACTCAAGAATTAGACGTTGTATTAATATCTCTAGACATGCTCTATTACCATGGGCAAATTATTTGTTCCTTGGTTACTAAAGACATCATGTTTTTTTAAATAAGTATAGGATAAAACTACAAAGAGATCATAGCATTGTGATATTAAATTTTGTACTTAGACTTATTCTAGAAATGACCTAATGAAATTTCCCTTTTTTCTACATTAATTATATTCTCCTGTATTATAATTTTTCCTATAAGAAAACTGTCAGATTAACCTTCTTTCCTCAGTGTTAAATGAGAACAAATATCTTAAATTTTACCTATGAATCACAGTTGCCTCTCCCTTTCATAATTTATTTCCCTATTCTCATCTTTTTTAGTTCTCACAGTGGCATGTGATTTCTAGGTGACTTGATTTCTTTTCAAAGGACAGAAGACTACTTGAGTATTATATAAAATCAGACTCTTTTGTTTTAAATATGGTTTTGTTGTTGCCCAGGTTAGGGATGCATCCCCATGAAACTGAATGAGGGTGAAATCTGGTAAAATTCAGATGAAACTAAAGAATCAAAATCAACTCAACTTTTACTAGGAGTTTTGAGTAAAATAATTGATTGCATTCTCCAATGTGCCCTCTTCAATGAGATTTCTTTTATTTACTTTCTTTTACTTGAATATGTTAGTAAGGTCCCTATTTAGAACATTTATGCTTTTAAAAAAAGATAGCTTTATAATTACTATGTAAGAACTATGAAGTGGGAAAGAATACATTGGCAAGGCATATTACAATTACTTTGTCATGCATCTGGTTATGTTGGCATATTTGTTTAATTAAATTCGCTGCTAATTATAACTGTATGTACTTGTGTTAATTATTATTTGCTTAACACAGGCACAGTGTAATTCTTTAAAGAAAAGCAACTCGCTTTCTATTTAAATTAAACTCTGATTTAATATGCTTCCTAAAATAATAGTAGTGACATTTCATTAGAATGGTAGTTGAAAAATATTTATCTACCTCAATAGAATTTGGACTTTAAAAAATTTAACAGAGTTGTTTTAATATCAAATTATAATTGCAATAATAAAATTTTAGAATAAAAAGATCAACCTTGCCAAACCACCATCTGATGCTGCACATGATCCAACTACTGAAGGTTTTTCCCCCTTTAAGGAAAACCTTTCCTGCTCTTTCAAACTTCCTTGCCATCTACCCTGAGAAAGAGAGAGAGAGAGAGAGAGAGAGAGAGAGAGAGAGAATGAATGAATGAATGAATTGGTACTTGACAGTGATTCTCAAAGACCCAACAAGTACAGTATACCTTCTAATATATTCTCTGATGTATTTAAGGTCAGGTTGTCCAGATCATTCAGGCAATTTTTCACCCTGACACTTATTACATTCATAGGCTTTCTTAAGGTTACTAAAAACAAAAACAAAACAAAACAAAAAAGCTTTCATTAGAGTTAAAATCAGATTCCCAGTGGAATTGGATCTTTTCTATTTAATTCCCTTCATCTTCTCTTAGTTTCAAAATTTTTCTACTGCTATAGGATCCCCCCTCTATTAGTCAGTCAAAGGGGTACTGATGCAAAATACCAGAAATCTGTTGGCTTTGATAAAGGGTATTTATTTGGGGTAAAAGCTTACAGTTATAAGGTCCTAAAGAGTCCAACTCAAGGCTGCTTTCTCACCAAAGTCAGTTGCCACGTGTTGAAGCAAGATGGCGGGTGATCTCTGCCTGGTCTCAAATTCCTTCTTCCTCTTAAGGCTCTGTGGACCATCTTCTTCAGATCTTAGCTGTAGACTGGCATAGGGCTTGTCTCTCAGGGATTCCTGTATCAGTTTGACATCGGGCTTGTTTCTTCCCAGGCCTTATCAGCTGCTTACCTGCTCTGTTCTTTTCAGCTGCAAACCATCAGGCTAATGGCTCATCTCCACAGGGCCCATACATGACAGAGCTCTCTCCTCTTCCATGTGTTTTCTTGAGTGAGTGTCCATTTACTCTGGTTGTTGCACTGGGCCATGAGACTGCTCAGTTTTTTGTGTTTTACATGTGCTAGAGGAAAGAGATGTAAGAGGAACTGTGTGAACACTAAAGAAGGCAGCTTAAGCTGGTCAGGAAAGGATATGAGCAGTCACCTCCTATTATGAGAGCCATTTACCAAAAGATTGTTGGATGTGTTGGTTATTTTACTTGGAGACTGTGGTAGTTTGAGATTATTTTTGTGAATCCAAAAAAAGAGAAGGATTATGTTTGTAAACTGGTCTGTTCCTCTGGATGAGATGCCCTTTGATTGTATTAGATTCAGTGAGGGACCTCTGATTAAGTTGATTTGATAAAATCAATTTAGGGCTTCTGATTGGGCTATATCAGTAAGGTGTAGCTCAGGTTGAGTCCCCACCCCCTTTGGGCTGATATAAACAGGCACTCACCAAGTAGATGGGAACCAACCTTGAATAGAATCAAAGCCCTTATCTTTTTTTTTTTTTTTTTTTTATTTACTTTATCCATTTTAAACACCACCTGCGCCACCTCGATTCCTGGCTTTCAGAGCTTTCGAAGCATCTCGTCTTGTCTCTCCCCTGCATCTCCTGTTAAGTCATCATCTTGCTGCATGGCTCCCAGGGCCTGGCGGCTCACCAGCACACAGAGCCTGACAGCCCATGCGCCTTCTATATATATATATATTTTATTTTGCCAGGAAGTCCCAGGGATCAAACCCAGGTCCCTCCATATGGCAGATGGACACCCAACCATTTGAGCCACATCTGCCACCCAAAGCCCTAATCTTAATAGGTAATTTAATCAAAGACATCTCAGGTGAATCTAATACAATCAAAGGGGAGCACTCCCAGAGGAACAGACTAGTTAACAAGCATAATCTATTTTTGAGTTCATAAATCTCAAATTGCCATACACACACCCTTTCATCCATCCTTTGCAAAATACTAGATATTTGGGGAAAAAAATGTCCCACTTATCCTAGTGGTGAGCTGGGAGCTCTTATTTAACTAACTGCCCCCTTTTATTTGCAAGCACGTTTGCACCTGTTTAGAGGCCTTGACCCTTATATTTTCCTTCATTTGGTTTAAAATTAATTTCTATCTCTAAAATTGCAATTTAAAAATTTTCAACTTATTCTTCTGATTCACTCTCCTAATTCTCATAAAAAAACTTTCTTTTCTGTCAGAGCATGAGCTTTGCTTCTCAGCAGAGATGGGTTTAAAACATGTCCCTTCCGTTAATTAGACTTTAGGTAAGTTCCTAACTTTTCTGAACTTCAGGGTTCTTATTTATAAAATGAAGCTATCAATGATCCCAGCCATACAGGGCTAGAGAGAAGGTCAAATGACATAACATATAAAGTATCCAGTTCCTAACAGCCTCCAATTAAACAGTGGCTTTTATTTTATATCTATATGAAACTTTTCTGAAACAGATAAAGGTATAACTAACTACCCTCCATGAAGTACAAGGCTTTTTTGGGTGTGCTCTTCCAAGTCATATTCTGCAAAATCGTATCATTCTGAGGAACATAATTTTAAACCTACTGAACCATCATCTTGATTTCAATTTAACTTACTAATGTTAATGAGGGCCCACTGTGTGTCAGGCACTGTGCAGGCACTGGAGAGGAAGCTGAATTAAGTCATAGCCCTCTACCTCAAAGAGTTCACAGTCCAGTAGACAATCTCTTCCAACTCTAAGATTCAGTAATTCTAGATTCAAATAAAAGTATCAGTAGTTGTAAAATGTATGGCATAAATAATATCTGTAAGTGCCTGGGAGGGCATAGAGTTTATCCATAGACTGATCTGGGAAGATTTCTTCAGGCAATGATTTGAAGAGTTTGAGACTTGATTGCCAAGAGTGGAAAGGAATGTTTTAATAAACAAAAACCTTTGTGGGGCTATTAAGGACTAAGGAAGAGGACTTAGAAACATTGGATGGGAAACAAAAAACACATTGCTTATAGCATTGATGTTCTTAAGTGGGAAAGGCAGAACTAAGAATTTAGAAAGGAGAAAAAATGAAAAACAAGGACTCAGTTGTTAGACAATTTGGTAACGTGATGTTCATGGTCAGTTTGAGCTACTATAGATTATTTTTTTAACCAAAAAAAGAAAACAGCTATTCAAAGCAAATTTAACTGCTTAGGCAGAGCCCCTAGGATATATAGAATATTATGGCTAAATCTATTATATTTACAATAGTGGCTAACTTGATCCTATTTGCCTATCCCCTAGGAACCTAAAAATAGTCAAAACTCCCCTTCAAAGCTCAAAAATCACCAAAGTTAGATAATGAGCCTTACTTGGCAAAACAGAAATGCTATGATGTTTTTTTGAGAACATAGGCAGTTCCAGTTATCCTCTGAAATTTATACTTGACTCAGAGGATGTCATTGCTATATGGTCATACTATAATGAATTCCCTAAACTTTGATGCTGAATTTAGGGCAGATATTTAGTTCAAGTCAACACTTTTTGATTAACTACTATATACCAAAAATTGTACTGGTTCCAAAAGGGAAAAGGCATGCCCCCTCTTCTCAGAATGCTTGTGATTTAGTGAAGGAGTCAGATGAGTAAATGGATAATTTAAAAATATTGTGGTAAGTGCCTTGGATGAAATATAGGAAGGTAGTTATGGTAACATAGAAAAGAGGGTGCCCTGTAAGAGGCTATGACACACTAAATGCGTCTTTTAGAATGAGGAGTTAGGCAGATGAAGTCACAGGGAATGGCATTCTATGTGCTTTGACATCTGATAAACCAGAAACTGGGCTGATCACATGCAAGGCTGTGTGATAATAGGCCATTTATTTAACCTTGCTCAACATCACATTCCATATCTGGATTCAGTGCTTACCACAAATCATTGTAGAATTAAATGTGAGCATGCATGTAGAGAAGTTAACTGAAGCCTGGTACATAGTTGTTTTAAAATGTCCATTTGTTTGAACATTGAAAGTTTGTCTTTCACTACCAAGAAAGCTGTATTTTTTGCCAACCACCATACCAAATGATTAGGTTACTAAAATGGAAAGTTTCATTCCCAATTAATACACCACTTTCTCAGAGACTTTGAACAGACATGAGTTTGTTCCATCAAATCTTTCTATCCTACAGTGCTGTCTGGTTTTTATTCCAGTTTAAAGGTCTGTCTGCACACATTGTGCCTTGAGCTATGTAGCCCTTAGATGGACAAATGATTTCTTTTAAACAACTAAGGGAATAGTTACATTTATTTAAGAAAAAAGGAGACAAGTTAACTTGAGAGAAACTTTCGACTATTTTCTAATGAGGGAAAAAAAGTTCCTAAGTGTATTACATCAATCCTGTTTCCTAGATAAGCAACTCAGAGACAGTTTTGAACTTTTCTCTTATTCCCTTTCTCATGAATGTTTATTATTCAAAAGAGTCGATTTTTGTTCAGAATTAGCTTACAGTTTTGAAGGACTATTAGCAGTCATTACAGGGAGCCTCACAATCTGATGATACCTGCCGCCTTTTTTCTGTAACAATCATTTTCCATGTAGTTATAGCAAGTGCCTTTGTTTTACTAGCCTCAACTGCTATAATTTAGATGTATCTGCCTGTGTCAAGATGAGACATCAAGAAAGAGACCAAATTATATGCTGGGAAAATGTAGGTCACTGCTTTAATAAACTTGGCAATATCAGCATGTGTAGCCTTCCATACATGAAGAATGTCACCTTGATCCCTCATGTAGCTGTTTCAGTAAAAATTTCATAAATGTTCTTTTAATCATTTTCTAGTCATACTATGAGTTATATTTTTTGTATTTTACTTGTGTTAAGCACTTATCATGCATTATCCTATTTGCTCTTTACAATAGTCTTGTCAGGTAGGTTCTGGAATGATCTCCATTTTATTCATTGAGGACACTAAGGCTTTAAGACAGAGGTTCTTAACAAGGGGTCCCTGAGCTTGAATTGAAATTCAAAAAACATTATTCTTGTGGGGACATGGTGGTGCAGGTGTGATATATTTATTAAATAATACACAGTGTAGTGTGGACTTAGTAAGGGGTCCGTGATTTTCACCTGACTGGCAAAGGGGTCTGTGGAACAAAGAAGGTTAAGAACCCCTGCTTTAGGAAGTCGGCACCTCAGCCACTATCTCACAACTGTCACAGCTAGGCTAAGCACCCAAGCCTGTCTGATTTTAGAACCCATGCTCTTAAACACTCAGCTGGTCTATATCGCCTAATCCTTCTTTAATCTTCAAAAGTTGTCTTTTCCCATGACAGTCTTTAGTGTAAAACATAATTATTTTCCTACAATATACTTCATTTTTAAAGAAGTTTTAGATTACAGAAAAGCTTTGTCAAAAGTATAGGGGAAGGCAGCTTTGCTCACCACTATACCACCAACGTCTATGGTTGGTGGCAAGGCCCCAGGATGTGTAAGTCCATTGAGGGTGGTGGGCCACACTTGTGGGAGATATTTGTGTGGGATGTAGTGGGAGGTGTGGGAGATGGGCAACATGGGAATCCCAGTGGGTTCTGTGTAATATTTTGGGTATTCTAAGCACCTCTTAAAATATATTTATATATATACATAAATAACATTTTTGTAAGCAAATGCACATATATGCATATATATTTATATATCATTTTGCAAATGTTGGTATGTATTGTGAAAATTTTGATTTTTACCCACAATAAAAAAAAAAAAAAAAGTATAGGGGATTCCCGTATACCCCATCTCCTCCCCTCTCACATTTTCCTCTTTTGATAGCATCTTGCATTAGTGTGGTACATTAACAATTGATGAACAAATATTGAAGCATTGCTACTAACTGAAGTCTATAGTTTAACTAAAGTCTAAAGTCTAAAGTGTAAACATTATGGTTTACACTTTGTACCATAAAATTTTATAGATTTTGACCAAAAGTATAATGGCCTGTATCCATCATTGCAGTATCATGCAGAACAGTTCCAATGCCCTCAAAGTGCCCTGTGTTCTACCCTATTCTTCCCTCCCTCTCCCCACAGAACCTCTGGAAACCACTATCTTTATATCCGGTGTAACAAGTTCTTCCATTACTACAATAATAATAAGACTACTTTGGTCCATGTTTGCTTATTTCTCAATCTTGAGGATTTGGGGATGGTGATGACTGCTCTGTTTCAGATTGAGAGGGGGCTTGGATCTTATCAGGACTGTTATGCTTGCAGTTGTATATAGTTTTTGCTTTTTGGGATGGGGGTTGTCCATCATCATCCTTTTGTTAGTTGTCCTGGGTGAGTCTGATGAACTGGAGAGTAGGTGTTGGCTGCAACTCTGCTGACATTCAGGGCTCAACCAGCATGTGAACAGACCAAAGATTTAAGTCTCTGGGACATATATTTAATGTGTATAGTGCTAATTATGTGTTCAAATAAAAGGGATAGAAGAATCACGTGTAGAGAAATTATAAATGAGTCTAAATCTGTTACATTGGGGAAACAGGTTATCATATATTCCAAGGTAAGGTTCACCAATGAGGTGCTGATTTCATGGGGTTGTGTGCCTTGTCTGTAGTGTCCAGATGTCTTGATAGCCTTCAGGAACACTGCTGTTTGAGACTTTGTTTACTGTGGCAGTTAGTGAGAGCCGCCTGTGACATGCATAAGGAATGACCTCTGGAATGACCCTCCTGGCTCACTTTGAAATCTCTTAGCCATAAAAATTCTTTGATATTTAATGTTTCCCCCTTTTGATCAAGGTCTTTTTCCAAATGCATTGCTGGTTGGCACTTGGTATTAATCCCTTGGTGGCAGGGAGACTCATCCCCGGGAGTCATGTCCCATGCCGGAGGAAAAGGTAGTGAGGTTATTTGCTGAGTTTGGCTTAGAGAAAGACCACATTTGAATAACAAGGAGGTTTTCAGGAGGTAGCTCTTAGGCAATAGATGTTATTAGGCTAAGTTTCAGTTATACAAGAATAAGGTTCATAAGTACAAGCATTAATATCAAGTGCTTGGGGTATTGGTCTGTTTTCTTTTATTAGGCACTGCCTATGTACCCTAGAGATTCTTGCCACTCTATTAGAGAATGTAGCAGAATGGGAATTTAATATATTGTTGGTTATCATGGGTCTCCACCCACTGAGATAACACCTTATGACCACACGAACACATTCATATTCCCCCTACCACCAACACCTGCAATAGTTGTCAAAAGAACACTCCCACAATTGTATTCTCAACCACAGTCCGCAACCTCCCCAGAGTTCACCTGTTCCTTCCTCTAGCCTTCCCTCCAGCTTTATGTATAGCCCAACCCCACTCACACATACACTCCAGCATCATTGACCCCACTCACATCATTGCACCACATCACCCCCATCCACTGCCAAACCATCCCCATCAACCTCTTCTTAGATTCTGCCCAGATTGACCATCAGCTCACTACTCTCTACTCCCTTTCTATCTCCTGGTAACGTATCTTCCAGACCTTACCTCCATGTGTCTTCTCAAAATCCTTGGTTCATATCAGTGAGATCATGCAATATTTGTCCTTTAGTGACTGGCTTACTTCACTCAACATAAGGTATTTGAGATTCATCCATGTTGTCACATGTGTCAATACTTCATTCCTTCTTATTACTGAGTAATATTCCATCATATGTATATACCACATTTTGTCTGTCCATTTATCTGTTGATGGACACTTGGGTTGCTTCCAACTTTTGGCAGTTGTGAATAATGCCATGATGAACATTGGTATGCATGTGTCTGTTCATGTCCCTGCTTTCAATTATTTTGGGTATATTTCTGGTAGTGGGATTGCCGGATCATATGGCAATTCTATACTTAACTTCCAGAGGAACCACCAAACCATCCTCCACTGTGGCTGCACCCTCCCACATTCTTACCAGCAGTGAATGATTGTTTCTAGTCCTCCACATCCTCTCCAACACTTGTAGTATTCTGTTTTTTTTTTTAAGAGCAGCCAGTTTAATAGGTGTAAGGTGATGTCTCATTATAGTTTTTATTTGTATTTCCCTAACAGCTAATGATATTGAGCATCTTTTGGTGCTTTTTAGCCATTTGTATTTCCTCTTTAGAAAAGTGTCTATTCAAAGCTCTTGCCCATCTTTTAAATGGGTTGTTTGTCTTTTTATTTTTAAGATGTAAGATTTTTATACATGCTGGATATCAGGTGCTTATCAGATATGTGGTTCCCAAATATTTTCTACCATTGAGCAGGCTGCTTTTTCACTTTCTTCACAAAGTCCTTTGAAGCACAAAAGTTTAATTTTAAGGAGGTCCCATTTATCTAATTTTTCTTTTGTTGCTCATGCTTTTATGTTTATGAGACCATTTCCTACTACAAGATCTCATAGATGCTTCTGTACATTATCTTCTAAGAGCTATATGGTCTTAGCTCTTATGTTTAGGTCTTTGATTCATCCTGAGTTAATTTTTGTATAGGGCATGAGAGGGTGATCCTGTTTCATTCTTTTGTATATGGATATCCAGTTCTCTAAGAACCATTTGTTGAAGAGACTATTCTGTCCCAGGTGAGTGGGCTTCATGACCTTACTGAATATTAGTTGGCCGTATATGCACAGGTCTATATCTGAACTCTCAATTTGGTTCCACTGGTCAGTATGTCTGTCCTTGTGTCAATACCATGAAGTTTTGACCACTGTAGCTTTATAGGTATAGTGTGTCTAAAGCATAATTTGATCTCATGTTTTAGTGCTTAATAGTTTGATAGTTTTGTTTATAAATACTGAAAGTAAGTTATAGCCAATTCAGATTTAATAAGAATTTTATTCAGCATATGTGTTTTTGCTAAAAATGAGGTAGACATTATACCAGACATTAGGTTTTTTTCTTCTTTTTTGTCATATAATAAGCTTTATTTTTAAAGAGATTTTTGATTACAGAAAAGTTACATCGAAAATTTAAAGGAGGGGGGGCGGATGTGGCTCAACTGGTTGGGCGTCTGTCTCCCATATGGAGGGACCCGGGTTCGATCCCCGGGACCTCCCGGTAAAATAAAAAAAAATTTAATTAATTAATTAAAAAAATAAAAAAATAAAAAAAAAGAAAATTTAAAGGAGGGATGCGGATGTGGCTCAAGTGATTGAGCTGCCGCCTATCACATGGGAAGCTCCTGGTTTGGTTCCTGGTGCCTCCTAAAGAAGACAGTGAACTGGCGCAACTGGCAAGCATGGCAAGCTAATGCAGCAAGAGACACAAGAAGAAAAACATAATGAGAGACACAACAAAGCAGGGATTGGAGGTTCCCAGTGCTTCCTAAAGAGGACGAGCAAGACAGCGAGCTGATGTGGCTGGCAGGCACAGTAAGCTGATGCAACAAGATGATGCAACAAGAGACACAAGAAGAAAAACACAATAAGAGACACAACAAAGCAGGGAGTGAAGGTGGCTTAAGTGAGTAGGCGCCTCCCTCCCATATCATAGGTCCCAGATTTGGTTCCTGGTGCCTCCTAAAGAAACAAGGAAGACGAACAGACACAGCAAGTGCAAACAATGAGGGGGTGGGGAGAAATAAATAAATAAAATAAATCTTAAAAAAAAAAGTTTAAAGGATTCCTACATACCCTGCCTCCTCCCCCTCCCACATTTTCCCCAATCAATATCATCTTACAATAGTGTGGTACATTTGTTACAATTGATGAATAAATATTGAAGCATTGCTACTAATCAATATTTATAGTTTACCTTATGGTTTATACTTTGCACTGTGCAATTTTATAGATTTTGACAAAATGTATAATGGCTTGTATCCATCATTGTAATATCATGCAGAACAATTCCAATGCCCTAAAAATGCCCTATGTTCCACCTATTCTTCCCTTCCCCTTCCCTCAGAACCTCTGGTAACCACTGTCTTTATATCAGTGTGACAAGTTCTTCCATAACTATAATAATAATAAGTTTATGGCATTGTGATTTTAAAAAGAAGATATCTCTTGACCCTGAGTAGGTCACATCTAGTTGGAAAAACTTGTAGAAAATAATTGTATGTAATTATAACTCCTTATTCAACAATTCCAAATCCCAAAAAACTCTGAGAAATGAAAGTAGTTTGTGTGGGTCTTATCTTGCCCTAACCCCTGACCTGAACTGTTATGAAGCTATATATGGTTTTTATTTGTATCATGTAGTATGACTATTCATATATGGGCTTGATTATGCAGTGCTGCCCCAAATTCTGTTGAAGTTGGTACACTATATAGTAAGTAGTCCAGAGAAAGGAATGATACATTTCCCCTGATGGAGTGAAGAATTCACAGAGGAGTGGCTTTGAGCAGTGAAAATGGAATATAGTAAGTAGGAAAGACAGAAGGCAATCCAGGCAGAGCTGATACCATGGAGAAAGACTTAGCACCATTAAAGAATGGCAAGAGTGTACTTAGGAGACAGACCTGGAAAAACAACTGGGTATTAGATCATGGAGGGCCTTGCTTGTCACCAAGAGTTTGCATTTTTTTTTCTCTGTGGCTGGGCTCTGGGGAGGTCTTGGAAGGCCTTAAGCAGAGGAGTCACTGCATCAGATTCCTGCGTTAGAGAATTCCCTCTGGTCACAGTGTGGAGACTCTAATAGTAAACAATACCAGAAATGATGAAAGCTTGAACCAAGGCGGTGGCAATAAGGACAGAGAGGAGACAATGGATTTGAGAGGTGGAAAAAGGACTCATAGCTGACTTCCAAGTTTTCAAGTTTGGGCATCTGGGCAAATGGAATGCCATTAGCCAGGATATGAAAAACAGTAGGAAGAACAAGGGTTTGGATCCAAAAAGGAGCTAATGATAATGTGTGTACATATTGAATATAAATTTCATAAACATTATATTTATGGATATATGCAGTAGGTAGCTGAAATTTTGGGTCTGAAGCACTACTTATAAATATAGTTTATAGTCATTGATATATGTGATGATTTGAAGCTACCATAATTAGTATGTTATTGAGGGAGGGCATACCCAGAGTAAAATAAAAATAGGTGACCAATATTTAAGGTTAGATGGAAGAACAGAAGCTAAAAAGATTAAAGAGGTGAGTAAAAAGGCTTGGCAACTAATAGAAATGAGCAACATGCCTCCTTCCCAAATGAGTGAGGAGGGGGTTTCAAGTGATAATGTCAGATGTTGCAGACACATTAAGGAGGATGAGGATCAACAAGAAATCACTTGTAATTTCAGGAAAGTAGTGGCTGCAAGAGCCAGACTGAGGTGACTGAGGAGGGCTTGTCAGATGAGAAAGTCCCACCCCCTAGTAGAGACTGCACTGAAAAAATAATGTGGAAAGACAATGCCTAACTGGGGAAACACATTAGAGGCAGATTAAACTGTTCTCAACATAGCTATAGCCTATAGCTTTCTGCTCTTTGCCTATGAGGAGTGAGAAAATCTTAGGAGCTAAAACCTCTTAGATATTGTCTCCATGATTTGAAGGAGAAAAGCAAAGGAATATTTCTCCAATGCAGTTTGAGAATAATTGAGTGGATTTTGATTTAAAGCTTGCGTGAAATAAGTTTTGGTGTCACGGACAGGACTTCAGATGAATTTGATTTGAGGAAATGAATTCAGGATGGGTTACCAAGGGAAATTCTAATCTAGGACTAGGGTTAAGACCAAGAAAAATCTGTTGAGTAACTGAAGTAGCAAATAAAATTTAGCTTTCTATAGCTGTTTTAAAAGTTTCCTTTATAGAACTCCCTCCCTCCCTCCCTCCTCTCTCTCTCTCTCTCTCTCTCTGTGTATTTATATATATATATATATATATATATATAATTTATATATATATATATAATTTAAGAATTGTATTCAAACATGACCCAAGTAACTTCTGCCACTTGGTGCTATAATATTTCAGTTACAACTTTGGTACTTTATAGTGGGGAATGAGATTTTGGGAGTGGCAGGAGGAACTGGTTCTTGCTGAATAAGTTTCCAAACTGAAAAGGTACAAATGGACCCAGTTGTTTCCTATCTATGAAAATGATGTTTGTTCTCTTCTTTCTATCTAGAGCTCTTACTTTGCCTTTTATGGAAGAGTGTATCATTATTTATAAGGTATTTATGGAAAACAGTTCTTTTAAAATTTTTCTGTTTTATTCTAGCACAGAAGTATCCCTTGTAACGTTTCTATGCTGCTAAGTGAGATAGCCCATACGCATCTTGTGAATAAGATGTCTTTACTTCAAAATCCTCAAAGACTAGCATCTCTTTACATATGAAAGTAGCATGCCTGGCTCCTGTGGGGCTGACTGACTAAAGAATGGAAGTTGCTTGTTTTCAACCTCCAGAATCCAATGGTGGGGACTATGACTGAACTCATAAGTCACCTTCAGTAGGCAGCTCTACTAATATTTCAGAGGAGCTCTCCATCTACTCAGCAGTGTGCTTTACAAAGTACGTAAAATGATTGACTATTCGAACACCAAAGCCTTAACAATAGGGTTATCCTTCCATAAAGTATTGAGACTGTCATTCTTCATGATTTGTTATGAAGGATTCCAAAGACAGTTCCATGTCCAAAAGTCTTTCTCTCATAAGTCTATTACTGCAAAAGAACTCTGCCACTAGAGATTTATTGGGTCAATATTTTGTTTTCATTTGTTTATCATTCATTCATTTAGCCATTCAACTATCAAATAATTATTGCATGTTTTTGTGTATTGCTTCTTCCTGAATACACTAAGAGATAAAGATATGATCCTGGTCCCCTGTCAAGGGAGGAGAAGAAAACAATAGCCTGAACTATGCGCCAAGCACTGTACTGGACACTTTAATTCTCCAAATAACCCTGTGAGGTGGTTGGCAATTATGTCACTTCTATCGATGAGGAACTCGAGGCTAGGGAAGTTATTTACCCAAACTCACACAGTTAGTTACTAAGCACGGAACTGAGGTTCCCACTCAGGTTTGTCTTCCTCAAATGACTATGCTCTATTAGTGCCTCCTGAGGGAGCTAATAACCTGGTAGGAGAGATACAGAATGAAAAGTGGAGTGTAAAAGTGCTCTAAGAAGTTAAGATAAAGTACGCTGGCAGTTCAGAGAAGGACGGAAATGCTTCTAGCCTAGACGTTAAGGCATACTTCCTAGATGACATGACATTTAGGCTGGGTGTCAGAGGATGAAAAATATGACCCATGTACCAAACTGAAATTTTCTTTCCTCAAGTAAGTGGGTGTCTTATTTATGGATATCTTATTCAGTGCTTTGAGTATCTAGAAATATGAGTGAACATCTGAAATAAATATTCTACAATCAGATTCATTTTCCCATTGATAAAAGTAAGTAAGGGGAAAACTTGAGGCATACATATATATATTTTTTTTTAAATGGTCTTTTTTTTTTTTTTTTAATAACTTTATTTCAAATTCAGGAGCATAAAATAACAGAAAAACTTCTAATTTAACTTCTTGACTCTGGTGTTTCTCTCAGGAGCAGTCTTTCTAAAACACATAGTCAACTATTTTGTTCCCTTTCCTACAACCCATCAGCGGTTCTCCACTTACTGGGTCTAATCTAAACTCTTCAATGAAGCATGCAGATATGGCTCTGCTTTGGCAGTGTCTTGCTTTTGTCTTGCTTCTTTTGCATTACCTCTCTGTGCCTCACCAAGCCAGAATACTTTTTGCCCTCTCCTCCTCCAACCCCTGACCAGCTTAAATGTCAGGCCTGCTCTAATTAACTTTTCCTGAGAACTAATTGTTCCTTCCTTTCTCACCATTGACCCTAAACATATTTGTATCACAGAACCTCTACTATTTAATGTACTCATTTGTTTACAGGTTGATATCTTCTTACTAGATAGTAAACTTCTTGAGAACAAGAAACATATCTTCATCTAGTATCTCTAGCACTTAGCACTAAGCCTGATACATAATTATTACTCAGTAAATACAGTTTGGACAGATGAATGGATGTCTAGAGCTGACCTCTGTAAGTAGCAATCCAGTTCATAGAGTCTACTTGGCTTGTTAAACCTCTGGGTCAGTTTCACACCACATAAGATTCTGAACAAGGTCTTACAGCAGATCTAATGTAGGAAAACATTCAGTACAGCAATTCAATACAATAACTACTTATCTACTCTCCTAGGCAGATATAAATATCTATATGAATAGACTGCTGAATTGTATTGGCTATGGAATATGACACAATTAAGTGACTCCTTTTTATGTAGTCAAGATCATAGCATTTTTATAACAGACATAATTATCTGCTAAGATCACCTAGATAAAATATTGTGGTTTATTTTATATTTCAGTAATTCATGTATTAGAGAGAGCTTTTCAATATTTGCCAGCATCTTAGATATCAGCTAGTTCTTCAACAGATGTTGGAATTGACTTGACCATAAGTCATGAGGTTTAGCTTTGTAAATTTTTGGCAGTAGGATCATTTCCATATTGTCTGACTACTCATTGTGACAGAAAGATAGGGAAGGAACAGATAAGTCTAAGGGGAAGATTCTGAAATTAAATTAAGTAATTGACAAGCAGTATGCCAATTAAATTTGCCTTGGAGTGATATATGCATTTAATGAATGTTTGTTGACCAATTATTTTGTTTTAGTCTAAAGTTTTTCAAAATTTTTGACCATAATGACTATTATATACATATTTCATATGTAAATATATATATACATATACATGTGTATATAAACATACATATATATGAAATAAAACGGCAAAAAGTTTTACAAAACTCTTTATCCTTACTACGTAGAATGCATTTTGATATTTTTCCATTCCCTTCCATCCTGTTCTGTGGAACACTGGTTAAGACCCATTGTTTGAGAAACACTGCTTTGGACATTATCAATGATATAGAATAACAGATATAGAATTGGGCCTCTACTCCCAGAAACTCTTACATATTGTGGATGTATATTGCACCAATGCTTGAATGGGGTATATACAGAAGCCTATACAACTTCTATCAACTCATAGTCTTTTTTTCTTATTTCATTCAGCCTCATTTGCTTTTGTACCCTGCTTAGTTGCAGAATGTCCTGGATCCGTTTCGGGAAGCTGATGAGTAATCTTGTGAATGGAAAAATGAACTGAAGGAAATTACTTACTTTCTATGTTGGTTCAGGCTCCATTTCATCTTAACCCCCTAGGTAGAGGACATCAGTAATGATTCCCTCTCTGCATCTCATTCCTAAATAAAATTAATTGGAAACTAGATAGGCCCCCTAATAACCATGCTTGTTTTGCATAATAGAAGGAGAAAAGGATTAAATTCTTTGTTCTAATTAATAAGAATTAAAATAGAATCTCAATCCAGAGTGTGGCAAAATGAGAGAAAATAAGGCTTGTAAGTAATTTTCATGGTTGTTTAGAAATAATTGTTTCATTATTGAGTTAATAGTTTTTACAAACAGCCTCCATTTCCATATCATATTTCTGCAGTAGCAATTTATTGAGATTACCTAAGCAGGGGATGTGACAAGAAGTTGTTTTAAATCCATCACTTGTCAAAAATATGTGTTCCAAAGTAGTTAGAGCAAGGGGATACAGCAGGAAAGGATGAGGTATGGTTGGGAAATAAGGGGTCACACTGAAATTAGTTGATTAATAAGACAACAAAATTCATTCACCAGCTTGTTTCAAAGGAGATTCTTATTATTCTGGAGAGAAATTAGACATCAGATCCCTCATAGGCCCCAGGCTCTGACATGTGTTTTATAATGACAGTTAATTAGATACTGTCTGCAGCAATCATAGGCTGTCATTTCTAATACATTTCTGGGAAGTTGAAGGACAGGAGAAGTCACCCCCTCCCCATCTTCCTCTTTCCCATAACTGAAATAGGTTGCCAAAATTAACTATGAATATATGAGGCATGAGTTCAACAATTATACAGCCGTTCTGCACATTTAAGTTTCCTACTTAATATGTGCTTTGCATCCTAGGCTATGCTGGGCATGCATTTTGCAGACTGAGATGTTAACCGCAGCTCTCGTAATATTTAGGAATATCTCACACAGCAGTCTCTAACACCTGGTCTCCTGAAAGATGCCACTTATCATTGGAATGTACATGTTAAAACACAAAGAAGCTTTTACACTATTGAATTCAAACTACTAGGCTCCCCTCTTTACTAAAACAGAACTAGCAATGCATTAATTAAAATTATTTATTCACCTGCATGTAAAAACCTGAACTTTGGATAACTAAACTTAGTACCTAACCTAGATTTTTAATGGCCTTTTTTGCTGAACATCATTATAACATAGCGGTAGGTATAATATAAAAGAAACCAAACCATGGAGCAGAAATCCTGCTGGTGACAGCTTAAAATCATATATTATTAACATTTCAAGGGACCTTAGAAATTATCTAGTCCATTTCCATTACTTTACAAACAAGAAAATTTGAGGTCCAGAGTACTAAAGTAATTTGCCAAGATCATACAGTTAATATCTGGGAAAGCCTGAGCTGGAACTCCATTCTCCTGATCCCCAAGCTGTTACTCTTTCCCCTTAGGCCACTGTCCCTCTTCCTACCTTATTATCTGGGAGACTTTGGGCAAATCACTGAACTTTTCTGAGACTGAGTTTCCTCATCTATAAAATGGGTATAGTAATACTACCAACATGAAAGGTTGCTGGAGGATAAATATAGGACTCCAAGCAACCTTGTGTAACTCTTGGATTGCTTTTATCCCACTGTCATCTTTCCCCAGGACATGCCTAGACCTCATAAATGTCTGCTAAAGGGCAGAAGATAGCTCTCAGTACCTTTTTGTTTAAAAACCACACTCTTAAAAGCTACCCACTAATTTTCTGTTTTCTATTTTAGAGACATGCCCCTCAAGTCACATGCTAAAATTCCAACCTATTCAACCCAAGTTATCATAACTGATGTCTCTGGGGCCATGGATTCCAAACATGAGAGAGTAAGAATTAGCTGGGGAGTTGTTATAAACTACACATTCCTGCTCCCCACTCCACTTGTCTGCCCTCCTGTCAGCCTTCCCTAAGGAAAAAAAAACCCTGATAGATGCAGTAGGTTTAGAGCAGGACCTGATAATCTGTATATTTCCTAGCTTTTGTTTTATTTGTTTTGCTTTTCAAGGTCCCTGGAGAGCAGCTAGATTTTAGAACCACTGCCTGCTTCTAAAATGATGTTTACCAGAGCCAGAACAGATCATATCCTAAAATATACTACTTTCTACAGCTGCTAAAATCTCTGGATACTTTTTTGTGGGTTCTAATTAATTTTTATATTTTGGAGGTTGAAATGTCAGCATTAAGCTGATAAAATAATTTCTTGGAGGTGCTGGCACTCTCTTTCCTGGCTCTAAGTAGTCGTACACACACAAAGCTATCCACTTTCCTACACCCCGCCCCGATACCCTCCACAATCCCTCTTGCCTAAATGGACTGAATAGCAGATACCTGTCTATGAAGATAAGCCTGCTGAACAAAAACCAGTGGAAAAAAAAAAAAAAAAAAACACGTTTGAGATTTATTTTGTTAAGCTTTATTACAATGGTGATTTTAATCTTCCCACCCACCCCATCCCAATAATAGAGCTGGGTTTGTATTAAACCACTTTCTCTTACCTCTGGCTCCCTCATACTCAGACACACATGTTTTAAAAACACATTGCTGGAATTAAGGGTATGGTGTGATTGTTGAGTGGTTATTCTTCGTGCAAAATAAACTGCTATGGTAAAGAAGATTAAGCCACAGCCCTGTCCCCATTGTATGATTCTCTACCCAGTGAGCTAACCAGCGAGGGCAGAGTTGGGAAAGCTTCAGGATTGTGGACGACTGCCATCCCTAAAGTTCAGGCTGATGTCTTGAATTATTCTCAGGCACGAGCAGAAAGTTGTGCATAGCCAATTCCATATGTGTTGCTATAACGGTTCACTTGCTTTCTAAGTGAATACAGCCTCCTTACCAGCTGTGCGGGCTCTTAGTGTTTATAAAGCTTTAAAGATGCTCCAGTTGAAAGTGGAATGACATTGAATAAAGATGAAAAAAAGAAAGCAATCAAAGAAAATGAGATAATTTTTATATATATAGTTTGTTTAGACAGAGCTCAGCACGTGGTAAGCATTCAATGAATGTTAGCTCTGGTTAAGGTTATTACTATTAGTCTTTCTTTATACCATTGCTGTTTAACTGGATTTATTGTTATTAATCAGAGGCCCACTGACCATGAATGTTAAGTATAGAAAACCTGAAGACATTTAACTTATTTTTTTTTTTAAGAAAAAAAGCAATTTAAAACTCCACTTTGTTCAAGCCTAACTTCTTACTCTATTTGTGCATATTGTAGTATATGGTCCTTAACTTATGGACATTAGTTCTGATTTCATATTTCCATTGGGTTTAGTGAATTGGATGTTTTTAGGTGAATTAAATAGACTGTATGAAGCTCATCCCTAGACCAATTTCAGGAATCACTGAAGCTTATGGATAATTCACAATGTCATTTTAAAGTTTGATTATTTTTCCCGAAAGATTCTAATCCTCCTCTCAACTTGCCTCCTCCTTTTTAGCTGAATAAAGAAGGGTGGAGACATGGCTGTCCTGACTACAATCAGTTACCCTTAGCAGTGACCTAGATACATGGCAGTAGAATGGAGCATTACTGTTACCCCTGGGCCCCAGGTCTGGGGGTTTGTAATGGACTTAACTCTCTATGAAGTCATAACTGTGGCAATTTTTCAAAAAGATGGATATTATCTTATGTATTTTTTTCTTAATTTATCTTTTCAGAGGTGAAGAATTTACCCCTAAACTCTTTATTGTATAGTGCCACACATCAAAATTTCTTGAGACCTTTAATCTGTAATATGCCCATCCATTGGGGAAAAGAATAGTAATCAATACAGATGAAATGCAAAGCTTCCATGTGTTAGGCTTTTATATAAGTTAGAAGAGTATACATTGATCATTCTTAGCCTGCATCATGGAGAAATGACTTCAAGCCACCTGTTAGGCCATTCAGTAGAACAGACCATTTGACAATCCCAGTTGGGGCTTTCTTTATCTGGGTACCCAGTGTAGCACTGTCCTTTTACTCTTCTCCTTTAGTTTATAATTCTTAGTAAAATTAGACCAGAGGATAAATTAATTTTATCTGTCAAACCCATAACAGTTACATCTGGCAGAATATGTAGCTACAGTAATGGTACCTTGAATGTACCCTCCCTATGGTGTTTCCTTGGATTTTGCACCATAGAAGGGACTGTGACACTGGTATGATGTCAAAATATCTAGGAAATATATGAGATCTTTCCCCCTGTCCATGTATCTTATGATGCATCCATAATCCCACACGCTTGTTCATTCACTTTTCTGTTAAGTGTCTTTAAGTGCACAAATAGTAGGACTGACATAGGATCATTTGGGATGTTCTAGTGTCTACAAAGGAAGAATTGAAATTTGAGGTCATTGAGTCTTCAGAAAAGGATTTCTAAGAGATACAGCGTTAGGCGTATGCTAGAAGAAAACCACATCATCAGTTTTCTTGAAGGAAGTATACCTACCCTTTTGCTTATAGTTTTGGTGGAATTAAAGTTCTTTGGACATTCCTAGATATTTTATAAATTAAAAATATTGAATAAGGCAAAATATGCTAGGGATCTCATTCTGCCTGAGCTAGAAAGCTAAAGGAAGAAGGGACTTCAAGCTGCAAGTATATATATTTTTAAAGGATTGATTAGCCTCTTGAGGAAATTGAGTTTTTAGGTTCCCTTTTTAACTGTCACTTTATTTATTGTCACAACTCTATTTTCTAATTTCCTTACTAACGGTGTTGTCTTTATGTTGTTGCTCAATAGAGCAACACTGTGGCATACTCCTTGAAGACTACTCTTTTCCCTCTCCCTTTCTCATGCTGCTAACTGCAATGGCATGATTTGTACACTAGTTTCAGTTCTTAATTAACTTATTCAATCATCTTTAGAAGTTAATTGAACATCTCATCTTTTGGTCTAGATATTTGGCACATGTTGCCCCAAGCCCAGTTTCTTTATGTGGAAAAAAAGAACCTTCAAAGTAGGCTAATTGACCTCTTTGTGATTGGAGGACTATAGAAAGTGAATGATGAATTAGGCTTCATTGTGAATAGTGGACATGATTAATTTACCCTTCCCTAATTTTTAAGATCATGTGTAATTTATGAAAAACCAGGTCATCTTTGATTTGTATCCTCTTAAATCATCAACATATTATTTTTTAAGAGTTATCAAATGTTAAAGAGCTAACATTTGGCCCAGAGTAAGCCTATTCATTTGCCAAATAATTTGGACTATGTTCAGAAATCTATTGCTTTGAGTCTTTAGATGGGTGTCTTAACAAAGTAGGACTTTCTGTGTTTCTTTGTTGCAGGTTATGGGGCCATGTGTCAGTTCACCGTTTACTGAGGTCCTCCTAATTGCTCTGTACTTAAGAATACTTCCCTGTAGTTCATCAATGTGCTTAAAAATATGAAACAAAAATGTCCCGGAACAAGAAGGCCCCATTAGCCTTCTGGAAACTAACTAAAGTGAAAACAAAAAAGAGCAAGAGCTTAGTTTTTTCCCTAAATACAGGACCGATTGAGAGCCAAGAGAATTACTTAATTTATATTTTCAGGCGTTATTTCATAATTATCTTTTGTTGTTACCCTTTCATATTTAGTCTGCTGAGACTACAGATTTTTAAAGGGTGAGTTTTGCCTGGATCTTTAGTAATTCTTGCTCCTTATCAAGGAGAATACTTTGAACATAATATCAGGCTTCCTATTTGAAATTATGTACACTTTGTTTTTATAAGTCTCTCCTTGTTCTGTTGGGAATAATTATATTTCTCCTTTTGTTGTTGCTCAGTGAAATCTGGTTTCATTTATTTTCAGAAGAAATTTTAGAAGCCCTTATTGCTGAATTCTTTTTTTTTTTTTTTTTAATATATTTTTTATTCTTATTGCTGAATTCTGAATCCAGGTCTGCTTAATCCGATTGTTTCTTTTGGGTCACAGTGGACAGTAAAATCATATTTCATGCTGAGAATCATGTGAGAAGTTGCTACTCTAGAGAAGAAAAATCCTTTCAGGTTCTTAATGAGCTTAATGCTAAAAATAACACTGTGTTATGCTTGTTTGTGGGATCAGGGCTGTCCTGACTTGGCATTGTAGTAGGAAGCAAACGAGTGATATAGATGAGAGAGGGTGGCATATTGGCTGAGCAGGTAGACTTTAAGATCGGACTATGTAGATTCAATTCCTGGCCCAGTCACTTATTTGCTGTGTGACCTTGAGTTTTCTCATCTTTTATATGGGAATAAAAATAATAGCACCTACCTTATAGGGGTGTTGTATGAATTAAATTTGTTAATACATGTGAAGTTGTTAGAACAGTCTCTGATACATAGTATATATAGAGCACCTTCTTTTAACATAAGTCATTATGAAGCTTGTCTTGGTACCATAGCTTACCCTGGGATATTGTTCTCCCTTGAATTACAGCTCCCTTGCTCCTCTGTGCTTTTTGCTATCTAGATATCCTAGTAATACTCACTCTCTACTTTATCCCCTAATTAAAAAAAAAAAAAAAAAGTGTCCCTGAAAGGCTTATGAAAGTATACTTGATTGAAGAGAATTTCAGGCATTTATTTCCTCAAGAATATTTCCATTTTAACCAGGATCATGTCATAATTGAGACCAAGGAAAGGTCCAAGATACTAAGAATAAGAGTTTTAACCAGGTTGCCACCCATCATTTTCCATTTCTTGATTCTTATAGGGAGTTATTAACAAGTGAGGAAAAAAAAAAAAAAAAAAACCAGGCCCCTCATTCATGACTCCCTTATGAACTTTAAACAGGACTTGATCTGAGATATTATCTCATTTAAGACCTCTCTACTATTCCTAGGGTGTGGATAGAGTCAGAAGATTATGGGTTACCTACTGTCTTCCCACCTTTATGCATTTGGAAAGCTATTGCACTCTAACAGCATTTCAGAGCTGTTTTCCCCTTCATTCCATCACATAGTAGAAACAATACCCAAGCAATAATTGCTTTGTCTAATCCCTTATTAGTCTATAATGTGGCCTCAGTCATGTCGTTTTTTTCCTTTTAAATTAATTCTACTAAAATGCTAACATCATTTCCCTTCTGATTTAGCTCCACATAGGCTGCATCAGAGACGTTTAAGTAAATTGTTACAATGTTAATTAAGATTTCATGGTCAGGCTCCATTCCTTAATAGGTATGATAGGATTTGGCCTCCTCTGTATCTTCAAACAAGCAATCCTCAAACATCCTTATGATATCTCCTGGCACCTTAGAAGATTTGATATAATGGAGGAATGATGAAGCAATCAAACAAATTTTATCGATTCATCTCTGTGAATATAATTCATACATGAGTAAGTACCTTGGAAACAAAATTACCTTTGGAGTTTAAATTTCCGCTGCAAAGTTGCATTAGAAAGATAATTTTGTTTTGGTAGGCCACAGGGTTTTGCTTTTAGAGACTGTAAAATTTACATCTACTTGCCATCTTCATTGTATAAGTGAGAGGTTTAAATACTATGTATTTCATGCCACCATCTATATAAATGAAGCTTTTTTAAAAATGGCTTTCTCACAACTACTAACTCATATTTTTGCTGCAGTACTAGGTGGAAAATGTAGATTTATGGTACTATAAAAAGTAAAAAGTAGGGGGAAAAAAGAGATGGAACAATTCAAATTTTTTAGAAACTCTGTTCCTTGAAACTTTTCAGAACTCAACTAGGCCTTTGGATCATCTGAGAAATTTCTGTTAGTGATTTCATGATAAGTAGGTCACAGGCCTTACCCTTATGATTTACTGGGGAGCAGGCAGTATGATCTTATAGGATGGAGGAGCAGGAGTTGGAAAGTAGGGGGATTGGTTTTTCCTGACAAGTGATATTATCATAAAAATAATGATCCCTAACAATTTTTTTTATAACTAGCTATGTTCTTATTTCTCATCATCAGTGTCCTAAATGCCTTGGCATTACTAGTTAATTTACTTTCCAAAAACCTCCATTTTCTTTATATTTTAAATCATTTTCCCTTAATTGCTTTTTAAGAATCTCAAAAAGCCATGCTATTAGCATTTTATTTGACAGTGTTACCAAATCAATACGAGGTTTTTTTTGTTTTGTTTTTGTAAATCTGGAAAGGGACACTTTGGTGGTATTTGCAGCCTCAGAGATGTGTTAGATCTGAATGCATAAAAACTGGTTTCAAGTCATTAAACAGGCTTCTTCCTGAACATATAAAAATCCTGCCTTTTAAAATATATATATATATATATATATTAATAGAGACAATCTCTTGTTTGGACTTAACAATCCTACCAGATTCATCAGGAGTCTACCAGAATTACTGTTTGTGCAAGTAATTCCAGGGAGCAATGCCTTTCCACTTTGGAGCGTAGTGATGTCATAAAGAATCCCACATTGGCAGGAATGGCCTAGTTCTGTTTCCCTGCCATGCTTGGTCATTGTCTGGGAGCAACCCAGCAGAAGCATGGCCTGGCATGAACACTGAGGGGATCCAAGGGTGTGGCCTGAGGAGGCTGTCAACAGCTTTGCTCCCCACAGCAGATTCTCTTGTAGCGGGATCTAAGTGGAGCACCTCCATGGCTACCACACCTATTAGCGTACTAGTATTTTTTTAAACTAAAATAGTTTATTTTTGCCTCCTGAAATACTGATTAACTGACCCTCTAGAGATTACGTCCATTAAAATATGCTGTTTCATGGTGACATCACAAAACTGGGTGGGCAGGTGAAAGCATGAGGCACTGACCAATAAGTGAACAACATTTATGAAAGTGGAAGAGAAAAACGGCTCTTCCCTATGTTCCCTTCATGACTTTGGTTCTAAAAGAAAATGCCAACTCTAACATAATACGTCCTGATATATGAGGGAAATATAAGTAGCAAAAGCAAAAATTCCTCTAAATGTAAAATTCAGAACAGTCTGTGAATAGGACTGTTGGATACTTAAAACTTTTGAAGGCTGTTCTAGGTTGTCTGGTTCATTTGTTGGTACACTAGGGTGGCCATTAAACTCAAGATGAGACCAGACCTCTTGGAGTTCCTGGATTCATCCTAGAAATAAACTAAACTGGCTTTCTGTAGGTTCTAAAATCTAAAGACGGTTTTTCTGTGTTGTGGTAAAGTTAAAACATGAGACAGCAATCGGTAGATCTCATCTGGCTCTTCCATTTACTAGTGCAATCTTGAGCTTGTCACTTGGTCTTTCTGAATTTGTTTCTTTATCTCTAAAACGAAAGAATTGGAATTGCAATGAAAGCCCATTGATTCTGTCAATGTTCAGGGTTATTCCAGATGAGTGCAATGCTCGGACTCTAGCTCCCCCATACCTGAAGCTTGTGGGAAAGTTAGATGTGTCTCCAGATGGATCCCTTCACCTCTCTGAGTCTACCAGCTCAGGCCTTACTCTAATGCATCCTCACCGTGTTCAGTGGAGAGGTAGGGGGCCCAGAGTTTCAACTCCCAATTGTGTTCTCACTCACAGCTCCTATACCTCTGGGCAAGTTGTCTAACTTATCTTTACTTTCAACCAGCTGCCAGACACAAATAATGTTTCCTTCCAGACATGTTGCTTAATTTTAATCATTACTTTGTGACTTCTATTTTTTTTTTTTTTTTTTCATCATTCTTTTGTAATCCTAGCCTGTATGAGTTTTTCTACCTAATTTATTTTGGGGAATGAATACAACCAAGTTGACTCAGTATCAAAAGTCTCTGTCTGGGTTGCAGTATTGTTTGTGTTTATAGTCTTTTAAGCTTTTGCCAAGACCATGTTAACTTCCTTAGCCCAGAGGAAGTCATCAATTCAGCCATTGCTGGTTATTTGTTAAAATGCTACATTAGGAAATGTCCTATGTATCTAGGTTTACTAAAATAAATGTAACCTCTGAGGGTATGCAATCATTCTGGGACCCAAACTAGTTAAATACCAGGCCTGTAGGCCTGCAAATAAGCAAATATTCCTCCTTGGTTTTATAAAATGTTGGATTATTTCAAATCACACAAATGCACACATTGCTTGCAGCCTTGAGGGCATTAGCATTAATCAAAGTGATGCAAAATTCAATTAGAAATTATCTGATGCTCCCTGCATGTTAATCTCACTAGACAGGGAATCTGTTTTGCAATAATCTGCTTGAACAGATGAGACTCAGATCAGGCAGGCTGAAAGCTGTCGATGGACAAGTTTCAAATATGGGCAGAAAAATGATCTGGACATGGGAGCCTTCTTTGCAGCAGCATCCATAGGAGAAGTGGAGCCTGGGGCAATTACACTTTAATGAGTCCCCTGAAACACTTTCTTTTGTAGATAAAATCTGGCTAAATGAATGCTCAGAATGACTGTCACCTTAGATTAAGTATTCTCAGATAACTACAATTATGTGTATAGTGGAGAGAGGCAAGTGATAGCACAAGCTGATGGTATTGTGTTTGGGGTATACAAAAAAACAAGATAAGTCTCACAGACCTGCCCTCTGACTTGGTTATTTGATTTTATGCTGGTCCATGGTTGCTGGTCCAAACCACTGGACAGCAGAGTGACAGAGTAGAAACACCCAAGTGTCAAGACAGGCTAGGGTTTGAATCCCAGCTCTGCCATTTATTTGCCTAGTGACTTTTGACAACTTAACTTCACTGTGCCTCATCTTTAAAATAGGGATGATGTTCATCTCATGGGATTATTGTAAAGATTAGTAATAAAGTGTATAAAGCAATTCAAGCAATGCCTGGTACACAGTAACATTCAATAAACTAGTATTTTTTTAACAATCCTTCTTCTACTACTCATATCATCCCTGGAAACACTACTTTTTCAGAGTATCCATCACCAGAGTATCCATGTCTTGATAGTATCCTTAAGTCTCATTGCTGCATAGACTGCCAAGCCCATTGCCATGGCCAGCTCTGGTTGGAAAATACCCTTGTGGACATTGATATTTACACTGTTAAGTATGATATCAATCCACAACCCTGGTCAGCATCCTATCTGTAGATCCCCTAGGATGAAGCTACTTTTATGAACAATGAAATTTATACAATTCCTAGTGACAGACGGCCAGAATGTTCATCTCACTTACCATCCCAAGTTACTATCTGTGTTTCTTCTCTTGAACTTTGTTGCATTTAAGTAGTGTAATAAAGTATAAATTCGTTGAAATGCGTGGAGTGTTGGTATATGGGATCATTGCTTATAGGTAGTTTTTTTTTTTTTAATTGTAAGTAATTTGGAAGGGAGACAGGTTCAGACTTTCACAGACTTACAAAGAGAGCTTAGTTATTTATTCCTTTATTTATGATATACCAATGATACATGTTCCCAATAACAGGAGGTAGTACAGATTTGGGGCTTTCAAATTTTAGTAAACTCTTATAGAATTTAATTACTCAGATCCTTACTCAATGACAATGGATCCCAAAAGGAAGTTTTGTACACTAGGTGAAACACATTTAGTTTTTACTTGGTTTGGTTTGCTTTCTTTGGGCAACTTATGAACATAATAAATTCTTCAAATCTCTATCCTTATGCTCTTAAGGGATAGCAACCATTAATTTTAAAACATCCATTTTTCTCTCTCCTCCATTTTCAATATTATTAATAATTATTGTATTAATAATACAAATTGATAAAATTTAAATTATGCCACTTAATTTTTTTCTTAAAGCACTTTCTCATTCAATTAACACATAAGATTTTCTGTGCCTATATATTTTTTTCATCCTCATCATCTCTCTTATTAGGCAGAAGGTTAAGTGGAAGTGCTTGTAATGGTGCATTGCAGTTATTGAACTCTAGTGGTTAAGACTTCAAGAAACCATTAAGAGGACAGAATAATGTACCTTTGATATCTTAATTTGATCACTCTAATTGATAAAATATACCTTAATAATTATTCAGTAGGTATATTGACCTAATCATTTATTTGCCTTCTAATTTGGACCCTCAGTCTTTGACCTTCTGAGTTTTATCTCCATTTAACTAGGTGGTACATAGAGAGCCTGGACATTAATATTCAGGAAATGGAGCACAGGTCTTGACTGTGTCTTTTTTTCTCTCCTTTCTTGCTCCCTCGTGTCCATTTTTCTTGTGCATGGCATTGCTGGTGGCTCCCATCAGGGAGCTGACGGCACAGGCTAGTTATAATGATGCTTTCAGATTTCTTCACTGAGTCTGTAATTAAATGACATCACTGAGTCTTAAATGCATCTGCTGTGAAAGTCAGAGGCTAAATTATCCCATTAAAGAGAGAAAAGTGTTACTTGGTGTTAAAGAATCCCAAGTTTAGTATGCTGAAGAGTTAGTTGCTTCGGGAAAGCTGTTGAAAGCCAGTTGAGCATGGAATACAGTGGGAACTTTGGGAGGCTGGAAGGCCATGTGGTTCAGAACAAGCTGTTCAAGAATCACAGCTGCACTTGGGCTAACTTTAAAAAATAGAAGGCATTTTTAAAAAGTCTTTTTTTTTCCTTCCCCAAATGCAGTTAACTGCTTGGCTGCTGGTTTTTACTCCTAATAGCTGTGCTACTCCAGGTACTCCAGACATTTAGCAGCAGCTACATGACCCTAGCATAATATGTTGTAGTTAATTGAAGCTCAGATTGGGTGAGACCAAGGCCATGAGTCCAGTTCCCACAGGGCCAACTAAGTTCACTAAAGTGAACATCAGTAACCATATCCCCAGCCCTAGTTAGCCATTGCAGATGACCGTCTCAAAGCAAAAGAGGGTTTGAAAAAAAACAGAACCTCTGTTGATCAGCCCCACAGTGCTGCCACTATTGGAAGAATAGCTTAAAACTGTGTCTCCCATGCTTATTTGTCTAAGTAGGTCATTTTTAGACTTAAATTGTTATTGCTTGCCCATTAAGTTTTTTCAGTTACTTATGTTTTGATGTTCCTTTTTAAATATGAAAAATAACAATAAGAGCAATTGATCAAGTCTGACCTTTTTCAGTGACCCTTTTTCTTGGCACTTCCAAAGAAGTGAGAGATTTTTCTCAATTGATTTTTTCTTCTATTTGTGCCTGGTTTATTACACTGTATCATAATTTAGGACTTTCATCATCTTCCTACCATGTAGTAATATAGATGGAGATGTAAGACAGGGAGGTGCTGGGATGACTTGAATAAAACCATACACCCATATTCCTTTATTCTTCTAAACTTCCTGGCTCCTTGCATCCTCAGTACCTGAGAATGTCATTGCTTGCAGTCACCAAACCAAAGAAGTCAAAGAAAGATATTATGGAAGGAAATGGATATATGTTTTGTATTTTCAATTTTACCTTAAAACCACTAAAAAGTCTTACTGCTTGAAATCTCAGCTTCTTGCCAATATACCAAATATATCAAAGAAGGTTTTTTTTTTATTACAAGTAAAAGAAATCAATAAAAAAACAGGTAACTTTTAAGCAAAAAAGGGAATTCTTTGGAAGGACACTAGAATGTCTCATGGACACCAAGCCTTTGGAAGGACAAAAACCAGGGCAGCTCTGGGAACCTGAGCGAAGTACTTTGTGAGACTTCCCTCTATAGTCCTACCATTACAAAACCGAGTTACCAGCATCTCCTAAGCCCCTGTTTTCTCACTTTGGCCAGGCATCCCTTGACACTGTACAAATCAATTAGAGCCAAGACAAGGCCATGCAGCAAAAAAATGACTTCAAAGAGTCTACCTTTCTGAGGGATGTAGATTCTTCTCTGAGATGAGAACTGGACAGGCCGCCCAAAAAGTGTCCGTGTTGCTAGGGTCAGAGTTAATGGAGGGCTTTAATACATCAAGAAGCTGGAGTAAAAGAGCTTTCTGAACCAGCATCCATTTCAGAAATGTAACAGAACTTCTCAAAGCATATTCGAAAAGAATATGAACTTTTAGAACACTAGGTTTAGAAAAGCATTTTTCCTCAGACTTAAAGCCGCATACAAGGTCTAGACTCAGTGACATTTTACATTTTGCTGATCTTTATTTAATTTCCACCACCCCCCATAACAAAAATAGCATGTAAGTGATGACTTCATCATCATGGCTATTAGAAGAATTTATGATTTATGTATCTCCAAGGAACATATAGTTTATTGTATATTAAATTTTCCATCCTCAGCATCCAGGCAAAGGGAGAAGAAAGTCCGAAACACTAAAGAACCATATTCTTTCTTGTCCTGTTAAAAGTATAAAATAAAATTAGTCCACTAATAGATATTTTTGAGTATCTACTATAGTAGAATTTTGTGGATGATGTGAGTTAATGATGAGCCAAGAGAATTTTATATTAGCATATCAAAAAGCAGCAACTGATGGATGGATGGTAGGAAGGAAGGGAGAGAGAGAAGGAGAAAGAGAAAGAAAAGAAAACAGGAGCCAGAGAATTTTCTGTATCAGTATCTGTTCCAGAAATGTGATGAAAGCTTTATCTGGAAAGTTCTGGAATACTAGGTTGAGTAAAGCATTTTTCCTTGTGCTTAAGGTACACAAAGGTTCTCCATTATGTGCCACTTTGTATTTTGCTGACATTTATTCAATTCTCTGCCACTTCCCTCCCTGATCCTCCTTCCAAACAAAAGGGTATGTTTTGTTTTTGCCTCTCTTAATTTGCTCAATTTAAATTTAAATTTCCAGCAAATTTTCTAATATAATTTCATAGTTAATTGCATTGATGATCCAGGATTACCATCTGATGGTAAAACAAAAGCAGTGCTATGTATTAGAAAGAATACTGGGGAAGAATTTGAAAATGCTGGGTTCTTGGCCTAGGGCTAACCCCAAGTGTAGATCCTTGGTTAAACTGCAAGACATTCTGCTTCAGTTACTTTGTTTACTTTGTTCTGTAAAACAGAGATGACAATATTTACCTTGCCTACATCTCATTTGTCACATATATCAAATAAGATAAAGTTTTGTTATAAGAGTGTATTACCATTATAATAGTTTCAAGTTTTCTAATCAGTACAATTCTATCCATTTCAAGGAGAAACTGTTATTTTGGTGTCAGCGGGTGGCATGATGGGAAAAGTCTTTCTCCTTTCCAGTTCCTTTTCTAAGAATACAATTTTGTTAAACATGTTGATGGACTTTGTGTATGTTGCACATTTTTACCCCCACAGCCATATTATATTGATGTGTATTCTAACTCTCCATCTTTGATGTAGTCAGCATGTTGATCTGGTTAGGGTGTCCAAGGACTTGCCACTTTTTCTGAATAGGGAGATCTTCTGTTGGTTGACCACATAATTCGATGAAATGTATATTCTCGTGTAACAAACCTGATGCCATTAGTGTTAGGCAGCTCCGAAGGGAATCAGAATCTGTCTCCAACCTGGTAAATAATGAGCACATAACTAACACAACTTGATCTTCCCAGAAGAAATGAGAGTTGGCCTACTTCACAGTTTGCAATATGGTCAATGAATCAGTGGTTGCTGAGTGAACACAGTTACCTCAGATGGAGAAGAAACAAGCTTTTTTTTTTTTTTTTTTTTTTTTAAGGAGTAGTAGAGTGTGCAATAGAATGTAGACAAAAAAGGAATTTGATGAATTGATTTTCACTGGAAAAGTCTGAGAGATGTCTTCACCTGAGATTGCTTAATAGCCTTAAAGCTTAAGCTGCTAATGAGTCTCTGCCTATCCCATTGGGGGAACTTACAGGTTGCTAAGCACTGGGTAGGCTGAAACAGATGATGCAAAACTATGATTTGATTTCGTGGAAATGTGGAAGTGATTACCATAACACCTTAAATTGCACCGAGGTCATAGAAGTTATACAATTTCTAGAAAATATGGAGAAACTGCCTCTATTCCAAGCTCACATATGAGTCCTGTTTCACAATTTTTATTTTATGGGTGGCTACATGAATTCCACTCAAAAGAAATGATTAGGCAAATTCTTTATCCTCTACTACTAGGGCTGGGTTGTCCTCTTGTTTACAATTTACAACTAGCCAGTAACTGAAAGGAAGATATCATGACTGAACCATTCTTTGACTCCACAAAGCAAGCCTTTCCAGATTGAGACTTGCAAGTAGAGGTTCCTGCTGCATGCTGTTGTGGGCTCTTTAGAATCTGATTGTGAAGTAAACAGAGGACATTCATTTTCAAGAATGTGGTCCCAATGGCGTTCATAAACATTAAACTCACTTAGAAAATAATTAGTAATCAAAAAAGGCATTTAAACTCAGCTCTCTGAAGCGTGGATAGAGATGAACATTATGTCAATTGAATTATCAGTAAATATCTACTTTAGTTGTAGACATAATTAGGTTTTAGTGAAAGATGACATTTATGTAGATTGGGGAGATGTGGAATATTTTAATCATTGAAGTATCATTTTTGTTAGGGCTGGATATCAGGGACTGGTATTGGCCTATGTATCCTCTCTTCTCCACTTAGAATAGTGGAATCTTAACATTTTTGAACTAGAAGAAATCTGACAGCTGATCTCATGTAGCTTCTGCTTGTCCAGGTTTCCCAGCTCCTAGAAATCTGAAGTTGGTGATATGGTTCATAAGTTATTTTCAATGTATTCATGTGTGGGTGCATACATGATATAGTTTCAAAATTACAAATTTGTTTATTAATATTTTGGCTAGAGTTTTATTAGCTCAAGGTTAACACTTACTATATGTACCATACAAGTAGTCTGTGTCCATGGCTCCATGAATAGGGCCTCACACCTTAAAAAGGAACTTAATAAATATTTGCTGGTTAGATGGTTGGACAAATGGGTGGAAGAAGAACTGATCAGAAGTTATTTTGTTAGTTATATAAATTTGGATTGATTTTTTAAAAAGATAAATATTTAATAAATGCAGTTTGGCTAATAAAAATATTTTAAATTTCCATAATATGAATTAAGTGAAGTAGGTCCTTGGTGTGGCAACTACTTCCAACAGAAATGAACGAGGGCACAGAAAAAATAAGTGGCTTGCTCCAAGTTGAGCAGCCAGGTAGTGTCCGAACTAGGATTAGAATCTAGAGCTAGTGGTCCATGGTTTTCCCACCACAAACAATGTTACCTCCAATGGATTGAGTTCCTTTAGATGTTTCATCTTTATGAAATAAAAACATTGTCTGAGATTTAGACAGTTACTTCCTTACTTTCATTCCTATGCATCACATCTGTAAACTTAATTGAACATTGCTTTTTTCACATGGAGTTGAGACTCAGGGGATTGAATTTTGTGGCTTAGGAAGTTTTAGGGTTCAGAGCTACCATTGAGAATCTGATGGCAGCTATGGGCCCTAGAAAAATACTCATATGCACAGACCTATGCAATTTTGCCTATAGCTTCAGGCAAGTCTCAGACCCCAGGTTAAGGATCCCTGGTTTAAGGGATCGGCCACCATTCCTTTTGTCCCTCCCATGGTTTTGGATGCCCTCTTCAGAATTGATGGACTTTCACATTTGCTTACACTCAAATCAGAGTTAAATAGCCCATAATGTTTCTCCATTAAAATGCCCCAAAATGTACTTTTCCCATTGTCCAAAGAACATGATTATTCTACCTACAACTAAGGCATTTTCAGTTTTGTAAAATATGGGGGGAAGAAAAACTATAAGAGAAAACCGTTCACAAGGAGCAAAAATCTAAATTACTATGCTATGATGAAACCATAAGTGGAGCTATTGTAGAATATGCATTTTTATCCCAAAATGGAAATAAAACTGTAAAAACGGAGACAATTTTAATGGTCTGCAACAAATGTATAAAAATAGTATGTCTTTACAGTTCTTCACGAGGAAGTATCAAGTACAGGCATACCTCAGAGATATTGCGGCTTCAGTTCTAGACCACTGCAATAAAGCGAATATCGCAATAAAACGAGTGACACAAATTTTTTGGTTTCCCAGTGCATATAAAAGTTATGTTTACACTCTACTGTAGTCTGTTAAGTGTACAATAACACGTCTAAAAAAAAGCAGTGTACACACCTTAAATCAAAAATACTTTATTGCTAAAAAAAAATGCCTGCTGCAAGTTGTAATGTTATTGCTGGTGAGTCTTGCCTAGATGTTGATGGCTGCAACTGATGAGGGTGGTGGTTGCCGAAGGTTGGGGTGGCTGTGGCAATTTCTAAACTAACACGATGAAGTTTGCCGCATCAATTGACTCTTTCTTTCACTTGAACACTTAGAGGCCATTTTAGGGTTATTACCTGGCCTACTTTCAATATTGTTGTGTCTCAGGAAATAGCCTAAGGAGAGGGAAGGAGACAGGAATGGCCAGTCAGTGGAGAAGTCAGAGCACGTGCAACATTCATCGATTAAGTGCGCCAACTTATATGGGTTTGTGGCGCCCCAAAACAATTAGCATAGTAACATCAAAGATCACAGATTCCAGGTCACCATAACAGACATAATAATAATGAAAAAAGTGGGAACTACTGTGAGAATGACCAAAATGTGACACAGAGACATGAAGTGAGCACATAGTGTTAGAAAAATTGTGCCTATAAATTTGCTTGAAAGAGGGTTGCCACAAAAACCTTCATTTATAAAAAGTGCAATTCTGGGAAGCACATTAAAGTGAAGTACAATAAAACAAGGTATGCCTGTAATAGAAAGGAGTAGTCAACTTAAGTTGTCTGAGTGTATTTGAAAGATCATTAATGTAAAGAGAATCAAATGGGGAGTCATCTTCCCAGGATGCTTTCCTTGCTTTTGGAGCATCAGCAGCCTCCTGAGAAGCAGGCCTGTGGATGACTCCCAGGATAAATATTGGGAGAAGGGAAAGTGTAGACACTCACCTTGGCTTCTTTTGAGGTATTCTCTCTCCTCCACCCCCAACCCACCCTTACCCCACCTCTATCGTTTTTCTTTCTTCACCAGTGAAAATGAGCAGATTACTGGGGAAGCAAGCACAATGAGTTTTATTAGCAAATGAATTATTTTAATGAAAGTAGGGCCTCAAAATCTTCAAGGAGCACCTTGAAGTGAGAGCCTTTTTGCCTCATTTTATCATCTTCATCTGTGATTTTAATTCAAGTGATATGAAGAGACTGTAAGGGAGGCAGATACTCTTTAAATCTTAACTGCATTTATCAAATGCTTCACATAATTTTGAACTGTGATTCTCAAATATGCACCTTCAAGAGGACTTTCCAGCTTCACATTACCCTTGTAACAACAATGATGATATCTCCCATGCATTTTGTAGGTCTTTCCCTCACATACTCCCTGATTCAGTGGTAGACTGACTTGAGGAATAAGATTTGAGGACCTTGAGCAGAGGGAGGCCATTTTCTCCCCATTTATCTAGTCCATTATTGTGTTACTGGTGTTTTATGGGTTTTCCTCCCTACTTTCCAGTGTCTGTAATCAACTTAGAATCCTTCTAGTGTTCTTGATCCCTAGTTAGAAAACTAGCTCTAGAAATCCCATATCATATACATTCAGATGACTTCAGTTGGGTTGTAGTCCGAGTCTCTCCCTCCCATTTTAAACTGTGAGTTACTTGAGAAAGTCACCAGCTGCCTAACCCCTTGTTGACTGTATTAAGTGACATTGAAGCTACCTGGTCTAAGATGAGCCCAGGAGCAGAGCCTACCTCTTCTGCTTTGGAACTCTTACTTAATTTTCAGTGTTTGTAAAATCTCAAAATTAAATCAGCTTTTTCCTTATTTTGAACTTTAATTACTAGGCTATTCTGTCCCTTTTCTTAGCACCTTAAACGCATTACCTTCATTTCACCTCCATTCAGGTTCCAATTTTTTCAGCCTGAATGTTCCTTCCATCATTTTATTAGTTTCCTTGGAAGCTGTCCAGGCTGCTAATAATAGCCTGAATGTATCACAAACGACTACCACTGATTACTTTTTCTTCTTCAGTGGCAGTTCTCTGGCCCCATTTTGCTGAGCATCTCCCAGTCTAATCACTCTGTTTTTCAAAGCAACTGCTCATGAGCATGTACCTAATGATAAATTGAAGAGACCATGCATTGAAATAACTTTTTTTAAAATCAGGTCTTAAGAGAAGTAAGTTCATATCTATTGTTGAATATAACGATTACCCCCAATAAATAAGTAGTGAAGACACTTAGAAAGGAGGGAACAATAGTTAAGGGGTCTACCTTTCCCTCTAACCACAACCATGAAAATATAATCTTCATTAAAGGGCTATAAAGTTGTCTGCTTTAGTGGCTCAGCATACTAATGTCCCTTTGCTTTTAGTGCCGTTTTAGTATGTTGACCCTCTGTTCCCTGCAGCTGGGAATTTATTAGACTTTGTGGCTTTGGGGAATGAATTTTCATAATGAGATAGCAGTGATGGTCCAGGTCCCTTTTAGGGCACTGAAGGAATTATTCTTAGCAAAGCCCAGAAATAGGCCAATCGTGCCAACATTCCATATTGAGCCATGGAACGTGAGAGCTGTGCTGAAAGGATTTTCAGGGTTCATCTGGTGAGTAAACAGAGACCCAGTGTTATACAGTTACAAATAATACAGCCAGGCCATAGTTCAGGTCTCTTGATTCCCAGTCCATATTCTTTCCATTATATACTACTGTCTCCATATTAATTTGCCCTTTTTTCTTTGCTGATGTTATAATCCAAAGAAAGCATGAAATGTCAAATGTCTCATTAGAATTTGACCATGATGGTGACACATCTGTGACAAAGCTACTCAAGGTGGATGAAAGGACTAGAAAAGGGTCTTTACCAAATATGTCGTTTCTTAGAAGTAAACTTTAGTTATATTTTGGAGCATTAATATCACCAACTGTGTCACAGTTTTCCTTTTAAAAGTTATCACAGTTATTAACAACTTTTTAAAAAATACTTAGGCTGATTCCCAGAGAGTTTTTGAAACACCTGATAATATGCTATGATCATTTTGGTATATAGAGAATATGGAAGACATACGATGTTACTTCCTTTTACATTCTTTTTAAGAATCCTGTGAAGATTTACAATTGTAATGTAACTATAGCAACATTTTAATGATTGCATTATAATTTACTATAGGCCTCCAATCCTCTAATCTTAGAAGTTTTCTGTTAAATTCTACTTAACTTTCTCTATCAGCATCTTATTTGAATCAGTATTGTACAGCGTTAATTTTTTTTAAAAGATCAGGTTAGATGAAAGAACAGTTTTGCTTTCCCAAGATGACATTACTTGGATTCCAGACTGAGGTTGTATTTTTCCCAGGGTGTTTTTCTATCAGACATATAAAGGGAAAGGCTCTAGTGGAAATAAGGCCAAAGGGCCATCCCACCTAATCAAGGCCACCCAGAAAGGACTGTCAGTTGACTGACGGATGAACTAGATGGCTTTGCCTATTATAAACATGGCATTGACATAATATTGGGTTAACAAGATTATTTTTACTGATCTATGTCTTTGGTTTTATTTAGAGGACACCTGACTTCATAGATGGGCTCCTTCCCCAGTTATATGCCTGGGAAGCTAATTATTCAGTCGGAGGGTAATGAAAGATTCCCTGCCATCTGCCTGCTGATTTAATAGAGTGTCAGCACATCCCAAATAGGAAGTTATTGGACTGACAGACCCAAAGCCAGTTATTAGACTGTTATTATCTGATTGGTAAAAGCAGGCAGAGAAGCATACAACTGTAGCAAAACTAATCTGATGATTCTGTTGTTCCCTGAATGCACAGTCTGCCACACAGAATTCACAAGCTTTGAAACCCCTGACCGGTTTAGGAATGTTTGGAGTTCCTTCTCTCAGAATTCATCTCTGTATTCTTATTACAAATCATTATAATGCAATCTAATAAAACACAGTTTGCATAAAGATGGGGCCCATTTATAAAACTGTCACCACAGCCACTCTATTAATAGAGCCATTTTAAAGATTTATTGTGAGCATATGTTACTTTTTACAGGGGGCCAGATTGAGAACTGCAGGATTTGAACATGCAAGAATGTGCTACTGGTGATAATCAAAAAAATAAATAAATAAATAAATAACCTCATTAGACTCATACTCTTTTCTTACTTTAAAGGTATGCGCAAACAATAGTCTTACGGCATTAAAGTAAGGTAACAAATGTTAGAGCAGTGTTACGTAAACGCTGTTTCTTTCACAGGTTTTACTGCTTGACACCAGTGGAGGTCAGGGGATGTAGCATGGGCCGAATATGAGAGTATGGAACCAGAACTGGGTTTTGGAGTTTATTTTCTGAACAGCGTGGAAAGGATGGATCTGTTGGGAATGAAGAAGTAAAGACATTGCTACATTTGTTCACTAATTAATTCAGTTATAGTCAAAACCCTGTTCACTATACTTTCTGGAATTTCAAGTTCTTGGAGTCTATGGAGAGATGTAGGTAGGAGTCCAGCAAGTTTACATTATTCAGTAAGTATCTATTGAGCAACTGCAGTGTGCTAGGCAGTTTTCTAGGTTCTAGGTATACAGCTGTGAATCAGCCTAAGCCCTCATAGTAATTATATTCTAGTGAAGCAGATAGAAAATGATTAAACTAATAACTATATATGGTGTCAGATTATGATAGATTCTATAAAGAAAAGTAAACCAATGAAAGGAGATAGACAGTGACTAAGAGCCATTTTAGATGTCCAGCATTCCTTGATCATCTTAAGAAGATGATGTGTGTGCAGAGACCCCTGGTCTCAGTGAGGGAGTAAACTGTATGGCTATTTGGAAGAGGAGCAAACCAGGCAGAGAAACCAGCACTCTCAGAGGGCCAAAATATAAGTATTTTTATCAGTATTAACAAGATATGAAGTGCTGATACAGTTGCCTACATTTCTTCTTCTCATGTGAGAAAAGGCTAGTAATTGTATGCAAGGATGTTGTAAATTGTAAACAATATATATACCTATGATGATGTTAGCAGGCTCCAAGTAGCTTGAAGGATTTCCATTTTTGTAAACTGAATCACTAAGAGTTTCAAGGCAATTTCAATTTAAAAGGATCTTGGGTGACCTAGATTTTATGATACAAATATTCTATTTATTTGGTTGGTATATTTACAAATAAATGAACAAATTAATTAATTGTTAGAATTATTATCTACCATGTAATGACTGCTGCTGTATTTCAGGCATTGTACTTTCATACATTAGGTGAATATAAGGGACTAGTTTAATACATATATTATTGCCAATCTTGTAACAGTCCTTCAAGACAGGTATTTCCCAGATCAGAGAAGTCATGTAGTTAAATAGTTAACAGAGCTGAGATTCCAATCCAGGCCCCTCTGACCCCAAACCTGGGCTCTCTGCTGTATACCATGTTCCCAGTGGAACATAACATTGATTTATTTTTCCTTTCTAATTAGAAAAGTTGTAGGTTGACAGAAAAATCATGCAGAAAGTATTGAGTTCCCATATACGTGCTCCCTTCCCCACCACGCACACACAGTTTTCCCTGTTATTAACACTTTGCATTATCATGGTAGCCTTGTTACAATTGATGAAACAATATTATTATAATTATACTAATAATTTCAGTCCATAGTTTCATTAAGGTTCACTGTATTGTATAGTTCTATGTTTTTTTTTTTATTTTTTTATTCTAGTAACATATGTACAACCTAATACTTCCCCCTCTTAACCACATTCAAATATATAATTCAGTGGTATTAATTACATATTAATTACATTTGCAATGTTGTGTCACCATCACCAGCATCCATTACCAAAACTTTTCCATCACTCCAAACAGACACTATTCCAATTAAGCATTAACACCTGAAGGTGTTGTACCTCTACACCAGACCCTGATAACCTGTATTCTAGTGTCTGATTTTGTGAATTTGATTACTCTAATTAGTTCATATCAGTAACAACATGCAGTATTTGTCCTTTTGTGTCTGTCTATTTCACTCAACATGATGTGGTCAGTATTCATCCATGTTGTTGCATGAATCAGACCTTCATTCCTTTTTATGGCTGAATAATATTGCACTGTATGTATATACCACATTTTGATCATTTCTGGGTTGATGGATACTTGGGTTGCTTCCATATCTTTTGGCAATTGTGAGTAATGCCACTGTGAATATTGGTGTGCAAATATCTGTTTGAGTACCTCCTTTCAGTTCTTTTGGTATTGCTGGGTCATATGATAATTATATATTTGACTTTCTGAGGAACCACCACAATGTCTTCCACAGTGAATACACCATTTTACATTCCCACCAACAATGAATGAGTGTTCCTATTTCTCCATATCCTCTCCAACACTTGTGGTTTTCCAACCGTAGCCATTCTAGTGGGTGTGAAATGGTATCTCATTGTGGTTTTGATTTGCATTTCCCTGATGGCAAATGATGTTGAGCATCTTTTCATGTGTTTTTTGGTCATTTGTGTATCTTCTTTGGACAAATGTCTATTCAAATCTTTTCCCTATTTTAAATTGGGTCATTTGCCTTCTTGTTGATGAGTTGTAGGATTTCTTTATATATTCTGGATATTAAACCCTTATCTGGATATGTGGTTTCCAAATATTTTCTCCCATTCTTTAGGTTGTCATTTTACTTTCATGATAAAGGCCTTTGATACACTAAAGTTTTTAATTTTGTTGAAGTCCCATTTATCTATTTTTTTCTCTTGTTGCTGGGCTTTGGATATAAAGTCTAAAACCATTGCTTAACATAAGGTCCTGAAGATGCTTCCCTGTGTTTTCTTCCAAAAGTTTTATAGTTCTGGTTCTTATATTTAGGTCTTTGATCCATTTTGAGTTGATTTATGCATATGGTGTGAGGTAGTATACACCTTTATTCATTTGCATTTGGACATCCAGTATTCCTAGCACCATTTGTTGAAGAGACTAATCTTTCCCAATTGAGTGGACTTGACACCTTGTCAAAAATCATGGCCAATGCATGATTGTTCTTTAAAATTTTGAAAGTAAAAAAAAATTAAAAATCAGTGGAGTGGCTGTAGCTCAATGGTTGAGCACCCACTTCCCGTGTATAAGGTCCTGGACTCATTCCCTGGTACCCTAAAAGAAAAAAAATCAGTTGGCCATGAAATGTGAGGGTAGATTTCTGAACTGTCAGTTTGATTCCATTAATCTGTCCTTGTGCCAGTACCATTCTGTTATGATTACTGTGGCTTTTTAATAAATTTTAAGTTTGGTAAGTGTGAGTCTTCCAACTTTGTTCTTCTTTTTCAAGATGGCTTTGGCTATTCAGGGTCCCTTACCCTTCCATATAAATGTGGTGATTGGCTTTTCCATTTCTGCAAAGAAGGCTGTTGGGAATTTTGATTGGGGTTTCATTCAAACTGTAAATCACTTTGGGTAGAATTGACGTCTTAACAAATTTTAGTATTCCAATCCATGAATATGGTATGTCCTTCATGTATTTCTTTTCACAAGATTTTGTAGTTTTCCATGTGCAGGCCCTTTACATCCTTTGCTATATTTATTCTTAGGTATTTTTATTCTTTTAATTGCTATCATAAATGGAGGTTTGTCTTGATTTCTTCTTCATATTATTCATTACTAGTGTATAGAAACACTACTGATTTTTGGATGTTGATCTTGTACCCTGCCACTTTGCTGAATTTATTAGTTCTAGTAGCTTTGTTGTAGATTTTTCAGGATTTTCCCTATATGCAAATGGAAAGTTTCACTTCTTCCTTCTCAGTTTCTAAGCTTTTTATTCTTTCTCTTGCCTAATCGATCTGGCTAGAACCTATTGTATAATGTTCAATAACAGTGGTGACATTGGGCATCCTTGACTTGTTCCTGATTTTAGGGGAAAGTTTTCAGTCTTTCTCCTTTGTATATGTTGTTATCAGTGAGTTTTTCACATATGGCCTTTATCATCTTGAGGAAGGTTCCTTCTATTTCTAGGTTCTGAGTGTTTTTTTATGAAGAAGGGGTGCTGGATTTTGTCAAATCCTTTTCTGTATCAATTAAGATGATCATGTGGTTTCTTCATCTATTAATGTCTTACATTAATTGATTTTTTTTATGTTGAACCACACTTACATACCTGGTATCAATCTCACTTGATATGGTGTATCATTCTTTTAATGTGCTGTTGGTTTTGGTTTGCTAGTATTTTCTTGAGTATTTTGGCATCTGTATTCATAAGGGATATTAGTCTGTAATTTTCTTTTTTTATCTTTATCTGGCTTTGGTATGAGGACAGTGGCCTCATAGAATCAGTTAGGAAGTATTCCCTCCTCTTCAGTTTTTTTGGGAAGAGTTTGAGCAGGACCTGTGTTACTACTTCTTAGAATGTTGGTAAAATTCCCCTGGGAAATCACCTGGTCTTAGGCTTGTCTTTTGCAGGAAGTTTTTGATTACTGATTCAATCTTGCTACTGGTTATTGGTCTTTTGTGATCTATTCTTTTTTTATTAGAGAAATTGTGGGTTTACAGAATAATCATGAGTAAAATATAGGATTATCATATTTCTATTTCTATTTCTATTTTATATTTGAGTCAGTGTAGATAGTTCGTGTGTTTCTAGAAATTTGTTCATTTCTTCTAGGTTATCTTATTGGCATACAGTTGTTCCTAGTATCCTCTTATAATGCATTTCTCTGGGGTCAGTGGTACTATCCCTCTATCATTTCTGATTGTAGTTATTAGTGTCCTTTCTCTTTTTTTATTTATCAGTGTAGAACAGATTGTTAATTTTATTAATCTTTTCATTGACCAACTTTTGTTTTTTTCTCTCTCTATTGTTATTTTTTCCATTTATTTTATCTGTGCTTTCATCTTTTTTACTTCCTTCCTTCCTTCTGCTGGCTTTAAGTTTAGTATGCTCTTCTTTTTCTAGAACCTCCAGCTGTGAGATTAAGTTTCTGATTTCAGATCTTTCTTCTTGTTTATTATAAGCATTTAGAGCTATATATTTCCCTCTCAGCACTGCCTTTGCTGCATCCCATAAGATTTGGTGTGTTGTGTTTTCATTTTCATTTGCCTCAAGATATTTCCTAATTCCTTTGTGATTTCTTCTTTGGCCTTTTGGTTGTTTATAGCATGTTGTTTAATTTTCACATATTTGTGAATTTTCTTTTTTCCTTCTGTTACTGATTTCTAGTTTTATTCCATTGTAGTCAGAGAAGATACAATGTATGATTTCAATATTTTAAAATTTATTGAGACTTGTTTTGTGACTTAACATATTTTCTATCCTGGAGAATGATCCATGTGCACTAGAGAAGAATGTGTATTCTTCTGCTATTGCATGAAGTGCTCTATGTATGTCTGTTATGTCTAGTTAGTTTAAAGTACCATTCAAATCTTCCATTGTTTCCTTATTGATTGCCTGTCTAGATATTCTGTCCATTATTGAAAGTGGTATATTGAAGCCTTCTACTGTAAATGTACAATCATCTAGGTCTGCCTTCAAATCTGTCAATATTTACTTCATATATTTTGGGACTCTGCATGTATTTATAATTGTTATGTCTTCTTGCTAAGTTGACCCCTTTATCAATATATAGTGTTCTTCTTTGTCCCTTATAACAGTTTTGACTTAAAGTCTATTTTATTTGACATTAGTATAACTACTCCAGCCTCTTTTTGTTACTTTGGATGGCATATATTTTTCCATCCTTTCACTTTAAATGTACTTGTGTCTTTGAATTTAATGTGAGTCTCTTAGAAGCAGCGTATAGTTGGGTTGTGCTTTTTATCCATCTGCCCATCCCTCCCTTTTCATTTGAGAGTTTTATCCATTTTCATTTAAAGTAACTGCTGTTAATGCGTGTCTTCTGCCACTTTGCTGTTTTGTTTTATAAGTCTTATACCTTTTCTGCCCCCCAGTTCTTCCAGTAATGCCTACCTTCATATTTACTTGATTTTTTGTGTTTTGCCCTTTGAGTTCCTTCTCATTTCTTTCTAGATATATTTTTCATATATTTTCTTTGTGGTTACTGTGGAGCTAAAATTTAACATCCTAAATCCATGACAGTCATGTTTGATTGACCAACTTAACATCAGTACCATACACATATAAGGTTCCTGTGCACCTCTGTCCCCTGACTTTTTTGTTGTACTTGTTACTAATTGTATCTTTATACATTGTACATCCAGAACCATAGATTTATCATTATTTTTTATGCCTTTGTATTTTAGAACCTATAACAAGTAAAAAGTGGAGTTATATACCACAAAATATAGTGCAATAGTACTGGCATTCATAAATATCCATATTGTTACCTTTATGGAGGATTTTACTTATTTATGCCACTTCAATCCACTTTCTAGTCTTTTCCTTTCAGTTTAAAGAAATCAGTTATCTGGGAATGTATTCATCTCTCCCCAATTTTTGAAAGCATGTCTCACCAGATACAAAATTCTTGGTTGGCAATTGTTTCCTTTCTGCACTTTAAGTATTTTGTCTCACTGCTTCTTGCTTCCATGGTTTATGATGAGAAATCAGGACTTAATATTATTGGGATTTTCTTGTACATAGCTCATTGCTTTTCTCTTACATCTTTCAGAACTCTCTCCTTGTCCTTGGCATTGGACAGTTTGATTACTATCTATCTAGGCATGGCTCTCTTTACATTTATCCTGTTTGGGCTTCTTGAGTATGCATATTGATGTTATTCATTAATTTGACAAGTTTTATGCCATTATCTTTGAATATTCCTTCTGCCTGTTTCTCTTTCTTCTCCTTTTGAGATCCCATAATACATATATTGGTATGCTTGATAGTATGCCTCAGGTCTCTTGGGCCCTGGTTACTTTTCAAAATTTTCTTTTCCTTTCTGCTCCTCAGCCTGAATTAGTTCAATTGTCTTTTTATTCAAAATCACTGATTCTTTGTTCTGATGAAACCCTCTGAGGAATTTTTCATTTTAGTTATGTGACCGTCAATTCCAGTAGTTCCATTTAGTTTCTTTATAAAATTTCTATCTCTTTATTCAAAGTCTCATATTGTTCATTCACTGTTTTCCTCATATCCTTTAGAGCTTAATGTTTTCCTTTATCTCCTTGAGCAAGGATCCCCAATATTTTTTAGTCTTTGTCTAGTATGTCCAAAAGTCTGGATATCTTTATTGATGGTTTCTGGATTTTTATCTTGTTCCTTTGGATAGGCTGTTATTTCCTGTTTCTTTGTTTGTGTAGTGTTAAATCTGGGATTTAGTCCCTGAACCGTCTGTTCCTTAAGTTTGTATCCAGCTAGTGATATGACAGTGATTTCCTTGAGTTCCAGGAGCTAACAAAAACAAACCAACTAAAGGAAAAGACACCTTTCACTGTCTTTGCAAATTGGTTCTGAGTTGGCTGGTGATCTGCTCCAGAGCCTAATCCACCCATCAAGAAGATTGGCCCAAGGCAGGTACAAAATACAGGGTCCTCTCTGTCTTATCTGAGCCTCTGTGGAGCCCTAGAGTCTGCCTCTTCTCCTGGGCCTGAGCCTGCCATGGCCCTAGCAATTCCCCCATCTTGAGAAGTTCAATTTCTCCCTCCCCTCGCCCCCACTCTCCTCAAAATAGGCCCTCGCCCTCTCCTGGGTGCTCTAATGCAGATAGTCCTTTGCCACAAGCCACTTTCACTAATTATGTCTTAATCTTCTTTAGCTGTCTACAAACTGCTTCTCTGCATTCAGGGCAAATTCTGGGAGAGTAAGTGTATTAGTCAGGGTTCTCTAGGGAAACAGAACCGACAGGAGATATCCATAAATAATATGAGATTTTATAAAATTGTCTCACACGACTCTGGGGATGCATAAGTCCAAATTCCTAAAGGCAGGCTGCAAACCAGGAACTCTGATGAAGGTCCTTGATGAGTTCCTAGGAGATGCCGGCTATCTGAAGTAGAGATCGGAATTCTCTCTCTGAATTCTGAAATCACTTCCCCTTTTAAGACCTTCAACTGATTGGACAAGACATCACTCATTGCTGATGACAATCTCCTTAGTTGATTGTAGATGTAACCAGCCATCTATGCCATCAATTCACTGATGATTAAAGTCCATGAAATGCCTTTTTGTTACAATTAGCCCAGTGCTTGCTTCACCAAATAACTGGGCACCATTACCTGGCCAAGTTGGCATATTAGCCTAATCATCACAGTGAGTCAGGGAGAAGTTTCCAGTTTCAGTCTTTCAGGCTCCTGCCAAATAGATTAACACTGACATACAGATATCCCAGTATGTGCATAGGGTTTATTCTGCTCCCTCTGGAACAGGGTTAGGGATCCACAATGGGAGTACAGACTGTTTCCATACCACACCAGAGGCGAGGGTGGGGCATAGAAGGTGAGACAAGCAAGGGCACCAGTAGCTTTGCCTACCTTTTTTCAGGCTGCTTTTTCTTGATTTGGCACTTGCCCAGTTACTGCCGCCCTTTAACTGTTTTCCAGTGTTTGGAAGAAACTGGCTTTTTTCATCCATCCATCCATCAATGAATCCATCTGTCTTCTTCTGTCTCTAAGTTTTATACTATAATTCAAGCACATTATTTCCCCAGGTAAGGGACCCAGTAAAACACTGTAAGATGGTGGTTAAATTAGGTAATGAATGTGAAAGTGACTGAAACTTTGCAGATAAATTTGAAATATTATTATTATTATCCAGCTTTATCCCTTTTTGAGTCTCTTAAAATCTTATTTAGGTTATATAGATAGACTTTTGTATTGTTCATAAATTTGAAAAATATATCCTTCAATGATCTAGTTTCAAGCTATTCTGATTCCTTCTACTTTGTTTTTTGTTTGTTTGTTTAAAATATATTTTTATTAGAGAAGTTGTGTCTTACAAAACAATCATGTACATGTGTGGAATTCCCATTACCACCCCTCCACCAAAATCTACTTTTTTTCTTAATGATGTCTTCACCTAATGAATTCATTGATCAAAGAAGAAAGAAGACCACTTTCCTTATAAGTACCTAAGTTAATCAGTTTGGTTCTCTTTATGATACTGTGAATGAAAGATTCACAAGTCTAAGTATAAAAATTTTGCTTTGTTTTCTTTCAATAATATCTGTCTTACTGATTTCTTAAAACAGTATTAAGTAATCGTAATTTTTTAAAAGTAATTATTCCTGACTGTCCTCTGATCGTAAGGTTTTATTTCTTTTATTTCAGAAGCTTAAAGAGCTGTAGAAACAGTGGTCAAAAATGTTATTCATGGAAACGTTTAATGGACATCACCTGGTCATTGCTCTCATGAGTTAGGTGACCCAAGTAACTAATGGCATTGACCTCTTATAACTTTTTTTTGTAATGCTAGGACCTAACAAGGAGGCATCCTTTGTTCTCTAATGGCAGTTCTACAAAGTGTCAAGCACACATAACATCTCAAGTCAGAGAGAAAGATATAAAATTTTTACAAAGCATCCTATGCTTTTATTCCCTTCCAGAGTTTTAACTTACATAAGTTTTCCTGGAGAGTAGAATTACTCAGCTCTGTGGTCAAAGTTGGTCAAGCCCATCTTTTTCCAAAAGAAAAAGAATTTTTTACATGGCAACTGGCTAAGAGCTACAACCAGCAATGGCAAACATCCACCAGACCCTTGACATAGTTGGGGCAAATAATGGTGCTGTGGGTGATTAGAAAGCTTGGTGGCTGCTTCCTTTCCACTTGTTATTGGTTTCTTAAGTATATTCTTTATTCCTATGCTAATTTCTAAGGGGAATTGGGCTTGAAAGAAGGGGCATGAAAAGCTAGTATTGGGAAATGAATTCTTTGGCTGTGGGCTAAACATTATATAAGCATCCTCCCATGTTTATATTCCCTTGTTGGTTGAGATATTTGTTCTTTATGAGTAATCAGTAGGCCAGCTCTGCACACCTAGCTAACAAGATGAACAATTTGTGTTAGCAGTAGTGTTTGTAATTTCTGAACACTTCCTAAATATAGAGATTCAGAAAGATGAATTAATTAGAGCTTGTACAAATGAAGTTAGTTCTAATTGTCATGGATAGAGGAGATATAAGCATAAAATAGTCATAAATACAGGCCAAGAAAAATGAATATATATTTTCTTTATGTGTGCTAAATTAAGCATAGCCATAAATTAGCTAGTTTACCATTCTCAGAGCTTAACTTCTCACTTTATGCAATAGGTTTGAATTTAGCAGCTGCTAACCTGTATGCTAGTCACTGAAAGGAGTATAATGATAAAACTGACAGATATCCTACCTTCAGAGAACCTCTAGCCTAGTATGAGAATAAGGTATGTAAATAAATTAGAAAGTGATCTGTACCATTGGTGCTATTAGCCTCTCTAGAATCTAAAATCAAGTTTTTTCCTCTCTGGATCAGTGGCTTTCATATATGAGTGTTTTTGTTTTATTTTATTTTGTTTTAACCATAACCCACAGGAAGAAAAAATATTTTCCGTAAAAATCTAGTACAGTCCTATGTGTCTGTAAATATAAGTATGTGTGTATATATGTTACGACCACGATAGGTCATGATGTGTGGTTGGGAGTCAGCATTGCTTTAGTTTGAGCTCCTTAAGAGCAGGCTCTGTATTTTGTCCATTTCTCACTCTTAGCCTCTAATGGTCCCTGACGTATAGAAAGCACACTAAGTGTTTGGTGACTGAATGAATAAATGTATGCCCAAATTGGTTCATAATTAATTTTTGGTCCAACCTTATGAATAGCACAGATATCATCCCTATGATCCTGATCTCCAGGATTAAGAAACAATACCCGTAAGAGTCTCATTCTCAGGTGCATATGACATAATAATGCATGATATATTATTGGGATATAATCCATGTAGTTCAAGGGTGGGCAAAACATCTACCACCTCCAACTTTTAATACACTTTATCTCACTAATGGTCTCTTTTTATTCAGCATGCTATTGAGGATTTTTCCTGAAATGTGACTTAGGGAATGAAATTTACCTTCAATTATTTATAGTTTAAATGAATGCAAATAAGACTTTCTGGCTTGCTGTGCTGATACTCATTAATAAATATTTCACTGGGTATTAGGAAGATTCAGGTTGACTAAATGAGGCTCTTTTTCAATATAAACAAAAGCCCTTGTGTTTTTTGCTTCTGTGCAGGTCTGATTCTTATGTCTGGCTTTCATTAAGGCAAATGAATGTCAGATGGGTGCATCAACAGAGTGATGGATCCTGTGGGAACTCGAGTCAGTGGGGGCTCTGCTGTGAAATAATCCTCTAGTTAAACCAAATTTAATCTCATTAGCAAGCTAATTGTGCTGTTAGGGGAAATGGCTACCAGGTTAAGGAGAAACCCTGAATAGTCTAATTACTCTTTCACTTTTGTCATTGGAGAATAGAACACTGAACCTAAGAGGTGAAAGAAGCATATTTTATGTTTGGCCTAATGTGATTGAGTCTTAGTAAATTCCAGATCTCTGACAGCTCCTCGAGTATCTCTAGGACATTAGTGTCATAACATAACAGTCTGGGGAATCTTTTCTGGTAGAAATAAACACACCAGTAGTAGAGATCCTGTCATGGCACTCTTTTCTGTGCATGTGTTTTGCCCACTTGCTTTTCCAACAAAGTTGTATTCATCAAACTTTACCAATGTTTTAAAACTGTTCAGGATGTAGAAATTCAGCAGAATGTTCCAAAACTACCAAAATTTCTAAAACTTGGTTGTGAAAAATATTACTTTTCATCTTCTTCCTCATTGGGAAATTTTCTAGAATCATTGAGTCTGTGACCCTGCCTGGTACATTCTGAATTTATGTGCATATGGATGGGCTTTGCCATTTTAAGAATGTGATATAGAAGAATAATAGACTAATTAAGAGCTGGATCTGGGTTCAGGACACAGCCTTAAACCCTTATAGCAGTGTGACCTTTGGCAAATTATTTATCCTGTCTTGAACTACAATTTCCTCATATGTAAAATGGAAATAATTATCACTGCCATAACATCTTCCAAAGCATAATGAGGTTCAAGTATGTGAAAGTCCTTTGTAAGCTCATAAGTGTGCTACAGATACGAGGGATCATCATGTATCCACTTGACTCATTTGACTTGGCATCCCTAGCTCCTAGGGCATGACTAGTACACAGTCAGTAAATGTTAGTTGAATTAATTATTTGATTAGATGTTTGGAAGGATTACAGTCATGTTTCAGATTATTGCTAGGATTTTACATGAGTGATTATTGTCAAGAATTTGTCAAAAACTAACAGTAAAGTGGATGTGGCTGCATACTTAAGAAAATGCAGTGAAGAGGGGCTTATTATCTAGCTGCCCAAACAAGATATGCAGATGGAAAGAGTCATAAAAAGCACTTAATGGTATTAACAAGCATGAATGACTGTAGTACAAACTGATACATAAATGCTAAACGCAAACCTCTCATGCCTGTGACCATAATTTTTCACTGTCGACCTCATAAAATGGGCCATTTTGTGTATACTATCATACTGAAAATCATCTGTCAGAGGGAACCAGCTGCCAGTATGATGGGATAGAAATGTGTTCATGACTTTCATATAAGACCAAGTAGTTCTCTGAAATAATTTTTTTCTGTTAAGATGAACTTCACATCTGTGCTGTGATAAAGCATATATTCCTTAATTTTTTCCATTGCTTTGAAAACTGGGAATATTTCTCAGTTGAAACCAATATTGACATTGGATTTTTTTTTTTTAATGTACAGATACCTTTTATAGGCTTTTTTTGTTTCATGCATATTCAGCTGCAGTTACTAGCATGATCAGCCCAAGAGTGTAAATCACTGAGCAAGAATAACCTGCTTGCAGACATTGACTCTTGGACAGCTGTTTGTCTTCTGTGTGCTTTCAATATTTGTCATCAGCATAATCTAGAGGAATATCAGTTCTGCAGTACCTGATAACATTATAATCAAAATTGTTCTATAGAGTCTAGTTTTTCTTTGGAAATGATGTATATTCCATCATTTTAATGCCTATATGATTGATAGATATTCAACTGCAAGTAATCAGCTTGTCAGGAGACTTTTCCCTGTATTTTTCCATATACAAATATAATAATCTCTATTTTTCTGTGCCTTAGATTTGTTAGAATTTTTAGCTCTGACTTAGCCTTACAGAGAATATGAAAACTTGAATAAAATAGAATGGTAGGAATTATAAAGTCTTTAACTCCCATATAATAAGTGGAGCTATTTATGAAACTAGCTATAAAGAAGGAAATGATTTCCTGATGCTTCTGGAAGCAACGTAGAATGATAATGGACGAATGTCAGCCGAAGTGGCTTAAAAATGTTTAGCTTAGTTCAATTTCGATATTAAGTCGATTTTATTCCAACCCATTTTGTCATGATAAAACCCTGAGTGTGTGAAGTGACAATAGATGCCCAAAAGTGAGACTTTATAAAGCTGATAATCTCTTCCAAGTAGAAGAGGGCTCTGTAGGAGTTTAAATTTGAGAACTTTGAACCATTATAGAAAAATAACTGTGTGCCTATTGTTGCAAGGTATTTAATTATGTCAGTTGGTATTAAAAAGTGTGGATGTGGGAGCAGAGAAAGTTACCAATGGTGATATGAGAGGATTATCATGACAACTGAAATAATGATGTGAATAAAGGAAGGTAAGAGTAGAACTGTTTTTTGATTTACATATAATATAATTGTTGATTAGGGATCACTCAGTATTTTCAAGGTACTTTTTTCTAGAGCACTTTGCATTCAGGTTGGCAGTTAATCAAGTGATAATAAGCATAAGTTAAGCATAGAATAAGAAAGAATCATAAACTATATTCAGGAACAAGGTTAGCTGCCAAAAAGTCATGCTCATTAGAGATGATTCAACCTGAGTTTTTCAAAGTGTTCATTTATTAAGCAAAATTAAATCTATCCTGTTGAGGAACAGTGGAAGAGAGAAGCAAGTGGCTAGCCTGTCTCTTCCAGCAAGTATATACTGCAGTTTCATCCTAGCAGATACATGAGTCATGTTTTTAACATACAAAATGCAAATGCTTCCTACTTATTTGTCATAGTAACTTCCATCTTTGACTTTTATCATTGATGCCCTAGTAGTGTTCAGATTAGGCCAGATACGTTACGTTTCACATTAGAGAAAAGGACCAGATTTTGACTTGTTAATAATTTCCTTAAAAATGCCTCATATTGATACATTTAACATAATGCATGCATCATGTAACTTCATATGCTATGTGAATGATAATCCCTGAGTCATCTTTCTTTCACCTAGAATAGTGAGTAGCATAAGCTAGGCAGTCTATAACTATTGCCTAAATAAATGAAGACATGAACAAGTGATAAATGTAAGAAATAATAGGAAGAGAATGTCTCTAGCCGGCAAATAAGAGGGGAAAGTCAAAGATGATATTTAAAATTTGAGCCTGGGTAACTGGAAAGAGGATGTTACAAAAATAGGGAACACAGGAGAGAAGTGATATAACAATGGGAGGAAGGCAATGAAAAGTGCAATTTTGGATATAGTTTGAATTTCAGGAAGCTATCCCTTTGAAAGTATCTAACAATTAGAAATGCATGTCACTGGCTAGGGGAAAGGAGGCAGGGCTGGAGATAAGATTTATTATATCTCAAGGGGAATAATTAGGTATATTCAAATATTTCTATTTATCAATATTATAGTGCTGTCAATTCCAACAAGTTCTGCTATATGAACATACACTTTAAGCTTCCAGCATGGACTTACCACCATTCATTGTTCTCCCCCTACCTGCCCACATCCAGTGTCCTAACTGTCAAGGTGCAAGGCAGTGATGGAGGAGTGTACAGTACAGAGTGGTGGTTAGGTCTAGTGTGGTCTCTGGAGCCAAACCACCAAATTCAAAATTTGGCCTATCACTTACTAGCTGTATGACCTTGGGAAGGTTATGTATACTCTCTAAGCTTTCATTTCTTCAAAATACCAGTTACAACAGTTCTTTACTTCATAGAATTGTAAAGAATAAATGAAAGAAAACATGCTGATGGCTTAAAACAGTGCTGGTATGTAGTAATCACAATATAACTGTCAGCTGTTGATATTACTATTATCTTTTCTGTTGCTTGATTTCCTCATATGTAAAATGGAGATACTAAGTGCAGACCTCAGAAAGGTATTGTGAGAATCAAACAAAATAATCTATATAAAGCTCTTATATAGGACATGGTAAGAGCTCAATAAAGGTAAAGCAATTATTAATACAATTATTTCTTGTACAGCTCCTACTGGCGTAGCAACAGGTAGAAGACTTGCCACATTCCCCTGTGACTCATGTTAGAATATCTGAAGGTCAAACCGATATGGAGCACCTAAAATAAAGTATATTTAATGCATTACATATTACTTCCAGGGGATATTATTGACATTTTTTAGTAAGTTTTGTTTTTCTTGAAAAATCTTCTGACACTTTTATCGTCTATGAAAAGTAGGGAGAGACTCTTTTTAAAAGTTAAATTTGTTTATAAGCATGCAGAGTCCAAATCGTGTAGATATATTCTTTTCTACCTCTACTCTAATGATTTTTACCTCTGTCTCTAGCCGTAGGCATGAATTTTACTCACTACAAATTATAGCACCCAAATCCCTTTTTATTTTATTGGTTCTGCAAATTGTCCCCTAGGGGTATATAGGCTGTGGCTTGGCTGGGCTCTGCAGTGATGAGCTTATTTTGATTTTAACTCAGGAAAACTTTATATGCAAAAGGCATAGATAGTAGTTACATTCAGCATGAACAATTACAGACTGTCAGGGGAGACCCTCTTCCCGATGTGCCGATGACTTACTCCCATGAATTAAGAGGCAAATATGCTTCAAAGTGCATTAACCTTTATAGATTTTTCTTCGGTTTTCATGTTCCACTGATTTATAGCCTTAAATATGCCCGTTGCTACTGTTTCTGAACGAGTCCCTTGTAAATCATTTCTAAATGATCTTTTTTCGAGTCAGATAATCCAAGTAAGTTGACTACATCTCCAATCAATTCCTCTGAGGCTTTTTTCTTTCTTTGCCAAAGTTGTTTTCCAGTTTGCCCTGTGCCTTAAATGTCATTTCTGAGAGCAACAGAGAAACTAGGAAATATGTCTTAAAGGGGCCATTCTTGCTGTGGTGGCTTCTTTCTGCAGACCCAGCTGTTTCCAGCCTTTTGCATGACTTCTCATAGGTTTGATTCCAAAGAGCCATTTACCAGAATACAGCTGAGTGGTCACAGTTCTTTGTACAACAATGGGCTCATGTCTGGGAGTGGATTTTATTATGGGTTGTAGGTTGATTTTTTTTTCACACAAATCAAGCATGCCTAGTATACTGTATTTTCATAAAAGAACTCTGTTTCACTTAGAATGATGTACAGACATCATTATCAGAATCTGGGACTCAGCGTTAGTGCTGCTTGATATCATTTACATGGACCCGTATTTCTCTAGAAAAGTTCTGCATTTGCTAGTCAGTGTTACCTTCTCATTGTGGGTCCAAATCTTATTTCTTCATGCTGGATTTGTGGGTGGAGGAAATGTGTGATTTATTTTTTTCTTATAACTCATGTGTCATTCATGTTATAGGATTGTTCTTATTGCTGTTGTTGTTTGTGGTTTTCCATAAAATCAAAACACAAAATCAAAGGTAGAAATTTAAGATAATTCAAATTCAGAATTCTGCCTTTTAGAGCACAAGTAATTCATTCATCACTGTCAAAAAGAGTGTCACTTTTTATAGCTAATTAAGCTTTTAATGTATACATTTATATGTAATCTGTATCATGCAACCTTATTAAATGTGATGGCACATATTTAAATATATTTAAATATTATGGCAGAGTACTGGCATGATAAGGTGCCATGTGTACATATCTTTGATGTGCTTGACTATTTAAGCAGAGCTCCTGCAGGCCTGTAAATTTCATGCAATTTTTCACATAGGTACCTTGGACTAAAATGAAATGAAAACAACAATTCAGATAAATAAAAGTCTTTAGAACTATTATGGAGGTGAAGAGCTTTTCAGTGGAGGGATGCATGATACATCTCCACAAAAAGTCAAGACTAGATTAGATGACACATTAGTGCAAGTGATATCCTGAGAGATCCTGCAGAATGCAGAGGTCAGAGGGATAAATCACAAGGTTTTACTGGTTCTAATACATGGGAACAGGGGGGAAATCCCCAAGCCTTCCAAATAAATATTATGTGTACATTATTCAGCCTAAACTACCAGCACATACATGTGATAATATACAACAATGTCAGGAAATATCAAAGTGAATAGAATTTAAATATGGTATATTGTATGATGCAAATTATATAAATGAATGCATTAAAAACTTAATTAGCAATAAAGTGGTATACTGCTTTTGACAGTCATGAATGAATGACTTTTGTTCTGAAAGCCTGAATTTTCTGAATTTGTACCTTTTGATTATGTGTTTGGGTTTTATAGAAAGATGATATTTCCTCATAATTAGATTGAAGTTATGCATTTTGGGCAGGAATACCAGAAAAGTAATGCTGTATTCTTTTCTGCAGTGTATCAGGAAACATATGACATCAGTCTGTCCCTTTACTAGTGATGTTGGCTATGGGGTTTTTTTTTAACGTTGTAGGGTGTGAATGGAAGGAAAACTTTTTATGTAAATGAATAAATATCACTGCTTTCTCATTGCAATTTCTAAAATACAGTGTAGGGCCTCTGTTTTCAAGTGTATTTCCAGCCGAAGTCAGCCGCAGTTCCTGTGTGAGATGAAATGGAAGAAATGGAGCTTTACAATGAAGTGTAATTTGTGATATGGAGACTGGGTTAATAAGCAAGGAGCTTTGCAAATCAGGAGCTTGGGAAGCTTGAGTGAAATTTTCATTATTTTACAGTTTCCCTGGATAGAAATCAAAATCAAGAAAAAAATTTTAAAAATACTGGGTGAAATGTAGGTAATAGGTGCTCATGTGTACATCCCAAAAGACAAATAATTGCTGCACAGTATATTAAATTCAAACAGATAGGTACTGCATTTGTATATGGTTTTAGAGGCCACCTGGTTGATGATAAACTGAAAAGAAAACTTCCAATCTAAATATTTTTAAATAGCATTATTAGAATTTAGGAAACTGGATCCATGCCTTAAATACTCAACTGCAGTGAGACTTGGTTGCCTTTTCTCATTGTTTGTTTGTTTGTTTTTTCTTTATCCTACTTTACAGCCTTAGGTTAAGGGTAATGATCTGAATAAGTTACCTCAAAATCCTGTAATTAGATTCTCTACATATAGCATTATGTATATCCTTTTCTTTGATTTACATTGTCTTTTTTTTTCTATATCCGAAGATGTACCTACCTGTACTTTGGTTTAACTGTTCATCATTTACAGGGATCAGAAATCCCTAGTGTGAAAGCAGTTCACAAGATTAGATAATACCTTTTTTACAGGGTTCCATCTGTGTTCCATCTTAACTTTGAAGTGAAGTCTTTTCTTTCCTAATGAGATTCTTTTTCGCGGTTGAAAATTCAATGTAGTTATACATCCATAGAACTGATTAGGAGCATTGTTAGAAAAATTAGGCCTTTTGATGATTCTCTTCTATACCCTTGATGCTCTCTTCTGTCTCCCATTCAACAGCTACTTTTAAAAATTCTTATAGGTGAAAGGCGCGTCAGTATACTGGATAGGATGTATTTTGGGGAAATAAAATATAGACTCACACAAAAAGTGCTGATGAGATACTTCCAGTATTTTAATGTGTGGAAATAACTCAACAGAAGCAAAACTAAGATGTTCACTGTAGGGTTATTGACAATAAAACCTGAAGGCAGCATTAATGTTCTTTAATAGGTGTTTGGTTTACTAATGTTGAGTTTATTAGCATGAGGAATGACTCTACACTACGCTGTGAAAGAGTAGAATACTAAATAATGTGAACAACTGTATTTTTTTTTTTTAAACATTTTTTATTTATTTATTCATTTATCCCCCCCTTGCTGCTTGTGCTCGCTGGGTCAGCTAACCACGCCATGCGGGCGGGCTTGCCTTCACCAGGAGGCCCCGGGAACCGAACCCGGGGCCTCCCATATGGTAAACGGGTGCCCTACTGATTGAGCCACAGCCGCCTCCCTGAACAACTGTATTGTGCATAGTAAAAAACAGCATGAGAATGTGGGCAAGGACTAGCAAGCACTCCATCTTTCTCTCTCTTTTTTTTTTTTAAAAGGCAGTTTTATTCATACACCATACAATCCATCCAAAGTGTGCCATCAATGGCTCTCAGTATAATCACAGAGTTGTGCACTCATCACCACAGTCAATTTTAGAACATTTTCACTGTTCCAAAAGAAAAACTCTGACCTTTAAACCCCCCTATTATTCACACTTAGCCCTGGTGTAGTACCTTTGTTACAGCTGATGAAGAAATATTACAATATTACTGTTAACTATAGTACTTAGGTATTTTTTTTCCCATATACCACCCTATTAGCACCTTGAAATAGTGACGTACACTTGTTCTGTTTCATGGACGAACATTCTTACATTTGTACTATTAACCACAATCATCGTTTATAACAAGGTTCACTATATTATACAGTCCCATGTTTAATCCTCTAGCTTTCCTTCTAGTGGCATAGAAGTTTAGGAACCCTAAACTTCCCCTTTCAATCACAGTCACACACATTATTCAGTGCTGTTAATTACACTCACAATAATGTTCTACCATCACCCCTATCCATTTCTAAACATTTACAATCAACCTTATTAAAAATTCTGCACAAATAAAGCATCAGTTCCCCATTCTCTACCCTCATTCTATTTTCTGGTAATCTAAATTCTAGATTTTAACTCTGAGTTTGCTTATTATAATGACTTCATACTAATGAGACCATATGTGATGGTTAGGCTATTGTGTCAACTCGGCCAGGTAATTGTGCCCAGTTGTTTGATCAAGCAAACACTGGGCTAATTGTAATACAAGGATATTTATGGGCTTTAGTCATCAGTGAGTTTACTGCATAAATGGCTGATTACATCTATGATCAACCAGGGAGATTGCCATCAGCAATGAGTGACATTTTATGCAATCAGTTGAATGCCTTAAAAGGGGAAGTGATTTCAGCATTCGCAGAGAATTTTCCAGCTCGTCTTTGGACAGCCAGTGTCTCCCGGAAACTCATCAAGGACCTTCATTGGACTTTCATCAGAGCTTCTGGTTTGCAGCCTGCCTGCGGAACCTGGACTTGTGCATCCCCACCATCACATGAGAGACTCATAAAATCTCATACTGTGGAGCGTGGCAGTTTGATATTGTTTATGAATTCCAAAAATAGATATTGGATTACGTTTGTAAACTGGTCTCTTCCTCTGGGCATGATTAGATTATGATTAGGGCTTTGATTGGGCACATCAGTAGGATGTGGTGGTGGGGACTCACAGAGAAACTGTACTATAGAGAAGGAAGGTTGGAGTTTTGGAGTTGCAACCTGGGAAATGAACACACAGGGAGATAGTGGAGTAGCTGAGCCTGGAGAGAGTAGAGCCCCAGGGAGAAAGACAAAGCCTAGAGAGCCTGATAGTCTACAGCTGACCTTATGGAGAGAACAGAGCAGCTGAGCCCAGACAGAAATGAGCCCCCAGAGAGAAACAAGACTTGTCCTGGCCTACAGCTGATATTGGAAGAAGCTGGGACCACAGAGCCTTAAGAGGAATCCTGAACCTTGCAGATGTCAGCAGCCATCTTGCTCCAACACGTGGCAACAGACTTTGGTGAGGGAAATAACTTACACTTTATGGCCTGGTAACTGTAAGCTTCTACCCCAAATAAATACCCTTTATAAAAGCCAGTATATTTCTGGTATTTTGCTTCAGCACCCCTTTGGCTGACTAATACACCATATAATGTTTGTTCTTTTGTATCTGGCTGACTTCACGCAATGAAATGTCCTCAAGGTGCATTTATGTTGTTGCATGCATCAGGACTTCACTCCTTATAGCTGAATAATTTTACATCGTATGTGTATATCACATTTTGATTATCCATTCATCGGTTGATGACATTAGGGTTGTTTCCATCTTTTGGCAGTTGTGAGTAATGCTGCTCTTAACATCGGTATGTCTGTTTGCATCCCTGCTATCAGTTCTTCTGAGTATATACCTAGTAGCAGATTGCCAGATCATATGGCAGTTCTATACATAGCTTCCTGAGGAACCGCCAAACTGTCTTCCACAGTGGCTGTACTATTTTGTATTCCCACCAGCAGTGAATAGTGGTCCTATTTCTTCACAACCTCTCCAACACTTGTAGTTTTCTGTTTTTTAATAGTGGCCATTATAGTTAAGAGGAAATGATTCTGTGAGCACTCTTTTAGTAAAAGGTAGCTTTTGATATTAGGGTGATGGAGATATGGGATGGTTTAGTTTTCTTTCTTTCTTTTTAATCTTCTGTTTGGACCCTTAGTTTAGTATTCTTGAGAGAAAGGCATTATTTGTCAGTTAGGTAGCCATGCCCTAGTTCCAGGAAATATGAGTGGAGGTCAAAGGACCTGTTAATTATTTTATTTAATAACTCATTCAACAAATATTTCCTAACAACCTATGATATGTCAGTCATACAGTAGTACTGAGCACTGAGGATATAGCACTGAGCAATATGCACTTTGCCCCTGGCCACATGGGGCTTTATCTATTGAAAGTTGTTCCTTCCTACATCTGTCTGTTGCTGAAATATTCAAAGTATTCATCCATTGGTCTGACTTGTTGGTAATGGGCGATTGGGAAATTAAAGAAGCAAGGTGAAAAAAATTGTAAAATACGTCATATTTTTCTTAAATATCCATTCTCATCAGGGTTTACATAATGATAGTAATAATAGTAATTATAAAAATAGAAGCATGGGAGAAAATATTGGAAGACTATGTATCTGATAGGGGGGTTAATATTCAGAATATATAAAGAACTTTTACAACTTAACAATAGAAAGACAAATAACCCAATTTAAAAATGGGCTAAAGACTTGGATAGACATTTCTCCAACGAAGATATACAAATGGCCAATAACCACATGAGAAGATGCTCAAAGTCATTAGCCTTTAGGGAAAGGCAAATCACAACCACAGTGAGATACCATCTGACACCCACTAGAATGGCTACTATTTAAAAACAAACAAAAAAGCAGAAAACAAGTAGTGGACAGAATGTGGAGAAATAGGAACACTCATACCTAAGTATAGAATGACCATTTGGACCAGGTAATCTCACTTCCAGCTATATACCCAAAAGATAGAAAGCAGTGTCTCAAATACTGTTTTGCACATTGATGTTCATTGCAGCATTATTCTCTATTACCAAAAGGAGGGAGCAACCCAAGTGTCCATCAACAGATGAATGGATAAACAAAATGTAGTTTATACATACAATGGAATATTATTTGGCCATAAAAAGGTATGAAGTTCTGATGCATGCTACAACATGATGCACCTTGAAAACATCATGTTGAGTGAAATAAACCAGAAAAAAGGGACAAAACACTGTATTGTCTCACTTATATAAAATTAGCACAATAAGCATATTCATGAAGTCAGAAACTGGAATACAGGTTACCAGGGATCCAATGGGAGGGGGATAGGGAATTAATGTTTAATTGGTATGGAGTTTCTGTTTAGAGTGATAGAAAAGTTTTGGCAATGGATGACATAGATAGAGGCACAACTTTTAAGTATATAATTAACACCATTAAATTGTGTATTTGAAAGGGGAAAAAAAGGAAATTTTAGGTTGTATGTAAATTACCACACACATACCCACAAAACCCATAGAACTGTACAACCCAGTGTAAACAGAGTGCTAAAGGTAATAGCATAATTATAATAATATTGTTTCATTTTGTAACAAAGGTACCACACTAATGCAAAATGTTAATAATAGAGAAAATTGTGCATGTGAGAAAGGGGTATATGGGAATTTTATACTTCCTGCATGATGTTTCTGTAAACATACAACTGCTCTAATTAAAAATAATTTTTAAATATAGCAGCAGATGCCATTTATTTAGCAGTTACGATGTATCAAACCTTGGGCTGAGTGCTTAACTTTTATTGCCTCGTTTAATCATCACAACAACCGTGTGAGGTAGGTATTAGTATTATATCCATTTTTATAGAATACAAAAGTAAGGTTAAGAGAAGCTTAAAATAACCTACTCCAGACTGTACATTCAAGTTTCAAACTCTGGAATACCTCCTGTAAATGCTCCGCTCTTGACCACTCTGCTTCCCTAAGTAGTAGTCTCTGCAGGGTGACAGTGAGTGTGCTTTACTTCCCGAATGGCTAGGAAATTTCCTATTCTGTGTCCTTCCTACCCAAGAAAGGGCAGTTTGCCCATTTAACGTCATTGCTTCTCATTTTTGACTAAAGAAGGGCTGGTGAGGGAGCCCTAACTCTTCTCCTTCATTCTCACTAACATGTTTTGTGCTTTTGGCACAGCAAGGTCCTCACAACTCTGAAAGCAGATTTGGAAACATGTTGAATGGGTACCCTCGAGTTAAAGATGACAGCATCAACCTGAATGTATCATTTTGGACTGATGTGTATGCTTTAGGGAATAAATGACTTGTATTTGAAAGAAATCACTCAGCTGCAAGTGACAGAAGCCACTCCATCAGTGCTGCTCAGAGTGTTTTTATACTTTCAGGATACCAAAAGCAAGTAAGAGACTAGAAAGAAAGCACATGTGGATAATTGGGAGCCTTCTGTCATTCTCTTTAGGAGCAGGATAACTAGTAGAAATTTCCTTCTAATAAATGCTAAATATTTTGAAAGTGTAAGAAGCACTTCTGCTCACCAAACTCTTTTTCTTAGTCCCTCTGGGAAAAATAAATATTGATTCTGGTAATTGATTCCCAAAATATTTTCCTATAAAATAAAGGCAAATTTATCTCTGTATTGATTTATACCCATGTATTTTCACATATGCATGTATATATTATACCTACAAATATTCATCCACTCATCTCTACATGTACAATCGTTGACTCTGAAATCTTTGTTTTAAACCATGGGGTACCTGTCATCATTAACTCAGTATTGTTAATGATAAGAGTTGTACCATTGTTGTACCATTTTTTGTCTCCCATCAATGAGAATGCCTCTTTTCTCCTACCTATATCAAGAGAGTGCTTTTTCAAACTTTTGGAATTTGGTCAATTACATGGGTGTGAAAAAATTGTACCTCAGTTTAGTATACTTTGTACTTTTCTTATTATGATTGAAGTTACAAATTGTTTCTTATGTTTAAAGGCATTTTTATTTTTCTGTAAATTGTCTTGTCATGTCCTTTGACCATTTTCCTACTAAGTTGACTTCTAGCCCTCATCTGTGATAGAAGTTGAAAATATATCTTCCCATTTAGTCATTTTGTCTTTTGACTTTAGTTCATTTCATTTCGTCTTTTGATGTGTTGGTATATTTTCTTCCCGCCTTCCCTTTTTTTTTGGAAAAAAATTTAAAGTACAAGATAGCCCTTCCTTTGCATAATAGTGTGAGACCATAAAAAATGACCACGCAAGTAGAAGCAATGCAAAGCAATCTTAAAAATCTATGAAAATCATGATCTGTGTCATTTAAAAATTTTCATCAAAATATTAAAAGCTCTCTTACTATAGGTTATAAATCTATAGATAAATAAGAAAACTTTGCTTCTTATGTGACTCTTTCCTGCTATATATTTTTTTATTTTTTATTAGAGAAGTTTTAGATTTGCAGAAAAATCATGCATAAAATATATTTCCCATATGCCCACGGCCATTATTAACATTTTGTATTAGCATGGTACCTTTGTTAAACTAGATGAGAGAATATTATTATGATTGTACTATTATAGTTGATAGTTTACATTAAGGTTCACTGTTTTGTACAGTACTATGGTTGTTTTTTATTATTATTTTTATTCTGGTAACATATATACAATCTAAAATTTCCCCTTTAACCACATTCAGATATATAAGTCAGTGGTGTTAATTAAATCACCACCATCCATTACCAAAACTTTTCCATCATCCCAATCAGAAATTCTGTACCAAATAGGCATTAACTCCCCCTTTCCTACCCCCACACCAGCCTCTAGTAAACTGTTTTCTACTTTCTGACTCTATGAATTTATTTATATTAATTATTTCATAGCAGTGAGACCATACAATATTTGTGCTTTTGTGCCTGGCTTATTTCACTCAACATGATGTATTCAGTGTTCATCCATGTTCTTTCATGTATCAGAACTTTGTTCCTTTTCATGGCAGAATAATATTCCATTGTTTGAATATAACACATATTTTTATCCATTCCTCTGCCAACAGAGGAATGGATAAAAAACACAGACGCATGTGTTGCTTCTACCTTTTGGCGATTGTGAATAATGCTGCTATGAATATTGGTGTGCAGGTATCTGTTTGAGTCCCTCTATTCAATCTTTTGGGTATATACCTAGAAGTGAGTTTGCCGGATTATATGGTAATTCTATACTTAACTTTCTGAGTAATTATCAAACTGTTTTCCACAGCAGCCACACCATTTACATTCCCACCAATAATGAAAGAGTGCTTATGTTTCTTCACATCCTCTCCAATACTTGTTGTTTGTTCATTTTTTTTAATAGGAGCCATTCTGATGGGGTATGAAATGTTATCTAATTGTGATTTAGATTTGCATTTCACTAATAGCTAATAATTCTGAGCATCTTTTTATGTGTTTGTGGACAACTGTATCTCTTTTTTTTTCTTTTTTTAACTTTATTTTGTACATTTAATAATTGAAAATATAAATAATAATTAAAATAAAAAGAAAACACAGTTGAATAAAAATATACATTTCTCAATTAAATGTACTAGATACAAATAATTTTTTTTTAAATCATACAGTATGTTACACAATGTATTTGGTTCATAGTAATGCAATCATACAATATTTGTCCGTTTGTGTCTGGCTTGCTTTGCTCAACACACTTGTATATCTTCTTTGGAGAAATGCCTGTTCAGGTCTTTTGCCCATTTTTAAATTGTTTTGTCTTCTTGTTGAGTTGTAAGATTTCTTTATAAATTCTGAATATTAAACCCTTATCCAGATATGTGGTTTCCACATATTCTCTCCCATTCTGTAGGTTGTCTTTTTACTTTCATGATGAAGTCCTTTGCACAAAAGTTTTTAATTTTGATGAAGTCCCATTTATCTATTTTTTTCTTTTTTTGCTGTGCTTCTGATGAAAATTCTAAGAAACCATTGTCTAAACAGGGGTTCTTAACCAGGGGTCCGTGAGCTTGAATCGAAATTCAAAAAAATATTATTCTTGTGGGGATGGGTGTGATAAATTTATTAAATAATACACAGTATAGTGTGGACTTAGTAAGGGGTCTATGGTTTTCACCTGACTGGCAAATGGGTCCATGGAACAAAAGTGGTTAAGAACCCCTGGTCTAATACAAGGTCCTGAAGATGCTTCCCTATGATTTATTCTAGGAGTTTTATAGTCCTGTTTTCTGCTTGTTTGTTTGTTTGTTTTGTTTTTAATATAGTTTAGGTCTTGATCCATTTTGAGTTAATTTTTGTATTTGGTGTGAGATAGGGGTCACCCTTCATTCTTTTGTATATGGAAATCCTGTTTTCCCAGCACCATTTATTAAAGAGAGTATTTTTTCCCAGTTGAGTGGACTTGACATCCTTGTTAAAAATCAGTTGGCGGGGGGGTGGCGGATGTGGCTCAAATGGTTGGGCGTCCGTCTACCATATGGAGGGACCTGGGTTCGATTCCCGGGACCTCCCGGTAAAAAAAAAAAAAAAAAAAAAAAAAAAAAAAAAAAATCAGTTGGCCAGGGAAATGGATGTGGCTCAAGCAATTGGGCTCCTGTCTACCATATAGGAGGTCCAGGCTTCAATTCCTGGGACCTCTTGGTGAAAGGCAAGCTGGCCCATACAGGAGTGCTGGCCCATACAGAGTGCTGGCCCGCGCGGAGAGTTGGCGCAGCAAGATGATGCAACAAAAAGAGACACAGAGGACGGACAATAAGACATGCAGCAGACAGACCAGGGAGCTGAGGTGGTACAAGAGATTGAGCGCCTCTTTCCCACTCTAGAAGGTCCCAGGATCGGTTCCCGGTGCCGCCTAAAGAGAAGACAGCAGACACAGAAGAACACACAGAGGACAGACAGCGAGCATAAAACAAGGGGGGGGGTGCGGAATAAAAAAACAAATCTTTAAAAAAAAAATCAATTGGCCATATTTTTCCATACACCTCCCTATTATTAACACCATGTATTAGTATTGTATATTTGTTATAGTTCCTGAGAAAATGCTGTTAACCACAGTCCATCATCCACCACATGGTTTCCTGTGTTACATAGTCCAATGCTTTGTACAATCCATCCAAATATTGTTTTGTAAGCTCATAACTTCTCTAATTAAAAAATGTATTTAAAATAAATAAAATATCCTTAGTCTCACCTTAAAAAAAAATTGGTCATATATATGAGGATCTATTTCTGAACTCTCTGTTCTATCCACTGGTCTATATATCTGTCCTTGTGCCAGTACCATGCTGTTCTGACCACTGTAGCTTTGTAATAAATTTTAAAATCAGGAAGTATGTGTCATCCAACTTTGTTCTTATTTCTCAAGATGGCTTTAGCTATCCATATAGGTTTGATGATTGGCTTTTCCATTTTTGCAAAGAAAGCTTTTGGAGTTTGGATGGGGATTGACTCCGTAAATCACTTTTGGGATAATTGACATCTTAACAATATTTAATTTTCCAAGCTGTGAACATAGAATATCCTTCCCTTTATTTTATTTTTGATTTCTTTTGGCAGTGTTTATAGTTTTCCATGTATAAGTCCTTTACTTCCTTGGTTACATTTATTCATGAATATTTGATTCTAGGTAGATGCTATTGTAAATAGAATTTTTTTTCTTGATTTCCTCTTCAGATTGTTCATTACTAGTATATAGAAATGACTAATTTTTGCATATTAATCTTGTATCCTGCCACTTTGCTGAATTCCTTTATTAGCTCTAGTAGCTTTGTGGTTGATATATATACATATTTGTGAACATCAGGTTTTTATTTTATTTTTTTTCATTTATTGAAATATATCACTCATACATAAACAATAAGTGTATAGTAATACTTGTGAACTTATAAAACAAATATACATGACATCATATAGGGCTCTCATACCTCACCCTACCACCAATACCTTACATTGTTGTGAAACATTTTTAACTAATAATTAAAGACCATCCTCAAATATTACTACTAACCAAAGTACCTTACATTTTGTGTATTTTCCCCCAACCCACCCTATTATTATTATTATATCATTTATATGTAAACATACAAAAACAATAAGTATCAGTAAAAGTTGTGAACTTAAAAAGCAAACATGCATAACATCATGCAGGGCTCCCATATATCAACCCACCACCAACACCTTACATTGTTGTGAGACATTTCTTATAAATTATGGAAAAATAACGTCAAAATCTTACTACTAACTATAGTCCTTATCTTACATTTGGTGTATTTTCCCCCAACCCACCCTATTATTATTTTTTAAATATATTTTTATGACAGAAGTTGTAAACTTACAGAGCAATCACGCACATGTGTAGAATTCCCATACAACAGCCCTCTATCAACACACCACACCATTGTGCAACATTTGTTACAGATTATGAGATAATATCATCAGACTATTACCAAGTCCATAGCATACATTTGGCACACTTTTTCCATACTCTCCCATTATCAACATAGTACATCTTTGGCATAGATGCATGAATATTACATTATATCTGTTAACTATAGTCCATAGGTCACTCCAGTTGTATTTTTCCCGTGCTGCTCCATATTTCCACCACCCTGCAATAGTGATGTACATCTGCTCTAGCTCACAAAGGACACTCTTGCATCTGTACCATCAACCACAATTCTCATCCACCTCTAGGTTTACTGTGTTATTCAGTCTCTAGATTATTCTCTAGCTTTCTGTCAATTGGCATTTATATCGCTAGACTACCCTTTTCAGCCACATTCCCATTTATAAACCAGCTACTCACTATAATGTGTAACCATCAACTCTATACATTTCTACACTTTTACAGTAAAGTTAATTAAAACTTCTACCTACATTAAACATGAGTACTCCATCTCAGTCCTCCTCTTATCTTCCTTAAGACTCCACCACTTACTGCCAGGTCTTGAAGATATTTTCCTCCATCTTCTTCTAGAAGCTTTATGGTTCTTGCTTTTATATTTAGGTTTTTGATCCATTTTCAGTTAATTTTTGTGTGAGATAGGGGTCCTCTTTCCTTCTTTTGGCTATGGATATCCAGTTCTCCCAGCACCATTTGTTGAATGGACTGCTCTGCCTGAGCTGGGTGGGTTTGACAGGCTTGTCAAAAATCACTTGACCCTAGATGTGAGGTTCTGTTTCTGAACCATCATTTTGGTTCCATTGGTCTATGTGTCTGTCTCTATGCTAATACCATGCTGTTTTTACCACTGTAGCTAGGTAATATGGTTTAAAGTCCAAAAGTGAGAGACCTCTAACTTTGTTTTTCCTTTTTAAGATGTTTGTGGCTATTCAGGACCCCTTACCCTTCCAAATAAGTTTGATAATCATGCTTTCCATTTATTTTTAAAATGCTGGTGGATTTATTATCTGGATTGCATTGAATCTGTATATCAATTTGAGTAGAATTGACATCTTAATGATATTTAGTCTTCCAATCTGTGAGCATGGAATGTTCTTCCAATTAGTTAGATCTTTTTTTATTTCTTTTAACAATGAGTTGTAGTTTTCTGAATGCAAGTGCTTTACATTGTTGATTAAATTTATTCCTAAATATTTGTGTTTTATCTGTTAATTTATTTTCACTGCTCTTTTAACACTTTTAGTTACTTTTATTGATATAATCTTCATTTCTAGACTCTCTTCCAAGCCTCACTGTCCTTTCTTTTCAGAATGTAGCACACCCTTTAGTATTTCCAGCAAAGCCAGTCTCTTAGTTACAGACTCTCTCAGTTTCTGTTTATCTGTGAATATTCCAAACTCACCCTTGTTTTTGAAAGACAATCTTGCTGGATATAAAATTCTTGGCGGGAAGTTTTTCTCTTGCAGTATCTTAAATATATCATACCACTGTCTTCTTGCCTCTATGGTTTCTCATGAGAAATCGGCACTTAATCTTACTGGGTATCCCTTATATGTTATGATTGCTTTTCTCTTGCTGCTCTCAGAATTCTCTCTTTGTCTTTGGCATTTTTCATTCTGATTAGTATGTGCCTCAGAGTTGGTCTGTTTGGATTTATTTGGATGAGAGTACATTGTGCTTCTTGAACATGGATATCCATGTCCTTCAATAGGGTTGGGAAATTTTCTACCATTATTTCTTCTAATATTTCTTCTGCCCCTTTTCCCTTCTCTTCTCCTTCTGGGATACCCATGACACGTATATTTGCACATCTCTTGCTGTCGTTTAGTTCCCTGAGACCTTGTTCAATTTTTTCCATTCTTTTCTTCATTTGTTGTTTTGTATGTTTGCTTTCAGAGGCCATTTCTACAAACTCACCAGTCCTTTCTTCTGCGTCCTCAAATCTGCTATTATATGATTCCAGTGTATTTTTAATTTCATTTATTGCACCTTTCATTCCCATAAGATCTGCTGTTTTTCTATGTATGCTTTCAAATTCTTCTTTGTGCTTATCCAATGTTTTCTTCATATCCTTAATCTTTTTAGCCATCTCATTGAATTTATTAAGGAGATTTGTTTGAACATCTATGATTAGTTGTCTCAAATCCTTTATGTCATCTGGCAGCTTATCTTGTTCCTTTAACTCAGCCATATCTTCCTGTTTCTTGGTGTGGATTGTAATTTTTTTGTTCACGTCTTCATATCTGGTTTACTAGATGTATTTATTCTGTGTGCAGTTTCTCTCTTTAGTTTAGGGCTTTCTTGCCCTTTCTCCCTTGCTGATTGTGTAGTAGGGGCCAAGGATGTAGTTGGTACTGTAAGCTGTGGAGGCTCAATCTGCTCTTCTTTACCCAGGGACCAGTGAAGCTTCTACCAGCTTTCTCCTTTGCCAGAGGTAGGAACAAAGCCACAGCCATGTGTAATAATCCAAGTCATGCAGGCCTATACTGTAGTTGCCCAGAGAGACTGATGAAGCTTCAAGCCCCTATCTCCCCTGCCTAGGGCAGGGATGGAGCTTCCAATGTAGGCAGCAATCTATGCCATGCAGGTCCAAAATGACCAGTTGCCTGAGTAGACTTCTGACTATTCATTCTGTGCCTGCCAAATGTACCTGCAGTTACCTGGAAAGGCTGGTGCAGGGCCCGCCAGTTTCCTCCCTGCTAGAGGTGGGGCTGAAGCTTAGGCAAGGGCTGCAGGCCCATCTGGGTGAAAGAAGCCGGCCCCTACCATCACTGTGATTTTCAGTCAACTCCACTTCCCCTCATGCTGGGGGAAAGTCAAAATGGCGGCTACCGGCCTCTTTACAACTTTGACAGTTTCAAACTTTAGCTGTTCTTAGGGTTATACTTTAGCCTACCAAATTTACTAATCAGTAGCTGAAATCGGTGGCCAACCATCTCTTTCTCCCCTGTTTTGGGGAGATGGAGCTTCCAATTCCAGCCACAGAATAGCTCCTGAGGTGGCTTGCACCATCAGAATAGGATGATCACTGGCCACCGGAGCATGAGTGCTCTACTTACATATCTTCTCTGCAGATGGGCTGTCTCCTCCTTTCATTCTTTCAAGGATGTTTCAGGATGTTCTTATGGGTTCCTGGAGCCCCCAAACAGGTGCTTTAGATAACTCTGGGTGATTGCTAACTGCTCTATAGCACAAGCTGACTCTAGGAGCTCTTTACTCTGCCGCAATCTTGCTGTTTGTCTTCTGTGGTAGCTACTTTGGGATTTTATATATATAGGATCATATCATCTGCCAGTAGGGAAAGTTTCACTTCTTCCTTTCTAATTTGGATGCCTTTTATTTCTTTTCCTTGCCTAATTGCTCTGGCCTAGAACTTCTCCTGCTGTCTTTTGGATTAATAAAAATATTTTTGTCTTTCCTTTCCCCCTGATTAGAAATCATGTTTTCTATTACATTCAGTTTCTATTCAATTAATGAAATAATCTGTACTTTAAAAAAATCTCCTGTTTAGATTATTATAAATATATAACCTGCATTTGTTAAGAATTCTGGGAATTTCTCCACATATTTCCACAGAAATAACCAAAGCCTAGAGATACCCATATATATAGTACCATACTGTTGTTCTGATTCATTTAATAACCTCTTTACTCTGTGTGTCTTCCAGATTTATTCAAGAGATTGAGCATGCCCTAGGACTTGGTCCCGCTAAACAGTGTCCTCTTCGAGTGTTTCTCACGGTTTACATCAAAAACATCTTCCTCAGTCAGGTCTTGGCTGAGATCAACAAGGAGATTGAAGGAGTCACGAAAACATCTGACCCTTTGAAGATCCTAGCCAATGCAGACACCATGAAGATGCTGGGGGTACAGCGGCCTCTCCTGCAGGTAATAGTACATTTCACACTTACTCTTTTTATCAGCAATTTTCATTACTGGGCAACAGTCATAAATGAAAAAGAGAAGAAGAAAAATTACCATCTGTTTCTATACTTTTCAGGGACAAAATAAGAGGAAATAAATTAAGCAAGCATTAGGGAAATCTAAGACTAATAAAAGAAAAATGGAAATTCTGCATGATCTTTAAGAAAAAAATAGTTAGCTTTGGATATGGGAGAGGGTAAGTCTCATTAATATGCAACCAGTTCCTCATTATTTGACTGTAATTTGTCCTCCAAATGTATCCTGGAGTAGAAAGGAATAACAGCAAGGAAGTTAATTCTACACAATTTCAATATCAGTAGGAAGCCCTCTACTCATTTGAGGGCAAACTTACTATAAATAACATAGCTAGCTCACAGTGAATTTGAACCAACCAACTTGTTTTAAAAGTCAGATCATTTAATTTGAGCAATGATCTTGTTAGTATTAAAATATTTACTTTGACTATATCAACAAATGGTTTCTGGGCAACAGAAATAAATAATTGTTGGTACACATCTCAGTAGATTTTTGAGGTACTTATTTACATATATTTTTAGTTTATTTACTTGGAGATAAATATAAAACCAAAAGAAAATTAGTATGACTTTGAATTATTGGCATATGTTAACTATTACTTATTGTAATCTATAGTGTTTCTTCATTTAAAAGAGTGATGGAGGGGGATGGATGTGGCTCAAATGGTTGGGCATCTGTCTCCCATATGGAGGGACCTGCATTCGATCCCTGGGACCTCCTGGTAAAATAAAGAAAAATATAGAAGGTACACAGGCCGCCAGGCCCCACAAGCGGGCGAGCCCCCAGGCCCCGCTAAGCCATGCAGCAAGATGATGACGTAACAGGAGAGTGACACAAGGGAGAGCCAAAGACAAGACACACCGAAAAACCAGGAACTAAGGTTGCGCAGGTGGCAGAACGCCTCTCTCCCACATCAGAGTTTCCCAGGATTGAATCCCGGTGAAGACAGGAGGAGAAGGATCAGAAGAGAGGGCAGGAAACAGACACAGAGAATTGCCCAGCGAATGGACACAAAAAACAGCAAAAACAGGGGGTGGGGGGTTAAAATTGATTAAAAAAAAAAGAGAGAGCAATAGACATAATATCACACTTTTATGTAAGTTGTACAATGGGAGAATGTCTTAAAATACGGAAGGCTTGAGCTCCTCAAAGAGAAGTTGTATAAATGTAGGGGAGTTGCACTTGCTTCATTTGCCTGCCTTTACCTGCTTTTATATGTGTGTGTGTGTGTGTGTGTCCTCCTTGTTTTCCCTTCTTTGTACATTAGAATTAACAGAAGTGCCAGACCCTTCATAGTTAAGTCTCCCATCTATTAGTATTATTATTATTATTTTTTAAACATTTCTTTTTTTTTTTTTTTTTTTTAAGATTTTATTTATTTATTCATTTATCCCCCCCTTGCTGCTTGCGCTCGCTGGGTCAGCCAACCACGCCGTGCGGGCGGGCTTGCCTTCACCAGGAGACCCCGGGAACCGAACCCGGGGCCTCCCATATGGCAAACGGGAGCCCTACTGATTGAGCCACAGCCGCTTCCCTATTAGTATTATTTTTATATGAACAAACTCTTTTATGATATTGAGAAAGTAGAATAGTGGCATTCACTTCTCCCAGAACTTGATTGATAGCATCCCACCTAGGAAGGTATTCAATTGCATTGTCTTGGTCTGTATTATAATATGTTTGGTGAGAGATCTGTACTGAGTATGGGATGTAGAGTAGGAGGAATGGCAGCATGTGCTCACTCTTCCTTCTGCTGGATTGTTCTTCCACTGGATATTTTCTCTGATTCTCAGTTACAATATCCCCTCCACGGGGAGGCTTTTCCTGGCTATACTAAGTAGCTCTGCTTTCCTGGTTATTCTCCGTTACTTCCCCCACTCCATCTATTCTCTACATTTCTCTGTTCTTTTCTCTTCTGCAGGAGGCCAAACCCTATGGTCTGTATCACCTAGACTCCCAGGTGACTTCTGCTAGTGTTCTCCCAAGAGGAAGCACTAGCAGAAGGTTGGAGGGTAAGAGGAGAGAGAGGTTGGTTATTTCTCCCCCCACCCCCCTTCCTCTCTACTTTGAATTGTGGTTCTGGCCATGGGTACATCCCTCTGTAAGAAGAGGTCCTGCCAGGTGAAACTTCTCCATAGCTCTAGCTCTCACAGGGCTCTGGCAATACCATGGTCCCTTGATGAGAGCTTTCTGCTGTTACTAGTCTGTGGATTATTCCTCAACATCGTTTGTATGTCTTCTCTTCATTTATGTTTCTTCATTTGAACCATCTGAGTAGAATTTTCTTTTTTGCCAGGATCCTGAATAGATCCCCCCAATTGATCATTATTTTAACACTTTGGGTGTTTTTATTTCCTTATTAGCACTTATTACAACTATTATTATTAGTTAACTTCTTGCCTAACTTGTTTATTTTCTGCCTTTCACTACTAGAAGGTAAGTTGCAAAAGCATAGTATAGCACTTGGCAGCTGGAAGGTACTCAATAAAAATTTGTTGAATGAATGAAGGCATGGATAGATGGGTGGATGGACACAGTGAGTGAGTTTTGAGGGTCATGAATAACTGCAGGGTCAGAGTGGGAAGAGGAGAAATAGAGAATTGACAAAGAGTTGTTTGCTTTTTTTTTTTTTTTTAAGATTTTTTTAAAATTTATATATTTATCCCCCCTTGTTGCTTGTGCTCACTGTGTCCATTTGCTGTGCCTTTTTCTGTGTCTGCTTGTCTTTGTTGTGTCATCTTGCTGTGTCAGCGCGCCATGCTGCATAGGCCGGCTTGCCTTCACCAGGAGGCCCATGGGAATCGAACTCGGGGCCTCGCACATGGTAAACGGGAGCCCAACCAATTGAGCCACAGCCTGCATTTTTTTTTTTTTTAACCATTATTATTGGTCTCATCTCCATCCAAAAACCTCCCAGTATTTATTTCTCTCCAAAGTGTTACACTATATGCTTTACAGAGCCACTTTAACATGCATAGTGAACTGAATTTAAAGGAAAAAAAAAAAGCACCAATGCACTACAGAGTGAATCTGTGGTTTATTAAACATGATAATTTTCAGCTTCAGTAACAAAGACATTTCAAAACTCACAACTAGTTGATTATAATCTGTGCTATGTTAGGGTCACACATTGCCACCTAAATGGCAACTCTGAACAGTCTACTGATGTGCCTGTCAGACCACCTACCTCATCACCAGCCGTTTTGCACATGTTACCATGCCTCTTGTCCTTTAAATCAATTCTTCCATTCTGAGGAGAGATAAGAACTCCATGTTACTTCTCTCTTTTAACTCATCAAGATTTGATAATTATATGTAAGTGAATAAATCTTGAAATTACAACCATTCAAGCTACTAATCTCCAAATTTGTTTTTCAGAGCCAAAATACCTGCTTTGTTATTTGGTTATTTTTCTTCATAAAATTTTTAATATGAATGCCAATTGGTTAAAGTATAGCAAAAATTTGTTTAGTATTCTCAGAGTTATGAGACTAAAAAACAAATGAGAGGAAGCGGATGTGGCTCAATCGATGGGGCTCCCGTTTACCATATGGGAGGCCCTGGGTTCGATTCCCGGGGCCTCCTGGTGAAGGCAAGCCAGCCCGTGCGGCGTGGTGAGCTGACGCAACAGGACGACCCAACAAAGGGAGACAAGCAGACACAGAAAAACGCACAGCAAATGGACACAGCGAGCACAAGCGGCAAGGGGGGATAAATAAATAAATAAATAAAATCTTTAAAAAAAAAAACAAAAAACAAATGAGAGATGGTTATTTTCCTTTCCCAACTTGAGAAATTCTCGTGCTTAGTAATAATTGTAAATTGTTTCCTAACATAGTTTCTTATGCTCAAGTTTCAATGTTTCTTAAATGTATTTCAATGATTCCTTGATATGTTCATTCCCAGCTACTTATATGTGACTAATTTAAAGAAAAAGTAAGAAATAGTTCTCAAAAACTTTAGCTCAGAATCCAAAAAAAATGTGGGAGCCTGAAGAAATATGTGTGTGTCAAAGATGCAAGTGGGTTAAATATTCAATTACATGAAGTATGATAATGTCCTTTAAAGTTACCTCTGCTAGACCTCTGTTTGGTCACAAAGCAGAATAAAGGATTGTGCCTTTCCCCTGAGGTAGAAAGGGTGGAAGGACAGCTGTATCAGTGGTGCTGTCACTAGTTTGATATTCAGAAGCAGTGTTTGGGAGATGTTTGAAGAGAACCTCAGGACACTTTGTCCTTGCCTCTCCAAAATGGCACCTGGGCAGTATAGATCCGTGGGTTATAAAGGTGCTAACATGCTTTTACATCCACTATTTAACTTTCTAGGCACAGGATTCTTATGAAGAAGAGAAGGAAGGTGGGTAAAAAGGAAGAAGGGAGAGAGGAAACAAGGGAGGGAGGGAGAGAGTCAATAGGAAGGAATTAATTAAAATCATTTTATATGTAAAGAAACTGTGCAAGTGTTGATCCAAAATGACAAAGCAGAGTAGCACTGGTAGTATTGTAGTAAGAGTAATAGTGATAATAAGTGATGAGTTGACAGTACAATGATAGCAGCTAATAATCTAATAGCATTTACTGTGAGAAAACACTATTCTAAGTGCTTTATGTGTATTGACTTGCAAGTGTTTTACATGTATTGATAACAATTCTGTGAGGCTGGTGTTCTTATTACAACATTTTTATATTGGTGAGGAAACTGAGAACCAAAGAAATTAAATTACTTGCCCACAGTTACAGAGCTAGTAAGTATCAGAACTGGAGTTCAAGCACAAGCAATCTAATCCAATCCTGGAGTTCAAGCTCTAAATCAGTTCTAACATCCTAAACTATTTGTTACTGATCTACTGCTATGAAACATACAGAATTTGAGAGTAAGCATTTAGACACTTCTTTTGAGCAATTTGACATTTTTGACTCTAATAATTTAAAAAGTGGTACTTGTTTTTGTATGTCTGTGATTTTTTTTTTTTTTATTTGTCTTTTCTAGTAATTCATTTTTCATTTTGTAAAAATATCAATTTGCAAACCTGGGGGAAAAAAATACTGAACTCTCACCATACTTTGGGAAGCACTGCTCCAAGTCCCTTACTCCCTTATACTGCCTCCCAGGGAAGTGAAAACACGGAACCCTACCTCTTGCTTTAGTGTCTAAGGTATTTTCCAACAGCTTGGAAATTTGAATGCCAAATTTCAAGTTTGGACATTTGATGGAACAGCTTGGATATTTGTTGCTATTGGTTCTCTTCTAAATCCCTTGTGCCTAGAACAATGCCTGGCATAGAGGAGGCACTCAGTATTTAATAAGTGGATGAGCGAATGAAAATAATGAATTAATGATGGCTTCCTTAATACAAGGATGTGTATATGCATGTTTCCCATCCACAGAATAAGATTCATGGTTTTGGGTCTAAGATTTTTTTAAATGTTTAATTTAATAATATGCACTGTTCTTATGCCTCTAATGCTATCAATAAGAAAGCAGGATTGGAATATTCCTCTTGGTCTTACCATCTGAGATTCCTCTATTGCCATCAATTTTTCTTCAGCAAAATCAGGCAAAGCATGCTGATTCAAATTAAGGAAATCCCCTAAGAGAAGTTCCTCATTTCTCCTGAGTCAGATCTACTGACATTCTGGACATGGAGCTACACAAACAAATGGATGGAAGTAGATACCATCTATTGTTTTATATGTCTCTAAGAGAGCACCAATTGTTCATTCCTTAGACAGGTCCCTAGTTTATCACTGATGTGGGAATATCATTTCATTTTATTTGTTTTTAGTGTCTCCATCTAAAACAGGGGCTGGGGAGGCTAATGCTTACGGTTTTTATCCCTTATCTATCAGACTGCTGAGTGGACATCTAGCTGTGTGAACAAAGGCACAGGTCCCCCACTTATACCCTTGCTGGAAATGAGCATCAGATTTCTGAATCAGAATCTGCGTTTGAACTATATCGCCTGGTGATTTGTATGCACATTAGAGCTTGAAAGGCATTTCTTCTAGGCAAAGTGTGTTCTATGAACTGTAGCATCAGTATCACCTGGGAGCTTGGGAGAAATGCACATTCCTGAATCTTACTCCCCTCAGGGGTGAGGCCCAAGAAGCTGTGTATCAACCAGCCCTCCAGGTGATTTTGATGCACACTAATGTTAAGAAGCATTGCCTTGCACAACCCCACCATGCCCAGCTGGCAGGAAATGAGGTCTAATGCTGTGGGCTCTTAGCAATGTGATGAACAAGACTAGTCACTTAAAAAACTACTGTATTTAGCTATGTTATGTATAGGCCCAGGAATTGTAAAAGCAATATTTGCAGCAGCAAGAGAAGCTGCTCCCTAGTCTAGCACATTGCTGAATTTTGCGAAGTTCTTTCCAAATGCAGGATAAACTTACATTTTCTGGCTCATGTAGGGCACTGTGAGGCAGAGGCAGCTTTCCTAATACCCAAGTCCAATTCCCATATCACAGGAGGAAAAAACATAAGCTGTGCAAGTAAAAATTTTAGGCAATCTTGAAACTTTTCGTTTTAAATGTTTAAATTTTCATTCTCCTCATTTGTCAGAATAACTTCTGAAAAGTGAAATGGCTCCAATCTGCCTGCCGATACCACACTCTCATTTTTTCTTCAGCCAGCTGCACTTTCCACACTTTTACCTGTGACCTTAGAGCAATGGTTCTTAGCTCCGACCATCCATTAGACCCACCCAGGAGCTTTCTGAAAATACCGGTGTCCAGATGCCACCTTCAGTTGGTCTGGGGTGGGGCCTGGGCATCAGTTTCTTTCGATCCCCACATGATTCCAATGGGTAGCCAGAATTAGTGCCACTGTCCTGGATCTTTTACTCTGCAGACTCAGATGTTGCCCTGAAAGGGGAAAGGGAGTCTATAAAAGTTAGAGTTGAAGCATTCTTTAATTCAGTCTCGCTTATGACAGACTGACAGACTGGGATACTTTGAACCCAGGTACACAAGTCTCAGAATCAGATACAAATGTATTTAAGTCCTAGCTATTTCATTTGATAACTTTGTGGCTGTGACCAGATCGCTTAACCTGCCTGTACCTATTTTTTCATCTATGAAATGGAATAGTAAAATTCATATCATAGGAATACTCTAATGAGTAAATGGAATAATGATTGTAAAACTTACCCTCTTCTTCCTACCCCATGTCACAGAAGTTTGGATTTCAGCATTGATGCGTGTTACCTGCCTGCTCTTTAACGCTCCCCTTGATGGGTTTCTAACCTCCACCCACTGTGCTCCACACCCCCTGCTGTCTCTGTCTAGATTTTTCAATCTGCCGCTCCTTCTCATCGCTGACCTGCTGTTGACCCTACTTCCTATTCTTCGTACTCCAGCACCTACCTAGTAACTTGTTTCCAAACCCCCAATGCAACAGAAAGAGATGATGTTGTTTCACCTCCTTTTTCAGTTTCCTTCAGTTTGTCTACTGATCATTTAGTAGCAACAGAAACAGCATGCAGTGTTTATGACCACTAAAAATAGTAACTGGAAGCAAGTTGTATAGAAGACAATATATTCACTTTGCTATATTTTCCGTGAAGACCTTCTGGCAGGAGGCAGTGTCAAAGTTCAGGCAATAGGTCCTGGGTGGTCTAAATTCTAGGTGTCAACAAGATTCAGAATGAAAGTTTTTAGTAGGCTGGGTGATTGCTGGAGCTCTAGTTAAGCCTTATTGAAAGTTGGTGGACACAGCAGCTTACTGTATAATGACTTGCTAGAGATAATTACACCTAAACCCAAGCCTATTATCTCCCCAGCTAAGCCAAGGTACTGCTACTAACCTCTTGCTGGTTTCCTAAGGTATGTGCCAGCAGCAATAGCATATTGTTTTCATCATATCAAATTATGTTAATACAAAGATTGTTGCACTTGAGCAGCTTTTGCATCACGGCCAGTTAATGATCCACTCTGTGGTACAGAATAGATTTAGCGTTTACTAGTGTAAATAGATTAGTCCTATTTAAGGTCTGTGGGAAGTCATCATGAAAATCATTACATTGAAAAGAGAGCTGATCAATTGATTTTTTTTCCCTGTAAGCTCTGAGAAGTGTTGCTAATGGTCTCACTGTGCTAAAATAAGTCTTAAAACCAAGATGGACTGGGGTTTAATTTTATTCTCCTGTGTTTAAATTGAGAGAAACACTAACTTGCCACATTTAGTGGATTTGATTTTCTTTGAGATTTAATAATTTATTCACTGGCAGTTTTGCTTGGCGTCTTCCTGACAAGTAGGGATAGCAAATAACCAACCGCCTTTTCAGGCTTTATCCATAAAGATGGAGTAGAAGATGGCTTTGCGGTTGTCTGGTTGCTTACGTGTCACTGTAGCCTCTAACATTCACCTGTTCACTTCCAACACAACTCAGCAAATTAAGTCTTTCATTACTAATGGGGGTTTTAAAGATCTTACAACATTCACTTGTATTTTCATAGTGTCTTATCAAGTTGTATTAATTTTATATTGTTAATTCTATTACTGGTTTAAACGTTTTACTTTTTATGTTTCTTTATAACAATTCTTGGAAGGAATTAATATAAGTTTCATCATGGCATTGTGGGAAAAGCATATAAATCCTCAATTTGCCTCCTTGTCAGCTCTGTGACCTTCAACAATCCACTTACTTCCCTGAGCTTCAGTTCCCTCATCTATAAAATGAGAATGACACTTGCTCAAACTACCTCATAAGACTAAGGTGAGAAGTACAATGGGATCATGTATTCAGCAGGCCTTTATAAAGTGCTTTACATACTGAGATCTTATTTCATAATTACTTTTATTGGTCTACACAGCCACATGATCACTCCATTCAGAAATACTAATCCTATTAGTATTTAAAAAAATGGTGCTAAGAAAGCACCTTCAGAAATAAAAATGTTTTCTATTAAATGAAAATCTTCTATTGGTCACTAGTCTTTGCCAACAGTTTCTTGCATACATGATTAGATAGCCAATATCAGAACCTGGCAATATGTTTTCCCAGTTTATCATTAAAAAATTTTAAATATACAAAAAAGCTTTAAAAATATACATGGTACATCCACATACTCACCACCCAAATTCTACAATTAACATTTTTCAGTATTTGTTTTATAACATTACCAACCTAGTAATTTTAATTCCTCTTCAGCCATCCATTTACCCCAGATATGAATTCCCAATCAATTAAATACTTTATCCTGATATTCTTCCTAGATTTTTAATAATTAACTTAGAAAATATGACTATTTAGAGAAATGCATTAAGTGGGGGAGAAGTTCCTTTGTTAAAAGAGTGTTCAATTTCTAAAAGTACTCATCAAAATGTTTCCTTAAATAGTGGCATGAATAGAAAATTGACCAGTTCATGCTTGGGTTTAATCTATAGGCAGGGCCTTTATTGATATATTACTACAAGGGAACTTGTCCTCATAACCATTAATGAACAAGGCTATGAAGTGAGCCAATGAGTGATTTTTATATACAGGTAAAACAGGCACATTATATGATTAATTTTGAATTTTTCAAATACCTTTAACTTATAGTCTCATCTTTGTATGGAAAAAAAAATAGCATCTTGGTTGGTTGGCTAGTTTATTAGAAAAATTCCTGGTTAATGTTTAAACAGACTTCTATGGGTAGCTTTCTACAAAGCCAGGAGAGAAATAATATGTACGTATATATAGGTGTACATTTAAACCGACTTCTTATATAGTATAGTCAGCTAGGCCTTTGAGAAAGTCCAGAGGGACTAGAAAATGGAGAAACCTTTTTTTCGCCTTTTGTCTGCAGAATATTATCTGCAACCAGCCCTGTACATTTTGTAAGAATCATTAATAATCTCAAAAGTTTTGTTTCTTTGAGGTCAGTCCTAATTCCATATGTTTTCTTCAACAATCCATCATCTCTCATACTGTTTTTGAAATAGATTTTAATTCAGAATGTAACTTTTCAAGAATTCATCTATCACATCTGGGTTATGAGGTCAGTTTAAAAAGAACAAGCTAGAAGGCTTTGCCTACATTGGTAAAGAATCACAAGGGACTGCTGAATGAGAAAGTAATTACAGTTTTGACACTTGTTTACCAGCTTTGTCTGGCGCTAAGAAACATGCCTGACCACTAGGCTGTTTCAAAATGGCATCAATATAGGAATAAGCCCTGGGTCTTAAACTAGGGCTCTGATTTCTGATTTACTTTCTTTCTTTTTTTTTTTTTTTTTTTTTTTTAAGATTTATTTATTTGCTTTATCCATTTTAAACGCCCCCTTCCCTATTTGCTGTTTTTGTGTGTGTGTGTCCATTTGCTAGGCAATTCTCTGTGTCTGTTTCCTGCCATCTCTTCTCATCCTCCTCCTCCAGTCTTCACCAGGATTCGATCCCAGAGACCTCCGATGTAGGAGAGAGGTGTTCTGCCACCTGCGCAACCTCGGTTCCTGGCTTTCAGAGCTTTCGGAGCATCTCGTCTTGTCTCTCCCCTGCATCTCTCTCCTGTTATGTCATCATCTTGCTGCATGGCTCCCGGGGCCTGGCGGCTCACCGACACACAGATCCTGTCAGCTTGTGCGCCTTCTATTTATATATATATTTTTATTTTACCGGGAGGTCCCGGGGATCGAACCCAGGTCCCTCCATATGGCAGACGGACGCCCAACCATTTGAGCCACTACTGCCCCCTGATTTACTTTCTATCATGCGTAAAGGTAGGCCTACCGATGGCCGTCCTGTCACCTAGACTGTTCTATGCAACAGGGCTCTTTTGGGGTTTTTTGAGACGTTGATTGGCTGCTGTCTGTTTTGATCTTGCCTCAGCACACCCCTTGGTGGATAAGCAGGAGAGAAGGTAATGACTTATGACAGATCTGCTGACAGGGACCAACCTACATTAACACTCTGTCACTCAGATCTTTAGAGAGCTGCCTTTGCTTGAAATATATTTGACTTTACTTGTTAACAAAGGCATCTTCAGATTTTTTTTTTTCTTCCTTAAATATTATAGAAGAGGAAGAGCGTCCCATCCAAAGATACTAGGAAGAGAGAAAAGGCTGGCTCGACAGCCCAAGCAAATAATAGTTATTCTTTGGAACAGCAGAATTGCTGATCTGGCAAGATTAGTGGTAGGAGCCACGTGAATGTAGACAGAGAACTGCTGTTCTTTGGGAATTTTTGAGGATCTTATCCTAAGTAATTTTCACGCTGTCTGAATGTTGCAGCTCTGCCTTAGAGATGTTCTAGTGAGAAAATGAGAGAGAAACAAGACACTCTCAGTTTGAATGTTAAATGGCCCTTTAGGATTAACTGTTCAAATGAAGCAGCTGTTTTTCTTCATGTTTTTCAAGAATCCTGTCCTACTCAAAAACTTGGGTGTACTTAATCTTAGCATAGATACTCTAAAATAGGCTGGTAAGAATCTGGTAAATATACTATAACAAGAGTGACATGACACAGTTGAGTAATTTCTACTGTTGAAATTCTAATAAAACTAAGGGATCAATTCTTATGTATTATATACCTGTTTTGTGCAATGGCTGAACAAGATGATTTGGAGATAGAGAAGAAAACTAAAACATGGCTCCTACCTCTCAGGGAAACAGAATTCCTCACACCTATGAGTCAAAGAATAGTAGAAGACAATTAGTAATTTAGCACTGAATGTGATAGATCAGAAGATTGCACTAGAGGATTCAGGAGAGACTTGAATCAAGAGTTGGGTCCTGAACGTGGCATTGTAGGATGTATAGAAAATGGAGATGGCAACCCAAACAAGAGGTAAAGCATAAGCAAAACCACCAAAGGTGAAGGTGACCATGATGTGTTTATAAAACAGTGAGATTATTCTAGACGAGTGTTTTGCATAGGGCAGGGCTTGGGGCGGAGGAGGGGGGCTGTGACTCTATTATGAAGGTCTCAAACTTGGAGCAGAACAGTTTAGATTTGAAGTGGGAAGAAATACAGTGTCATGGAAGATTTTAGAGAAGAGATGCACTCAAATAGATGTGCTTTTATAGAAGAATGGGCTTTGGCAGTTCACAGGCAAAATTAGATGGCAGAGAGCCTGCAATAGGATAGGCCAGCTAAGGCAGAGATCCAGTAACCCAACTATGAAGGAAGACAGAATGTTCTCTATGAGTGTTTCTCTCCAGACAGAAGCTTTGGGTAATGACCTCATAGCTCCCTGAGGTTTGGTAAGCCCCAACATTTTGCTCAGCTCAGCACTTGAAATCATTTTTTTAACTGATTGTCACATTTGACCAGACAAACCAAACAGGCTGACTTTCTGGGATAAATATTGTACTCAGAAATTTCCATCACGTTTTTCTCCCTGAGCCCTCCCAGGCCATGACTGGATGGAGTTCTTCATCACCTCTATGTCCATAACAGCAGCCATTTGACTGCAGAATGTTCATATTTGTTTAAAGACTAAGCTGTGCATTTCTCATTTATTATCTTTTTAGATACACAGAAACTCTTTCAGTTGAAAGTCCTGCTTTGGGGAAAAGGCAACACACAGCTAACTCATTAACAGATTATCTATGTCATTACGTCCTTTTTGGACTATACATATTAGAAATAAAGTCTTTTGCAGAGGAAAAAAATCAGTCTAGGCTTCCAGTTTCCCTTTTTTTGTTTGCTCATTTTTATCTGCTTTCTTTTCCTCCATAGTTACTGCTCTTCTCATGATGGATGGTCATATCAGTGGAGTGCAGAATACCCAGAGTATTCACTTGCAAATAGCTAAAAAGTCAAATTCAGATAACTTCACTTAAATGAGAGCCATTCTATACCTCTCCTCATTGGGCACACTCTACTTCTTTGCCCCATTTCAACTGCAGAAGCTTAATTGCTTCTTCCTTTTTATTCCACAAAGCCTCTCTGAATTTGTTGTCCCCTTGGTCATTCCAAGGTCAAGGCTGCCTATCAGGCACTTGCAGAAGTGATCTGGTGACCTTGCTCGCAGAGGTGCTCATGGCTTCAAGACTTTATCAGCCTGTTAAGGCAGAGAGAGGGCTGGACTGTCAGTTAATTTCTTGCCTCTCAAACCAGAGGTAGTCTTTTCTTCCATCTTTCAGAGTTTTGCTTCAGAGCCAGAAATTTCTGACACATAGTAGGTACTCGTTTGTTGAATTAATAAAATGGGAAGTATAAATAGTTATGTTATAGGTAGCCTCTGGCATGTACCATTAAGGATAGGGTATGTAAAAGTGAACATATATTGTTTGCCAAGGAAAGTAGCATTAAATATTTGGATATTTTTAAAAGAAATGTTTTGTTTTAGAACAGTTTTAGATTTACAGAAAAAATGTGAAAAAAACATAAAGTTCCTATAAACCCCATATTCAGTTTTCCCTATTATGAACATCTTATATTAGTATGGTACATTTGATCTTTTTCTCATGATTAAACTAGGATTATGGGTTTTGGGGAGGAAGATCATAGAGGTAAAGTGCCATTCTTATCATATCATATCAAGGGTACATACTATCAATATGACTTATCATTGTTGATGTGAACCTTCATCACTTGACTGAGATAGTGTTAGGTTTCTCCACTGTAAAGTTACTCCCCCACTCTCCCACTTTCGATACTGTACTCTTTGGAATAAAGTCAGTATGCCCAGCCTGCACATTTAAGAAGCTGAGAGTTAGGATTTACCTCCTTGAGGATGAAGTATCTACATACATTATTGGAATTCTTCTGTTCCCCCTCATTTATTAATTTACTCAATCATTTTTTAAATTAGTATGGGCTCACAATATTTATTTTATACTTTCTGTTATAATACAATATTACTTTATTGTTCATATTGTTTCAGCTTTAGCCACTGGAAGCTCTTTCATTTTAGCTCCTGTGTCTCCTGTGTCCTCATCATTGTGATTTTATTTTAGCACTTCCTTACCTTTTGATGTTACAAGATGCTCCAGGCTCATCTTGCATAATTCCTTCCCCAGTCCTGGAATCAACCACTTCTCCAAGGAGCCCTGGTTCCTTTTATTGGAGAATGGTATTAGAAACCCATATTGGGACACTTGGTATGCTCATTTCTACTAGGGTGTCATTATTTGTAAGCCCTCTCAGTTGACAGAGCAAGGAAATATATGTGTATATACTAACTTTCGTGTATATTCACTTACAAATATTTCTATATGTAGCCATCAGTAACTATTTTAAGCTAAAAGTGAGTTCATATTGATGTCTCCAGCTCTAACCCATTACCACAAGGATCATTCTAGCCTTCTCCCCGTGCTTAACTGTAACCTCTGTCTCCAACAGTGAAAAGTCTGGTTCCCACCAAATACCAGCCATTTAGTTAGTGTAATGAAGTATACATGTATTATAGTGCTACCAGAATTGTTAATCCATGCCCTCCTGGGAAACAACTTTATCAGCTAGTGTGCAGTGCTTATATATAGTTTCTTTTGCCTTTTCCAGAGTTCCTTGAGTTAGTGCCTTTTCTCCCACCTCTTTGGGCAGTTATTTCATACATTTGTAATACAGTTAGATTGTTTTAACACATTTTGTATTCAATCTGAGGGATCCCAACCTCTTAAATGATTATTTTTTAAATTGCATTCATTAACTTTATTCTTCCTGCTTCAAAGTTATATGGGCTTTGACAAATGAATAGTGTCATATATCCACCAGTTCTCCCACCCTAAAAAATTTGCTGTACTTCACCTATTCAACCGCTTTCCCTAAGCCTGTGGAAATCACTTATCTTTTCACCATCTCTACAGTTTTGCCTTTTCCAGAATGTCATATAATTGGAAAAATACAGTATGTAGCCTTTTCAGACCTTGTTCACTTGCTATTTGCATTTAAGATTTATTCTTGTCTTTTTGTGGCTTGATAGCTTATTTCTTTTTATTGCTGAGTGATATTATGTTGTATGGATGTACCAGTTTGTTTATCCACTCATCTATTGAAGGACATCTTGGTTGTTTTCTGTTTTAAGCAGTTATGAACAAAACTCCTATGGGTACATTTTTGTGTGGATGTAAATTTTCGCATCAGTTGGGTATTGTTTTTAGCAGTGTGTAGAAGTTGTGGGGATGAGTGGAGTAGTGGCAGTCAGGGGGCAGACATAAATTAATAAGTCCATCAAGGTGGTTAGTGCTTTAATGAAAGTATGAACATGAATAAACTATTGAGTCTACACTAAGAAAAGGGGAAAAGTAGAAATACTTAAATTACTCTTAGGTTGTATTGAAGAACAAGGAGAACAACAACAACAATACTTAGCATTCTTTTTCTGAAGACATGCTGCTGTAACTATGGTAAAGACCAGGGGTCAGGTGATGCAAAAATCTTCTATCTGAAAAAATAATAGTCGTAAAATTCACTTGCAGCAGACTCATGCAGAACTTAATGATTTTTCTTCTTACAGCATAAATAATAAGGGAGAAAAGTCATGTGAAAGTGAACAAACAGCTCTTGCTTATGAGAAAACAAAAACAAAACAGGCAAAGGGACTTTTAGATTTCTGGAAACCTGGAAATAATAGGACAGAATAGCTTATATGATTCTTTCCCCTAGTTATTTAGGGCTAGCAACAAGTAAATTTATTCTGGTGTTTAGGATTCCTCCCCCAGGGCTTTCTTATAATGGGAGCTAAAATCCAAAAAGAGCTAGCCAAATGGGAAATGAAATCCTGCTTTGTTAAAGAGCTAAGTTTGCACTCTTTCTAGAGGAGCTGTTTTTAAGTTTCCAGGAAGAAATGGCTTTGGCCTCTTAAAGGCCTCTTGCTTCCTTGCTTGCACACCCTTGGATGTTAGATGCCTGTATCAACTGGGCTAGTTGGCGCCTGACTCCAGCCAAAGGTGAAAAAGGTGAAATAAAAGATAAAAGAAGTGTGTTTATTCCGAGAGATGGAAAGCACAAGAAGTTGTACCGTGCACACCCTCCCTGAATGTACAGCAACCCTGCATGTTAGTAAAATATAAAACAAGCTCAGAGGCTTGATTAGATTAACAAGACCTCATTTGGAGCGGAATTAATAAAGTGGAGAGAGTATAACAGAGGGACCAAAGTATAAGTGCAGAAATAACTATCTCTAACCAGAAAAATCACAGGAAATTTGTAAGCAGCAAGTGATCTGAAGCTTTTTGATATGTAAGACATAAATAAGAGAAAATTAAAGATTTGTTTTTAAGTGAAAAACAGAAACAGATAAGTTATTTATATTGTTACAGTGTAGTTGATGAATGCTTTTAATTAGTAATTAAATTTAAGTGTAATTTTAAAAATCTTGCCGCAGCTCATATATTCATCTAAATTGCATTAATTGAATATTTATGTGATTAGTTATAAGTTTATAATATCTGCTTTTTTATGGTGTAGTTTAAATATAAGGGGCTAGAGTAAAAGCTATTTTTGCTCTTTCTTAACTGGTTATATCTAGGGAAAACCAATCCATTTGGCTCATGACACTATTGACTAGATTCACCTCTTGAGTGCTAACCGGATTTCAGATCTTGTGCCTGGGTAGAAATAATCAATTGCTTTAGAACTAGCTTACTGAATGCAAATAGTTCAAGTGATGGCAAACATTTTAGGCTCATCTTAATTTGACTTCCTTATTGTTTTCAGATCCTGAACATAAATAGACACTGGCTGATTTCCTTAGATGACTGGAATATTCCACAGCAGGCAGGAATGTTGTAACCAAACTCATACCTGGAAAAAATATTCCTTGTAAATCATACCTATGTTTAGTAAAAAGCCAGGTTGTGTGTGAATAGCCTATAGTATGAATGTTCCCCAGCTAGCATTGGTACTGTCAAGGAAACACTAGACTTCAAAAGAATTTTAGAGCTAGAAGGTACATTAGAAATGAATCTAGGGAAGCGGCTGTGGCTCAGTCAGTGGGGTCCCGTTTGCCGTGTGGGGGGCCCCGGGTTCGGTTCCCGGGGCCTCCTGGTGAGGGCGGGCCTGCCCGCACGGCATGGTTGGCTGGTTGGCTGACCCAGTGAGCGCAGGCAGCGGGGGGGGGGGGGGGGGGACAAATGAAAAAATAAATAAAAATCTTTAAAAAAAAAAAAAAAAAGAAAGAAATGAATCTAACTCCCTCCTTGAAGAGTCAAGCTCAACACATTTAGTGACTTGGCTAAGGTGACCCATCTGTTAAATGGCAGGCCCTGTTGTGGGATTCAGGCCTGTCTCCTTTTGTCCTAGTTCTCTTTTCTTTTACCTGTGGTTTTATCTAAAAGTTGCAACCTTTCATGTACTGAGTATTTATTGGTATTGGATTTTAGCAACACCAGCACTTGTACTGTAAGAAAAATATATTGTTCTGCTGAACTTACAGAAAAGTCATGTCTTGAGCCACTTCTTATTTAAGGTGACTTCTCCTCTCCTTTTGTTCCTTTCTCTAAAGGCAGAGCACGTTTCACTCCAAAACCAAATAACAAGCAACTCTCTCCTAATTTATGGTTTTCAAAATTTGGGAGTTTTTTTTTTTTTTCTCTCTCTCTCATTGTCCAGAATGCTGTCTGAAAAGTCACAGTGATTTAAATAATTGATGGCTACTTTGCGAAATTGTCAGCCTGGATCCATCCTCTGCCTCCCCCATCTGCAAGTCCATGAACAGCTAATCCTTTTGTGTTGTATGCTTTTTTCCCCTGGTTTCATTTAGATAATTATATTATTCATCCTGGAATATAATTGCCATTATACTGTGGGGGAAGGGGGTGGAGTACGGTGGGAACTGCCTGCTGTTGGCATCTGCAGGTTGTGAAATATCTATTAAGCTCTAGCCACTAATTTCTTTGCCATCCCACCTTTTAAAGATTTAATTATATCTGTTGTAAAGGCATAATTTCAAATGTGACTTCTGATTCTTTTGGAAGATAAAAGAGAGATTAATCCATTGTTAAATATGAAAATGCATGGTTGGTACAATGGAAAAATCTTTGGACTGGAATTCAGGGATCTGTATTTGGTTGGACAAACAATTACTAAATGCCTACTGTGTGCCAGAAACTGTACTAAGCACTAGGAATTGCAAAGATTTGAAAGAAAAAAACCCTGTCCTCGAGGAGTATACATTCTGGTGATCTGATACCAACCTGTGATGTGACTTTGGGCAGTGTGCTTAACCTCTCTAGGCCTCAATCTATCACCTCTCAACAGGATATTGGGCTTCTTCAGAATTTGCTCCTAGCTATAACTTCCAACGATGCTCTGAAAAGAGACCATAAAGTAGTAGCTGCATTCCTTCTTAGATTTAATTGTAAGAATGGATGTGTGGGTCAAAAGGTATACATTTTCTGTGACAGAAATCAGTTTGTCATCTCTGAAATCAAAGATAGCCCAGTGTGAAAGCTCTTAAAGGATTCCTTTTTCTTGAATATGCTCTGTCAGCTAAGTCCAGCACACGTAGCAGAGAGTTTGGGGGCAAAAGGTAACAATCTCTGAGCAATTGAAAGTTGTTAGCAAAGGAACAATACCTTTTCCTCTCAAATTATTGCCTGACATCTTTTGAACCTGTTTTTCAAGAAGGGATGCTGATTCTAACATGTGGTTTCTGCAGGTCTAAATTCCACTCTCCATTGGTTAGAAGGGAAGATTATAAAATGGTCTTTGTGCTTTCTGTATATGCTATTATCTTTTGTCTTTGGAGGTGTCTAATTTGGATGTGTGGAAAGGTACCAACTGAAAAACTAGAAAATTTAAAGATATTAAATATAAACACAATGATAGATCAGGCTTTGTAACTTCAAGAAGAAATGGTATTCATCGCTGTCAGATCCTTACAGGGTTGGGTAAAGTAAACCCATAATGACAACATATAGCCTGTTACAAATAGAACAGAATAACTCATGAGAAAATAGAGATTTACAGTTGACTTTATAACGTGTTTGTTTGCAGGGAGCAAATCATAACCCATTTGTCTTATTGGAAATACAATTTTCCTGTTACACAAGGGAAAATGGAATATTTAAAAAGGAAATGAATGTGACAACCAAATGGACTTGGTTGAAATCAGCAACATTTGTTTCTTATTTACTTGTCTTTGGACTAGGGAGAGTGATATGGTGCCTAGACCTGCTTTCAACAGTAATGATTCTTTTATGAATAAACCAGCCACCTTGGCACATACCGTATACTCTCTCGTGGTATAAACTGATGTTAGAAATCTCTCCCCTTCATATATAATATCAATGCTTTACATAATTTATAATCTACCTCATTTTTTCTCTTCTTTTTCCTTTTTATAAAAATCTCTGTAAGCAGCCCTCTCCTCTATTATCTAGTAATAAGCTCTTGTCTAGAAATAAACTACTGAGGGTCTAGTAATAACACCCCTCCCTTTTTTTTTTTTCTCAATTCTATTGATCTTTAGGATTATGTTCTTTAGACCAGTGCTTCTAAAACTTTAATATTCATGTTAATCACCTGGGAGATCTTTTTAAAATGCAGGTTCTGATTCAGTCAGTCTGGTTGAGGCTGGAAAGTCTACATTTTAACAAGCAGCCAAGTGATGCTAATGCTGTTGGCCCATCAGCCATACATTGGAGTAGTGAGGCTTTAGTCTACAGGTCAACAAACTTTTTCTGGGAAGGGCTAGATAGTAAATATTTTCGACTATGTGGGCCATATGGTCTCTGTTACAACATTTCCATCGTTGTGGCATAAAAACAACCATAGACAATATGTAAATAAATGAGTATGGCTTTATTTACAAAAATATGTGGTGGCTGGATTTGGCTCTTCATCTGTAGTTTGCCAACCTCTACTTTAGACAATGTATTTAAAATGACAAGTTTTTTTTGTTTGTTTGTTTTTAACTTTTAAGGTTTACAACCAAATGTTTACATAGGATTGTTTTTACAATGTTAGGCACATATATAGATTGGGTAGAGATTAATTTATGTTCTACATAGATATTATGCAAGAAAATTTTTAGTTAAATAACAAGACATCTTTTCCCTCTAAAGAATTAAAAATAAGGTGAGAGGCATAATGTGTTAGCCCTGTTGTGGCATAACAGTAACAAAATTTTTTTAAATGACTTCCTCTTTGGCAAGCAGTGGTTTACAGTTATATATTGTTATATGCTTGCCTATCTCTGAACTCTGACTCTTACCTGTGTTTGTGCATTTCTTTCATCACATCCCTTGACATATCATTTGGCACTGATCCATATTTGGGTAATGAGCTAGTTTGTTGTGCCTGTGCTGAAGAAAATGATTTAAAATGTTTTTTAATAAGTTAACAAGAGCAAGTGTTGAAATTACTGTAATGAGATAATGACAGTACAGCATATTGCTTTAAAGATTGTGCTCTGGTGAAAAACGCATGCTCTTAATAAATTAATTTTTACTTTATTTTCCTTTGCAAGGCTGTTTAGCATGTGTCTATTTGTCTACTGGTAATAGGAAAATGGGAAGATGAGTTGGTAGACAACAAAAATGAAGGCCAAAGCTTATAATCATCTAAGAGTGCTATTTAGCTTTAAGGTATCAGCCACAGAGGACTTGTGCCAATACCCAAATCTTACCGTGGCAGGTGCTTTATGGGAAGATTAGAGTCCAAATCTATGAACCTCAGGCCAATGTACTAGACTTACCTTTTTATCCTGTCCTGTTCATGTGGATCACATTTACTTTATTTCTTTGTGTTTCAAAAGTCTTACTTGAAAGTTGTCTAACTATCCTTGTACTTATTTAGCCAGCATGCATCATGTGTATACTCAATATACAGCAGTGGAACTACTGGGATGAAGATCTGAGTCCTGCCTTCAAGTTTATTGTTTAGTAGACAGGGGAAGACATATTCAGAAATCAGCCATGGCATAAATACACATATGACATAGGGAAGGGAGTGGTTAATTCTACCTTGAAGATCATTAAAGAAAGATTTCATAAAGGGATGATACTTAAGCTGAATCTAGAAAGATAAAAATGTTCCAGGTAAGGCAAAAAGCATTAACAAAGATATGGAGGCATGAAATAACATAGCACATTTAGGGGAATGGAGAAATTGTCTTGTATACCTATAATGAGATCCTATACAACAATGAAAATGAATACACAGAATGTTATACACAGCAGTGTGGGTGAAACTAACAATGTGGAAACAAAGAAGCAAGACACAAAAGAATATGTAAAGTGTGACTCCATTCCTAACAGGCATAACTAAACTATATAGTTAAAGGAGATATATCTAAATGGTAAAATCACAAAGAATATCCAAAAAAGGATTATTAGAAAGATGACTTCAGGTAGGGAAAAGAGAAAGTTTGATTTATAGAGGAGGAGAACTTGGGATACTGCAAATTTTCTTTCTTTACCAGGTTTGTGGTTCCAGTGGTTGTTTGCTTTAAGATTATTCATTAAAATGTATATCCACAATATGAACTTTTCCATATCATATATATGTCACAGTTAAAGAAGTTTTGAAAAAATGGCCTGGATAAGGCAGTAGGAGCTAGAAGAATGGGTATGAAAGACATCTGGAAGTAGAATCCCATGGCCACTGATTTAGTGGTCAGAGTCTCCTATGCTCAGGTTTTAAAAAATGTGTTGACTATAAAGATAGCATTTGCTAAGATATTGAATATAATACCCTATCTTATATTGCCTATAATGCTACAGCTTTTCTCTCCTTTTAGGTCCATTCTTATTCTACCCAAAGGTTATCTTTCATACCTACTTCTTTAAATAGATATAAATCACTTCTACTTCCACCACAATTCTGCCAAGGAAACTGTTCAATTGCTCATCTTTACCACATCATTAAATCCAAAGATGATCTTGACCTATGTATATTATTTTCTATATTTTTAACCAACCAGTCTAACTTCTCTGATTCTTTAATACTACTACACATTCCATTCTTGACCATTTGACATATGCAGTCCTCACTTTTCTTCTCCATGTCCTTGGTCATACCTCCCTGCCATGCTGTTGTAGGTGGAATAATATTATAATATGCTTTTCCTCATATCTGATTCGATTTTAATAACCAAACTTGAAATCCCCTTTGGAAGCCCATTCCTGACTGAAAAGGAGGTTATTTTAGGCTCTATCTGAAATAGTACCTGAAAATATATGTGTCTACATTAAAACCATGCCAGATTTTCTACTTCAATTGTAATAGAATTTTGTTCTATCAAATATTGCTATTTTTTTTCTTTCATAAAACATCCTTTATCAACTCAAGCCTGATAATCCAAACTTATATCCTGATGTTGAAATTTGTATCCTGGGAACTTTGGTTTTTATTGCTTGTGTGTTTTCTCTTTACATGAAATAGAGTGAGAAAACTATTATCTGCTTAGAAAGATGATATGAAGGGCCTACTCTGACTAGGTAGGCATATGCTTTATGTTATTTTTCTTGTGCAAGAGCTCCACATTCTGTTGCCTAGTCCATCTTACGACAGATGGCCCACTGGGAACATTCTATTCAGTCAAAATGTACTCAGTACCCGGTGTGAAACAACTAGCTAATAGACAGCCAGGTTAGGAATTTAGCCTCTGCCCATTGAACCAACTAAAGATATCGCTGGATTAGACTCATTCCAAACTGTCCAGTGTCCAATTCTCTAAAGAGAATAAAAAATCCTTTCATGTGACTTGCAGGTCTTACTCCCTGAGAGAAGCCATTCACTTACATTGACTTTCTAGCATATAACTCCTGCCTCTCATCCAGTGAATCACATCTCTCTTTATAACAGTTTGGAGTTTGGTTTAAACAAAACTCCACAGTTCATGTTGTATGCAGTAAGGTAAAAGAAGCTTTTCTTACTTTAACAGGTTAAAGGGTTAGTTTATAATCATGTCATGAAGACAAGTCACAATCATCTGGTTATTTGCTGCAGTGGCATCACAGTGCTGATAGTGCACTCTTCTTTTTTGGAGGGAATTGAAGTGTCTCTGGTTGACTAGCTAAACTTGTCAGTCTTAAAGGATTTAAAAGAACATAAAAGGCAGGCATTTGTTCAGTAAACCAACAGGCTTGGCAATGAATTCTATGATAACTACCCTCTACTCTTCACCTTCCTCCCTCTCCCAGGCCCCCTCCTTCCAAAAAAAATACACACTGGGGAAAGGTTTAATTTATAGTGACAAAAAGTAAAACATCACTTGTATTTAATATCTGTGAAGTTAGTCTTTAGTCAAGCAAGGAAATAGGGGATAATGTGAAAGGAATTTTGAGAAAAGACAATGCAAGAAGCAAACCGAGGGGACAGATGTGGCTCAAATGGTTGGGCGTCCATCTGCCATATGGAGGGACCTGGGTTCGATCCCCAGGACCTCCTGGTAAAATAAAAAAATATATATAGAAGGCGCGTGGGCTGCAAGCCTCTGTGTGCCGGTGAGCCGCCAGGCCCTGGGAGCCATGCAGCAAGATGATGACATAACAGGGGAGAGACAAGACAAGATGCTCCGAAAGCTCCGAAAACCAGGAACTGAGGTGGCGCAGGTGGCAGAACACCTCTCTCCTACATCAGAGGTCTCCAGGATCGAATCCTGGTGAAGACTGGAGGAGGAGGATGGGAGGAGATGGCAGGAGACAGACACAGAGAATTGCCCAGCAAATGGACACAAAACAGCAAAATGGGAAAGGGGGTGGTTAAAATGGATAAAGTAAATAAATAAATCTTTAAAAAAAAAAAAGCAAACAGACTAGGATTTCATAAAATCCATTTCTACGCTCTCAGCTGCTTGCTTCATTACTTAGGCTTTCATTTAATCTTTTAAGTATTCAGTTCTATTTTTCTGTTCTGTTCTTTTTCTTCCATTTCTTGTAACCCTCAAAGATGTGTTCGGTAATCACTGGCCAATCTGAAGTTAGTTAAGTACCTTGTAACCTGAGCCCTTTACCACCCTTGGCCGAATTATGGTTGATGTATACACGACATGAGTCCCCGTGGTGGTACTCTGGGCCTAGAGAGTCCCCTCCAGTATCCAATAAATATAGATTGCTACATCACACGATGGACTGAAAGAGTCCATTCATTTGATCCTGGGAATTTAGGACCACTCGACAGAGGCAGGATGACATAGTACCCTGATCGGCAAACTTTTTCTTTAGAGGGCCGAAAAATAAATATTTTAGGCTTCATGGGCCATGAAGTCTCTATTGCAACCACTCAGCTCTGCCTTTGTAGCAGGAAAGTAGTCATAGATAATATGCAAATAAACGGGCCTGCCTGTCTGCCAGTAAAACTACTCACAAAAGTAGGTGGCAGCCTGGATTTGGCCTGCAGGCCTTAGTTTGCTAACCCCTAGTATAGTGGCAAGATTGTTGGCTTTTGAGCCAGTGTTTCAGACCCAGATCATCATAATGCCATCTTAAGTGGGTTTCATCACTTTCATATTTATTTGTAAAGTTTGTGGTGAAAGTACCTGTCAAGCCTCCCTTAGAAAGCTAAAGGGGATGATATGGATGGATAAGATTTATTCACTATGAAGGATTATGTAAACATAGCCTTTTTTCCTAATAAGCACCTAATCAGCAAGGACAATATTTTAGAGGAATAGGGGATTAGGATTCATTTCTGATTCCCTACAACTATACCAGAGTATTTTGGAATTTATGGGGTTTGGGGCAGAACCTACTACAGGCCCTCAGAGAGCCCCACACAGGGAGGGAGATGCACCTGGAATGTTTAGCCTGTGATTCTAATTAGCATGTGATTCTAACTTGAAACCCTAACAAAGTGTCTCCTAGCAAAGGGAAGAAATAGGAAATAGCTCTTTTTGCCTGAATGCTTGAGGAAGAACACATAGGAAAAGGGAGAGGATGTCCTTATGGTCGATGCTGCCCTCTAAATCAACCCTGGCACTATGGCAGGTCTCCCTCCCATCTAAGTGTTCCCATGTGAACTTGCCAGGAAGGATTTGATATAGTCAAGGGACATCATTTGGAAACTTTCCCAGATTCCCTATCTTTAATGTAAGGGACAACTGTAGACAATAACACTTTATTCTTTTTTTTTTTTTTTTTTTTTTTTTAAAGATTTTTTATTTATTCATTCATTTATCCCCTCCCTGCTGCTTGCGCTCGCCGGGCCAGCCAACCACGCCATGCGGGCGGGCCCGCCCCCACCAGGAGGCCCCAGGAACCGAACCCGGGGCCCCCCATATGGTAAACGGGAGCCCCACTGATCGAGCCACAGCCACTTCCCGATAACGCTTTATTCTTTATAACACAAACCTTCTAATTGGTCTGATCGCTGTTCCCAAAAGCATACTTGGTATTTTCTTGACTCTTTGCTCTTCCGCATACTGTTCCCCCCATCTGCAATGTCCTTCATACTCTCCTTTAACTATCAGATCTTATCCATAAACATAGCTATCTTACTCCTTCTATGGAATATAAATTCTAATAGTATGCTATCTGGGCCCTCATTTAAAACTTACAGTTTACTCTCTTTGATTCTTTATCTTTTCACATCCTAATTTCTCATGAGATTGTACATTCTTTGAGATCAGGGGCTATTTCTAATTCAGTTATGCATCCCTCTCAGAGCCTAATGCAATATTTTGCATTTGGTAGGTGTTCAATACATGTTTATTGAGTAAAAATATGTTTATGAAAAAGTAAACATTTGATATAGGTGAGCCTTTTGGAAGTCAAGAATACCAGGATACAAAACCTTTCTATGGTAGCTTTTGCTTTTTAGGGGAGATCTCATCTCTTTTAACCTGAAGCCTTGGAACTTGAAAAGAGTTCCCGTTCAATGGTGTGCTGTAAAATGTTTGACAACTAGCTCTCTAGAAAGAAAAGGGAGAAGATCAATAATTCAAGCCCTGATTTGTAGTGTTTGCAGTTTCCATGGTGCAGATACTCCTACCATGGCTGATTTTAAGCAACCAACAGGATGCTGGAGGTGGTGTTTGGAAGTGCACAGTAGCATTCCATTGCATAGAATTCCCACCATACAGATACAATTGACATAAATAACCATAAGAGCATTGTGTAAAATAATTGGGAAATGATGAGTTTTGAGTATATATTACCATTGTTTTTAATAAAATTTGTTTAATTGTACACATATAATACGGTTTTTAATGATGACCATGTTTAACAACTAGCTTACAAAAATATTGAAAATTTAACAACACACTCTCATGAGCCTATACAAGCCAGCTCCGGCCCATCACTGTTCTTATCATACCTTATTTTAATAGCCCATTTAATTGTCTGCCTCCTTCCCTAAATAATGAGTGTCCTTAAAACAGTGTCTTGTTTTGCTCACCATTGTATTGCTAATGCCCAGCACACAGTAGTTACAAAGTACTTGTTGACCGAATTGTTCCATTCCTTCACATTTTCACCAGATTTTTGCACTCTGAAACAAAAGGTAAGAGTTTCTTTTTCTATAGATCAGATTTTGTTTTTTGCTTCAAAAAATATACTATGCATGTTCATCTCTAAGCACTTCAGCATATGAAATATTGTTTTCAGTATCTAGGAACCAAGTGTATGTGAGTTATTCATGGGCATAGTGTTTAAAGAAACAACTCTTAATATAAATATGTTCAGGAACTGTATTTGAATAGAATGCATTTTCTTTGATCTGCTTGTGTTCTTCTGAATCAACAAAACACTGCCAATTCCCGTGACATAAAGATTATTTGTCCTTATAAAATTGTAGAAAATTTTTAAAATTTTCTCTAAATGCTGTATAACTTCCACATTTTCAGCCAAAAGCCTTGGTACAGATCAGAATGTAGAAATTCTAGAATCTTTACACTTTGCAGTATTCTAAGGAGAAAAGAATGCTGTTCCCAAAAATGTAGGCTAACTTTCCCCAAAATGTGCTCCACAGAGTACAGTTTTGTGGGATGTTAATAGGTACTGTGTGAGAACTAGTTCCAGGGTAAAAATAGGGTTGGAAAAAGGTTAGTTTACTCCTCTTTACTATGGCACATCATAGAAGGGAATTCCATATATACTGTTTTCCAAAAGAATTTTTTTTTTCATAAGAATACCATAAGGACCTAATGTTCCAAGGAACACTCTTTGGGAAATATTATACTCATATACAAACAGATATAAAATCATACAATATTTAGAATTAAGAGTCCTTCATTGAAGGTCATCTAGATTACCATCCACCCCATGTCAGAATCTATTTTACAACACCTCTGACAGATGCCTGAATACAAACATTAATATAACATTTACCACTCCAAAAGGCAGTCCACTCTGTTGCTGGTCTCCTTTCCTTTTCTAAAGTTCTTCCTTAAAATTGAACCAAAAGACTGTTTCTCTGTAAATGACCCATTACTTCTAGTTTTGCCATTTGGAATATTGGCAAAACAAGTTTGCTTCCTTTTCTACAAGATAACTATCTAGCTTCCTTTTAGCCTTCTTCATATTGAGTGTTCCTTGTTTAGTCAATCCTTCCTCATATGAGGAGGTTTCTAGAATTCTCACCCTCCTGGTTACTATACCCTGGAGTATAAGGAGAATGAAAATGAGACACCTAGAATTAAACAGTCTTCTGTGGTCTGACGAACACATGTGTTCAATTTTTCATTCAGCAAACACTTTTTGGAGCCCCTATTCTTTTTTTTTTTTTTTTTTTTTTTAAGATATTATTTATTTACTTTATCCATTTTAAACAACCCCTTCCCCAATTTGCTGTTTTTGTGTCCATTTGCTGGGCAATTCTCTGTGTGTGTTTCCTGCCATCTCTTCTCATCCTCCTCCTCCAGTCTTCACCAGGATTTGATCCTGGAGACCTCCGATGTAGGAGAGAGGTATTCTGCTGCCTGCGCCACCTCAGCTCCTGGCCTCTGGAGCTTTCGGAGCATCTCGTCTTGTCTCTCCTCTGTTACGTCATCATCCTGCTGCATGGCTCCCAGGGCCCGACAGCTCAGCAGCACACAGAGCCTGGCAGCTCATGCACCTTCTATATATATATATTTTTTTATTTTACCAGGAGGTCCCGGGGATCGAACCCAGGTCCCTCCATATGGCAGACGGACGCCCAACCATTTGAGCCACATCCGCCCCCGCCCCTATTCTATTTTGAGCAATATTATAGACACGGCGAATACAGCAGGCAGTAAGACAGGCAAGGCCTTGGTTTCATCGAGCTTACAGTCTAGAAGTGGATAGAGCAGATAGACCAGAGAAGAAATAAATAAGCAAGATGATCTCAGGGAGTCAAAAATGTTTTGAAGAACATAAAACAGGATAATATGATAGAAAGTGTTTCAGGGTGGGAGGTGGCTTATTTTAGATCAATGGTCAGGGATAGCCTCTCCAGAGATGAAATTTGAGCTGTTCCTGAATGATAGAAAGAAACCAAGGAATGAAGATCTGTGCACAGTGGCCAGGAAGAGGGAGTAGAAGACAGAGAAAGCCTACAAAGGGGAGTTTAGTGAGAGGGGAGAGTAACATGAGATGACATCTAGGAGGAAAACAGCAGCCAGCTTATGTAAGATTTTGTAGTCATGGTAATAAGTATGGATTTTAAGCATAGTGGATGGCCATTGGGGGATTTTAAGCAGGAAAATGACATGACCTTTTAAAAGGCAATTCCATTTGCTTTGATCCTTGAGTAGCACATTATTTTGCCCTTAAATTCAGCCCAAGATTTATGGTGGTGGTTATTGTTTGTCTAAGAACCTGATCATTTTTATTGATTTTTAGCCAATTAAAATCCCCAGAACTTGACAAAGCTAGTAATTTGGAATCTAAGTGAAAGGCATTTACTGCTTTTAAATTTCATAATTTTGGCTTGTTACTAATTAGGATAATTTTGAATCATGACTTTGTCATCAGTAGTAGTAGCAGCAATCTCAGCTTTCTCTTCTGCTTAACTTTAATAAATAATTTTCTATGCCTCTATCCAAAGATACAAATAAAATTGTTGTACAGGTCATTTCCAAGGACTGTATTCTGTTATGGATACCCCTTAATGGAATCCATTAAGAACCTCTTTCTCAGTATAGTCAACCACCTGCTAATACTTGACTGCATGAACTGTCATCCACCCCATATTTTTACCACAAAGATATTCCTCAGAATAATTCAAGATATATAAATCAATCAGTCTACTAATCTTGTAAGAAAAGAAAAGAAAAGAAAATTAACACAACTTTGATCAGTGCATGATGAGTCTTAGATAACATTTCCTTTTCTAAATGCTCATAAGGCAAGAGATTATTGAAATTTAATTAGCAAGCCTAAAATGCATTCTTTTCCGTTTTGAAAAATAAATAACAGCATTTCCTACACTCTGTTCTTTGGGATGGAGATTTGGGAGTAAGCAACACTCTTGTGAAGTCTTCTTTGATAAAAAAGCATTCTTTCTAAGAGAAAAGGAGTAACAACATCTGCTGTCACTTAAAATCCATGTCCTGCATAAATTTACACATAGCAAATTTATACTTTTTGAGCACTGTAACACAATTTAGGGACCAAACATTTGTTAAAGCAATAAATAAATAAGCAAAAAGATAATCAGATACCTTTGTTCTCAAGTATCCCTTTAAGGGCTAGGGGACTTGAGATAGGTCAAGTTACTGGAAGCTAGATTTAGTCAATTACCTGTCTTTTTGCTCCTACTGTACACAATCCAGTAGAAGACTCTAGCCTAAGGTAGAGAAGTACCAGTTAAAGTTCAATTTGACCACGTTTTAAGCAGTTGAGGTGGTATCAGCTTCTCTGGAGCAGTGCCATTCTTTTGCTTGACTTTCAGGATAACTATGTGCTTAGTCCCCAGCTGGAACATCTGCTTCTCTCTTCTCAATATTGTCATTGTCAATATTTATTGTTTTACTAAACATCACCTCTATTTTATGGAGATAGGAAATCTTTGCCCTAATATCTAAATTGCCCAGCATCAGCCTTAAACACACCTGAAGATCAGGAAACCATTGGCAAGTGTTGCCACCCCCCAGACATCCTGATTGAGTTTGGTACTGTTTAACAAGTGCTCATTGAATCCTTACCATGTGCTCACGTTCTTATTCATCTCTGGGGACACAGGGATCCTGATCTAGAAACATTCCCCACCTCTGCTGGCTAAGTTAAACCTCAGTAGAACCTGTTGGTTCATGTTAGCTGAGCAGCAGCACGTCTATATTGTTCCCTCCTTCCCACCCAAGGCCTGCCTCCTCCCTCCTACTCCTTCCTTCCTCACAGAGAGCACAGCCTCCAGGTGCATTCTTTTCCTGGTGTGAAGCACACAGGTAACTCATGAACAGCTCCTGGCAGTACACAGTCCCTGGCAGGTGATGTCTATTTACCGTGCTTACATTTGTCTTAGGAGGTAGCACCTTTAACCTTCATGAAGATGTGGTACACAGAGGGCCCAGCCGTAACCAGGAGCCATATGCAGCTGCTTCATCAGAGAAAGGGTGCTCATAAGAGGGGGAGTGTGTGAACAGTCCACCCCATTTGAATGACTGCAGAGAGGGGCCCTACAATGACAGATCAGCAGTGTCATTTTACACTTCCTCTCCAGACACTGGCCGTCCAGCTTCATATACCTCGGGGTGAGGCCTATAGAGAGCTGTGAATGACAGACACCAGGGAGGTGGGGACCCTGGAATCTGATGGGGGAAGGGGGTGGAAAGAGGATGGCATCCCCCTCACACATGCTTGCCCTTTCTTTTTGATCTCCTGGTTCCTAGGAAGTTTTCTTTAGCATTCTCCTCCTGGGATCACCTGTTAAAATAAATAAATAAAACCTTTGATCCTTTACTTCTTATACTCTGAAGCTAAAACGATTGCAAGAGGGAAGAAGTTTACATTCCATCTGACAGTCTTACTGATCATTGAGATAAAAACTGACAAAGGGAAAGGTAATCCTAGGCTTGGGAATTTGATTCACTCCTTTAATCCACTCAGCAGATATTTTATTTTTAAAATACAAGCAAAATACAGCCATCAGCAAAATTGAGAGACTGTATGGGACTTGGCAGCATTTTAAACTTCTGAACTCTTTTAATTCCCACTCCAGCTCTACCTTCAAATAGTCCCTCTTAGCCATTTCTTTTGTTTGAATGGATCCTTCCTCACTATCCCTTTCCTTTACTCCCTAGAAAATAATAAATAAAAAACAAAAATTTGCCCACTGGCATTAATTAAAGAAGGAAGAAGCCAGCCTTATGATCTAGACCATCAGCTAGAGACTGCACAATATATTATGCTGATTATATAGGGATTATCCCTGCTTCTTACTGTGATTCCCTTTTTTTTTCTCCATGGCTTTTGCACTTTCTGGAAGGAGATAACACAGTGCTCCCCCTTCTAGCTGATTATGTGAATGGGTCCTCCTCCCATTCTTAGGTGTAGTGACAAATCAGCTATTTTTACCAGTACTGAGAAGTGGACAGTTGTTTGTCCCATATGACTTGTCCCAGGCATTTAGTAGGGAGTACTTCTGCTGCTTTATACTCCTCCTCTCCCAGTCCCTTCCCAAACCACCAGCCTTTCTGATATATTCTTATAATCTAAACCAGAAAAATCACCTTAGTTTCAACTATGAATTTCAACTGCTCCTCTACACTGTAACAGGAACCCTAGAAGGTTTCTTCTAATAAGATAGAAGAATGCCCATGTCCATATGTCTTCAACTTATTGGGCAGGCAAGACTAGTTTTTTTAGCTTCTTCTCAAGATACCAGTACAACTGTCTTTGGAGAAATGTGACTTTGATTCTAGGGTCCTGGGATCCATACCTTAGCCTGTAATCCTTATATCTCCAAATTCATTTCCTCTGCCCCATTACCCAAGTAGTAAGGTAATAGTAACCTTATTTTTTTAAAAAAAACAATTTATTGAAGTATATCATTCATACATGAACATACATAAACTATAACTATTCAGTAATATAATATCCTTCTTAACATAATACAGGGTAATAGACTATTCTGAAAAGCATTTCTTTGGGGAGAGAGTAGAAGCAACTAATGATAAGAAACTAGGCATTAAGTCAGCTCCCCATGTTTCTACCTTCAAAGTAGTTCTTCCTCAACATGCAAGGATGGTATTCAACAATTATCACTTGTGTGTATTGTGGTGGGAAAAAGCATTGATTTAGAGTCCAGCAATCTGGACTAAGCTTTTGCCACTAAGCTTTACCAGTATAAGCTGAGTATATCTTTCAATATCTCTGAGCTTCAAGTTTCTGCCTATAATCTAAGATATTTACCTCACTGCATTGTCAGGAAGATTAAATCATCTCCAATATGTGAAAGCACTTTGTAAAGTGAAACCCTACATCAACATTAATTTTAAGAAATTGGCCTGTATAATTTAAAAAAGCAAGGGTTTTGATGCTAGAAATGGGATTGGATCCCCAACTAGCCCCTCACTAGCTGTATGACTTTTCACAGGAAGCCTTACTTCCTTGAACCTTAGTTTCCTGATTTATAAAATGAAAATAAAACTAGCTGGACTCTTACAGCATCAGTATGGGGAATAAGTAAGTAATGAATGTAAGTGTATATTGTGAATGTAAAGTTCTACACAGATGTAAATGATTGTGCAGTAGTAAATGAGAAATACATGTGTGATGCTTTAGTAACTTAAGTGTCATAAGAAAGTATCCTGAGGGTTAAGTGCATGGGCACACTGCCCAGGCCTGATTTCCTGGCACTGCCGTTTACTAATCATGTAGCCATACCTTTTATGTAATTGCTTGTTTACTTACCTGTCACCCAGGAGTTTATGAACTCATTGAGTATAGACAGACACTCTTATCACGGTATGTGCAGCTTCTCGAGGAGTATCTGATAGGCAGTACTTGTTCAGAATATGTCTTTTGAATGAATAAATGCATGATTTTATTATCAGCTATACCTTTTACACTGTAGTACCTCATAGATATTCATTTGCATTTATAAAAATAAATGCAAATTAGAATTGATAGGGCAAGGGCTAGTTATTATAGCTTGTATGAAATCCATAAAGCTTCTCCCATTCTTCATTCTTCATCATCAGACTCAACATTTCTGGATGAAATTTCCTCAGTAAATTCACAGGTTCTTATTGAAATTGATAAATGTAATGGAAAAATAGTCAACACAGTTTTTAAAATAATATATGCACTTCATCTACCTGGATGATTGTCTTCTAATACCCCAGGACTAAAGACATCCTGAGTGCCTTTCAGAATCTCACTCACATCTTGGAAACTTTAAGGGCAGGGACCTGGCATTGTGCAGCTGCTCAATAAATGTCAACTCTGAAATTGAATGTTGTTCTATTCAGTTTTCCTATACTTTTCCTATTCTTTTAGTCAATAGCAGTTAATCCAAACTCTGTAACATTAGATTATTTTCGAGTTAGTCAAAATAGTGTCACAGTCTTAAATATTTCTTATGCCTCGTCTGTTTTGAACAGCAAATGGCATCTTGTTGCAGCTTGCCACCCAATCCCAGGATGCATTTCAAATTCCAGTCGTTTATTTTGTGACACCCATCCACTTTAGCAGGTTTCTTTGTCTCCATCATCAGGACCCTCTGGGTACTGACTCTTCTCCCCCAAACCTTGCAAAACCTCACCCAATGGCACCGATTTATTTCTCAAAGACCTTATTCCTTATGTCTCATTGATCCTTTTCAGTTGAGTTAAATCTCCAGCCACTGTTTATGCAGTGCTAGTTTTGCAAGCTGCCATTAGAGGCAAATGGCACCACAGATCCTGCTACATTTCAAGCACATGTCCCAGAGGTTAGCAAGACAGAACATCAATCTTCAGTGCCACATGGCGCCTAGATAAACTTTTGTTTTATGTGTGACTATGTTGTCAGGAGTTTTGCTCCCCTTTCTTCACACGCCTCGCCTGGAGAGCTATTCTGAATATGACAACCATCTAAAGACGAATTATCTCCTCTCCAAAGCTAATTTCTGCTTCTCAGCAGGGGGCTACTGGGTCCCGCTGGGTTTGAAAGTGCTGCTGTTTGGTTAATGGATGAGTGTCTCTTGGATCCGGTACCCACAGTGGAACTGCTGCAGCGCCTGGCTTTCCGTTTGCTTTAATTTCCTACTTGCAGCTGGCGTTAGGAGACCTAAATGGGTTTATTCACGGGATAGTGGCTGGTAGTCATTAGCACTGGGAGGAAATCATATTGAAAACAAGGACTGGAGAGCTGTTTTCATGTCATCCTTGATCAGTTAGGACAGATTTGGTTGGTTGGTTTTTTCAGAGAGTGAAGTCACAGAATCCTTCTAGAAAGAGAACAAATGGCCTAACGGAGGAGGTTCATCTCTGACGTTAGAATTAGAAAATAATGGATTTTTGTGTGTGTCTTCAATTTACAGAGTTGTAAAGATAAGATGATGGATGAGAATTTCTTGGAGCACTTTCAAGTGTAATAGTCAATGTTGTCATTGTTTTGTATGGTGAAACTTTTTAAAGTACAGGAAATTTTGTAATAGATGGAAAACTCCTTATTGGAAAACTCCTTAGCACACATCTGGAATGCTTCTACTAGTTTTTGAAATTGTCACTTTTGTCCGTCAAACAAGGTCAAACATCAGCAATTTTATGTAATTCAACCTATACAGTGCTGGATTTTCAGGTAGAATTCTGAAGGCCAACCAAGCAGCATAAGTCTGTTTTTCCTTTTGGAGAAAATCCAAAGCCTGTAGGTCCAGCCCATTTGTCCTTGAGAGAAGCCCAACTCGAAGCTGTTAAATGTGAGAGTTAGAAATATGTCAGAATTGCTATGCTAGGGGAACATCTGGTTACACAGACTGGCTAAAATGTTGGACAGCTCGCTTTCCCTTTCTAAGCCTCATTTTCCACAGCGTTTCTCCATATTACACAGTCAAGCTAACAGAGCATGAGAGATCATCAAACCGAAAGTTCTGAGGAAGAAAGTAAAAGAGCCAGCAATTCCTCTTTCCTAAAAAGTGCCACTTACAATGAAAAACTTTAATTCTGGCAACTTCAGGGAACTGTTTATTTGGCAGTTTGTGAGAGGGAAGAAGGAACCATGCAAAATGAATTGAAAGTTAGTCTTTCCCCCCTATTTAGCTATTATGTGACTTTAGGCTAGTATAATAATGTCTACTAGTTTTGGTTTCATACTAAGGAAAATAATATTTCAGAGAAATGTTGGTGAATTAAAGATCAAATATGTAAAGTTCCTAGTTTATGGCCAACACAAATAAGTGCTTAATAGATGTTATTTCTCCTTTTCCTCTTTACTTCCAGGTTTCAGACATGGAATTTAAATTCTTTTGCTCTTTGAAATAATAATAATACCCTACACAAAACATTTAAACTTTTAAAAGAGCCTCCACATAAATAATATCCTGATTTACCTAAATGCATTATATACGTAGCACATTTGATCTCAATAGGTATGTTTGTTTCTTTCTTTTTTTAAAAAAAGATTTATTTGTTTATTTCTGTCCCCTCGCCCACCCACCCACTCATTGTTTTGCACTTACTGTCTACTCTCTGTGTGTTCTTCTGTGTCTGCTTGTCTTCTCTTTAGGCGGCACTGGAAACTGATCCTGGGACCTTCCAGAGTGGGAGAGAGGCACTCAACCTCTTATGCCACCTCAGCTCCCTGGTCTGCTGTATCTCTTATTGTCTCTCCTCTGTGTCTCTTTTCATTGCATCATCTTGCTGCGCCAGCTCTCCGTGCATGCCAGCACTCCACGCAGGCCAGCTTGCCTTTCACCAGGAGGCCCAGAAATCAAACCCCGTACCTCCTCTATGGTAGACAGGAGCCCAATCGCTAAAGCCACATCCATTTCCCTCTTTCTATATATATTAAGTAGAAACAATTTAGGCACCTCAGCGAAACTCAACTGCTCCCTTCTCTCTTCACATGCTGAGACCACTCTTTTTAAATTTTACTTAAGTGTATCATTCATATATGAACATAACATAAACAATAGTATATAGTAAATGTTGTGAACTTACAAAACAAACATGCATAACATCATATAGGGCTCCTGAATATCACCCCACACCAATACCTTGCATTACTGTGAAACATTTGTAACAAATTATGAAAGAGCATCATTGAAGTATTGCTACTAACTATAGTCCATATGTTATATTTGGTGTATTTTTCCCCCAACCCATCCAATTATTTTATTTAGTTCTTAAACTTTGCAATTTATGTAAAGTGTACAATCAGTGGCATCTGGTATGATCACAGAGTTGTTTATTCATCACTTCAATCAATATTAGAGAATTTTCATTACTCAAAAAAAAAAAAAAAAAAAAAAAATCAACAAAAAATAAACCACTATCCTACCCAGATGTTAGCAATACTAATTGTAAATCCTTTGATGTGCTTTCACCATTTCTGTTTATTTCCAAACAACTTTTTACCTTTTTAATCTTTCTTTAAATCTCAGCTTTCTATTCTCTAACCATATTCTATTCTCCGGTGACATATTCTAGCTATTAACTCTACAAATTTGCTCATTATATTTAGTTTATAATAGTGAAATCATGCAATATTTGTCCTTTTGTGCCTGGCTTGCTTCACTCAACATAATGTCTTCCAAGTTCATCCATGTTGTCATATGCTTCACGATTTCATTTCTTCTTACAGCTGCATAATATTCCATCATATGTATATACCACAGTTTCTCCATTCATCAATTGAGGGACACCTAGATTGTTTCCATCTTTTGGCAATTGTGAATAATGTTACTATGAACATCAGTGTGCATATGTCTGTTCATGTACCTGTTTCGAGATCTTCTGGGTGTATACCTAGTAGTGGTATTGCCGGGTCACCTGGCAGATCTATATCTAACTTTTATAGGAACCACCAAACAGACTTCCACAGTGGCTGTACCATTCTACATTACCAACAACAGTGAATAAGCACTCCTACCTCTCCACATCCTCTCTAACACTTGCAGTTTACTGTTTTGTTAATAGTGGCCATTCTAGTAGGTATGAAATGATATCTCATTATAGCTTTGATTTGCATTTCCCTAATAACCAGTGATGTTGAACATTATTTTATGTGTTTTTTTACCATTTGTATTTCTTCTTTAGAAAAATGTCTGTTCAAATCTTTTGGCCATTTCTTAATCGAGCCATTTGTCTTTTCATTGGTGAGTTTTTGGTTCTCTTTATATATCATGAATATTAGACCCTTGTTGGATGTGTGATTTCCAAATATTTTCTCCCATTGAGCAGGCTGCTTTTACCCTCTTCACAAAGTCCTTTGAGGCGCAGAAGTGTTTAATTTTGAGAAGCCCCCATTTATCTACTTTTTCTTTTGTTGCTCATGCTTGAGGTGTAAGGTTTAAGAGACCCCCACCTACTACAAGGCCTTATACATGTTTCCCTAGATTATCTTCTAGGAATTTTATGGTCCTAGCTTTTATGTTTAGGTCTTTGATCAATCTGGAGTTTATTCTGGTATTGGGAGTAAGATAGGCGTCCTCTTTCATTCTTTTGGTTATGGATATCCAGTTGCTGAAACCATTCTTACCTGGATCTTATTCCTTCCATTCTCTCTACTGCAAATTCCCATTTATCCATTGCCAAACAGTCAAATATTACTGGCTCAACTGGTGCTTCCTCCACAAAATGGCAGATGAGTTGGAATAATTTCCTTAGTTGGAGTAATTTCTTTATTTCTTCCAATCTGTTCTCCAGTCATGAAAGAAAATGAGGCATGTGAAGGGAGGATTCCTTTAAAGCAGACCTATGCTCAGACAGGGCAGTCATTTAGTCTTAAAAGATAACTTTTTGCCTCCAGGAAATGAGAAAAAAACAACAATAGGGCCAGAAATAGTGCTTCTCAAATTTTGGTGCACAAGAATTGCCTGTGGACCTTGTTTAAAGATGAAAATTCCTAGCTCCTACCCTATAGACTCAGACTGTCTACATCTGGAGGGGAATTTGGACTCTACCATTTTAACAAGCACCCCAGGGTGATTCTGATGAAGATGTTTCCTGGACCACACTGAGAAACACCAGTTTAACGGTCAGGTACCTTGAATGTCAAGGTGAAGAAGGGTAAAGAAGTCAAGGTTGGAAATATCAAAGGGATGCTTTAACAGTTCTGTCTTAGCTCAAATCCATTTTCCTCTGGTGATTACAAATAAGTCATGAGACAAGGTCCTTGTTCAGCAGTTATTTGTGCAGATTTAGAAACATTCTATAAAACCTTAAGACATGCACCAATGCTGGTTCACATGGTTCATAACTTTATTTTTTATCTTTCTTTTTTTTTTTTTAAACTTTGACCTACTTCAATTAAAAAAAAAAAAAAGCTTTATTCCCAGAGGATTCATTAGTAGAGGCATCATATCTTAATTTGATTGGTTGATTGATTGATCAATTGGTTGATTGAAGACCTTTAGGTAGGCTAAATCATTGCTTCCAGCTGTGAAACTGATGAGTGTTTCTAAGATTTACAAAGATCTTTACTGTTCTTTAAGAGATAGATAGAGAGATAGAGAGAGAGAGAGAGAGAGAGATAAATTCTTTTTAAAAACTGAGCAGAGCATTATATGAAGGAAAAGCATTTTTCTAATTCCAGTTTGCTTACATTTGGTGATGAAGATTTTTTTATTTTAATAGTGCGAAACTATACTAGTGCCAAGATGTGTGAATAAAAGCTACATCTTTATAAATTAACTTTTAAAGCATCAATTACAAGGCTGTGGGTCTCTGAGTTACTGCAAGGAACCATGAATCTGAATAATTAGGTCTCATACATAAATAAATTAGGTGTCAACAGAGGAAATGCTATAATGATAACCAAAGTACAAAATCATCTATAAGCATTACCAAATTCATAGAATCTTTGGATCAGTAAGTATTTCCTTTAACAATAATTATTGAAAGTAACAAATGCCATCACGAGGAGGTCAGCACATTTATAGATAGATAGATAGATAGATAGATAGATAGATAGATAGATAGATAGATAGATAGATA
>JAKSZT010000049.1:52235562-52340092 GCA_026826555.1 Tolypeutes matacus | reverse complement strand
ATAGATAGATAGATAGATAGATAGATAGATAGATAGATAGATAGATAAAACAGATCAGTGGTTCAGAATAGAGAGCCCCAAAACAAAAAAACATCTGATTTATGTCTTAAGTGCTCTAAGGGAAAGGATGACCTTTTCCACAATTGGTGCTGGATCAATTAGAAATCCAAAGGATACAAACAAAAATAAATGAATAAATAAAGCTTTCAGAAGATAAATGAGGAGAATATCTTCCTGACCTGTTACTAGGCAAAGATTTCTTAAACGAGACACAAAAAGCACCAGCTATAAAAGAAAAGACTGATACAAATGTAAAATAGAGACTTCTATTAGAGTTTAGTTACATGCCAAACATCAGTCCATGCCATATTGGTGAGCAGTAAATTGTCAAATCCTTTTCTCCTGTCTTTTAATATATTTGCACTCAAATTAGGGAAGGCAGAAGGAGATGGTGACTATAGATAATTATGGAACAAGAGAGAGATCTCTTGTCATTAAAATTTTGGATTTTGTAAGTAAATTAAGTGTACCAGAAATGGAAACATAAACAATTGTCATACCATGGTACATCTGGGTCTGGCCATCTGACATGGTGAGAAGTGAAAATGAAGGAGTGAGGTTATAGGATCAGATTCCTCAGAGCAGGAGCCCTGAGAGTAGAATGAATGAACTCAACGAATGGACAACTCGTCTCCGTAAGCCATGACAACACTTGATGGCATGGGTCAGTGCAGGGAGAGGTCCTCTGTGAGCTCTCATCTTCAGTTCTGGAGGGACAGCCCCCGGGTTCCTTCTCTGGTTTCTCTACCCAGTAATATTGTTATTATGCTCCTCTCTCCTCCATTCTTTGTTCCCATAGGGAGATGCGTCCAGGTACAGTGCTTTCATCCTCACTTGAGGTAGGTGTTACATTTGATGAAATACCAAAAGCTCTTTTTCTCTTACTCCTATGGTTATTTCTAGAATTAATAATAATTGATTGCTTACTATGTACAGGGCATAATACTAGATGCTCTGAAATATACAAAAATGAGCAGAATCAGGCTTTGCTCTCAAGAAACATAAATTTTAATAGAAGGATATGAAAAATACATTGATATGAATCCTGTCTTATTGATCAAAGTGCTTTTTGCACGTTTATCTTCTTGTTCTTGGAGAGGATAGTGATGCCTTGCATTTTATTTCCTTTAAATACTTAATTGACTAAGAAATTAAATCCCAAAAGTGAATTATTATAAGCAAAATTGAAAGCTTTGAGTTTCATAAATAAACCCAAATACACAGAACGTCCCCCCCGCCCCCAGGCATTGAAGCCATATACTTTACCCATAGGCCCTCAGTCAAAGCCTATTTATTCTACAAAAGTTTGGCTAGCTGATTTTCTGGTTCACATTATTTAAAGAAGCAGCAAATCAGCCATTGCAGAAACTAGCAGTAAGAATCTACTGCTAGTTTTTATCCAAAGCATTGAGTTCTAATGAAGCTGCTAATCCGTATAAGAAAAACCATATAAAAATAATAAAACCATATGCTGGTTTGGAGCCATTTAACTGGAGTACAAGTTGCTCTGCCTGCTACATTAGCTCTTGAGGGCATGGTTTTGTTAGTGAACAGAAAAGTTGGTGTTAATAATCACAAGTCATTAATTCCTATTAAGTCGTCGTGAGGTTACGTTAAGATCTATGGATTGCACTTAAGAAAGCAGGACAATATGAATATATTTTAGAAAAATCACCAAAAATGGGAGTGTAAGAAATTATATGAATTATATAAATGTTTGGTTGTACTGGAATTTTGTTATATTAAATATTGTTTTAAAAGAGGTGAACCACTTGTTAGGAATTTGGGATTTTATTTGAGAAATTCTTGCCTGAAAAATGAAAGCAAACAGGGAAGGATTATTATGCATTTAATTTCAAAGCTCTTTACCATAATAATTTTAAATTTTTCTTAGATAAATTGCACAGGACAAAGTTATAAGCTTGACTAATTTCATTGACCCAGTCAGATTTACAATGATTTCTAAGATTTTTTATTTTTACTAAAGTTCTTGTTCTTCCCTTCAAAAAAGTAGGTATCTTATATCAGTAGAGATGAAGGTTAAGAAAGCCATTGGACTATACATTAAACAATTAAAAATATAAGTATAGTTCTTATGAAAACCTTTGTGGTCCACTCCTATAATTTACTTAGAAATGATATATAAATTCAGTGTATGCCAACAGCACTTTTAAATAATGGTAACACTTAACTTACAATTGGACTACATTATTTTCCCATCTCTTGCGTTTTCACATTTATTTTTATTCATTCCTCTATATAAATACTTATGTCCTAGTTACTTGCTCTATTAAAACACCTCAAGATGACCAATCATGTGACCATGGAGACATCTATTTAGCTGTGCTTATTTTCTTAAAAAAGATTATACACATTTCTCACTATTTTCTCAGGAAAAATCACATTTATTCAACTAACATTTATGGAGTGGGGCTAATAATAACTGCTACTTATTGAACAACATGCTTTTCATTGATGTGTCTCACTTAATATTCACAACAATCATATGAAGTAAATACTTTAAATGTGAGGTTGAGAGAAATTAAGTAACTTCTTAAGATCACAGCATTAGTCAGCAGCAGTTGGGGTGAATCCTAATCTTTCTGACTCTGCAGCCTCTACCCCTTTTCAGTGTCACAGTGCCTCCCTAGGCATTTGGCCTGCTGGATGCCAACCACTGGCCAGCCACTCAGGATACACAAAGCCTAGTTGCAATGAAATGGTTGAGGGCAGAGGCCAGGGAATAGGGGAAGATAGGTAAATAATTCTACAGTGCTGGTTTGTTCAAAGTACTATGGGAGCACAGAAGAAATGAATGACTAGTTTGGAAAAAGTCATGAAAGGCTTTGCAGAAAGAAGGCTGACATATGATCTTGCAGGCTGAGTAGGCATGTACCAAGGAGGCAGGCATTTCAAGTAGAAGGAACAGAAGGCCCTAAGGCACAGATGCGGCAAGGGCATGCAGGTCGGTCACAGCTGGAATCTATAGAATATGGAGAGAGGAGGCAGATGATGCTAGCAAGACAAAACATGCTGGTGAGACTGCTGGACCATTATTGATGAGGAGGTTCAGAGTCATGCAGGCTGAGCAGTGTGGATTTGGTTGGTTATTCTGAGGGATTGCTACTTCCTTCTTTCACTAAGTCCCAGCTGTGACAAACAGCTACCCATTTAAAGCATGCTAAATCTCCTTCTCTTTCTCATCTAGGGCAGTCCTAGCTCCTTCTCTCAGGGACCTGCATCATGTATTTTCTTTTGGTAGTTTCTTGAATCAGAAGGAAGCTATTAATCCTTTCCTTGGGATCCAAAGTCTTTACTGTCCTTTCACAATTGGGTTGAGGAAGGAGAAAAACAGCTTTTTGGTTTCTGCCCTACCCTGCCCCGCCCCAAATTTCCTGTAGCAGTTAGAACAGAGATTAGTCCCTCAGAAAATAATCCTGCCACATTCACATAAATGTGTTATGTGGTGTTACCTGGAGGATATCAGTGGAAAATCCTGGTCACTTAGCTTAAACCTGCCAAAGACTAATTTTTAGAAGCCTCAGAGGTAGGTATAGCATGTAAAAATAAACCAGGTCTTTTCTTTAGAGCCCAGAACAAATGTGCATTGATTAACTTAATTAGGGAAGATTATAACAAATGTGCGCTTCACACTTGTGTGTTATCTGACTCTCTGCTTCCAAGGGATCTTTAAAGCATGTGTGCTAATGGCCTTCTCATTTAAACCAGCATGAATTTGAGGCCATTTCATCAGTTTGGTAATCAAATTTCCAATAGCGCAGAAGTTTAAAAAATAGCACAGAAGATTAATTTAAAAAAAAAAAGAAAAAAAAAAAAACAAGAATTTCCTCTTGTAAGTAAATTAAAAACTTTGAACTATCTTAGTAATAGTTTTATACAGAATTTGGTTCAAAGAGATCCTTTCTGGTTTCCATACATTAAGGGAAAGAGTTGTTTAGCCTCTTCTCATCTCACTTCCTGGCTTGGGCTGAGGTCATGAAACCATGAAGATTTGGCTGGGCCATTTGTTTGGGAACCCTCCAATATCAGTATCTTTAGGTCATTCCTCTTGGACTAAATTCCACAGAGAAACAGTCTCCAATCTGCTGTCTGGAGATTGACAGTCTGGAGATTCCTGGCATCCGATATGCATAAATTCACTTAATCCAAGGTAGCGCGGCCAGGGTTGGCCGAGGGCGCGGCGTCCCTGGCTGCCGGAACCTGCTGAGCGGGGCTGGCCGCAGGCTCGCCTCAGCGCTGCGGGCCACACTGAGGCCGCCGTCCGCGGTTTCCCGTAGGTGGCTCCACGTGTCCGGCCCGCGGCCGTCGGCCGATCGGAAGAGGCGGGCGGAGGAGTCGCCTCGCGACTTCAACCGGGCGCTGCTGGAATTCCTGGTGTGCCCGCTGTCCAAGAAGCCTCTCAGATATGAGGCATCGACACATGAATTGATTAATGAAGAGTTGGGGAGAGCATATCCAATCATCTATGGCATTCCTAATATGATACCATGGGCAGCTAGGATGACACATCAAAATAAGAAGCAAGAAGAAATGGAGCAGCACTAGATCATAATTTAAAGAAAATACACTGCAATTAAATTCTATTAATGCTGTATACCTTTTAAAAAGTCAGGGTGGCGGGTAATAAGTGGGGAAGAAGAATGTTTCTGTCACTTCCTACATTGACTGTCCTTATTCCACTGGTCTCTTTAGCAGGACTGTTCTATTCAGCCTCTGTTGAAGAGAACTTCCCACAGGGCTGCACAAGCACAACCAGCCTGTGCTTTTACAGTCTGCTCTTGCCAATTACTATACCAGTTTATGTGTTCTTCCACCTTTGGACTTGGATGGGAATTAAACTCTTCAGACATAATTAATGCAACCAGAGCCAAGATGGTATATATATAATAATGATATGTATTGGGCCTTTGTATCTGAAAGCTCAACTAGATGGAAATACTGGAGACCATTTAGTTTGCAGGCAAGATGCTTTGCCTTGCTTAAGCTGTAAAAGCTTGTTATTGTACTTTTGTTTTGCCCTTGTATTTTTGGAGGTTCTAATTTATAGCAGCTGTCTCAGAAGTCACATTTTGACAAAGTGTCTTGTTGGGGATTAACAGCCCCAATATTTCTTGTCTCAACTAAAAGTCATTTGAAATTTGTTTGTTTAGATTCAATCTCTTTGGTATAGTCATATGATAAGAATGAGTAAAATAATTCTAAAGGAGCAGTGCTAGAGTAGTTGTAGAGGAATGCATTTGAACTAGTGTTACATAAACCTAAGAGTAAAATGGAAATTTCATTTGACTGCAAAAGTTTTGAGTTTGGAAAATTAATTTATTTGACTTAAAATGCATACATTGATAATAAAATAAGATGCTAATACCTAAAAAAAAAAAAAAAAATTCACTTAATCCCCCTGTTTTCTCCCAGCCTTATTTGTTCATGTTGTCTCCTAGCCCAGATAGGCTCTACTATACTCTTTCCTTCTATTTTTGCTAGGACAGAGAAGGGACAGTTGTCCAATGGGGGAAAGGATCTTTCTTTTTATTTTATTTTATTTATTTTATTTTTATTTTATTATTTCTCCCCAACCCCTCATTGTTTGCACTCACTGTCTGCTTGTTGTGTGCTTATCTTCTTTTTAGGAGGCACCGGGAATTGAACCCGGGACCTCCCATGTGGAAAGGAGGTATCCAGTGACTTGAGCCTCCTCCGCTCCCACTTGTCGTATCTTTCACTGTTTCCTCATTGTGTCTCTTCATTGTGTCATCTCGTTGCGTCAGCTCACCATGCCAGGCCTGTTGCATCAGCTTGCTGTCTTCCTCGTCTTCTTTAGGAGGCACTGGGAACCAAACCCGGGACCTCCCATGTGGTAAGCAGGCACCCAGCTGCTTGAGCCACATCTGCTTCCCTAGACTTTCAATTAATCCTCCTTCCTGTTTGCACCCCCATCCCAACCTAGAGCTGTTGGGAATTTGTAGTAAGATTGGATTGTTTCTTAGCTTGCCTACTACTTACATAGGATTTCCTTTTCTTGAGTATATAAAGAAATTTACCACTCTAATCTCCTTTTTTCCCAAAAAAAATTGTGTTGTTTTTGTCTTCCTGCTAATCTTCTTATCCTTTTAGATCTATGTCTTTAGGGGGAAAAACTCTTTATACTCATTTTGTGGAATTTAGGGAGAGAGAATAGATGTGCATGTTCAGTCTACTTTCATTACCAAAAAGTAAGTTCTTCCCTAGATAAATCTTTCTCATTCCTGCTACTGCCCCTTTATTCATAAGGCCCTGTTCCACCTCTACCAACAAGCATTTGCAGGAATATGGAATATTCATCCTCCATTTTTTTCCTCCTTTCCTTTTTCTCCCTACCCTCCCTAAAGTCCCAGCTCAGATTCTATCTTTGTAAAACCATTCCAGGGCATCCCCGGCCACAATGAATAGCACCCATATGCTACCTCATGTGCATAGCTGCATTTCTGTGTATATGTCTTGTCCTTTATGGCCTCTTCCAGTTTAAAACTAGATCATAGTCTCCTTCATGCCAGGACCTTACTTGATAATTCTCGATTTGAATTGCAATATTGTATAATGGAAAGAGCACATGCTTTGGAGTAGGATAAGTGTGAGGGCAACCCTGGTCCCCATCTCTACCAGCTGTTAAGTTATATTGGGCAAGGAACTTACCCTTTGTAAACCATGCTTAGCAAGTATGTGAGGACTAAATCAGATGAAGCATCAAACTCTGCTTAACATAATCCCTGGCTTAAAGGTGTTTAATAAAAATTAGTTTCCTTCCCCATTAATTCTCACATCTCTTTAGCACAGTGTTTCCTTTGCAATAGATGTTCAAGATATATTCACTAAATGACTGTTCTGGAAAGAGAAGTTGGTAGAAGTATTTTATTAGATATAGTTTTTCTATTTTTCTATATCCAAACTGTACTACATCAACTATATCAGAAAAGTAGAATCCCTTCTCCAACTAGAATTTTTTTGGCAGGAAATTCTTGTCACTTGAGGGAGAAAGGACTGGAGTGGGGACTGGGTGGGGGGTGGGTATAGTATTCAGTAAAACTGAAATGGACTCAATCTAAGTATTGACTTTACCAAAGCTAACCCGAAGTTAACAACTTTGCTTCCTCTTTGCAATAAACTGTTAATGGCCAATTCATCCACAGTCTTTCACTTGGGATCTGGAAGCTAGCTGATTTTTTGACCTATGTTGCTTTATTCTGTGGGGTTGCCAGTTATAATTATATGTTCAGATGTCAATTAGCAAAACAGCCATTATTTGGCAGTCTAGAGTAATGAGATGGATCTTGCACATAGCATTCAATTTGACAGACATTTGATAAGTGCTTTTTGGGAATTGAATCATGTCCTCCACAAGAGGCCCCAACCCCTGGTCCTGTGGGTACAAACCCACTTGTAAATAGGACCTTTGAAGATGTTATTAAAGTATGCTCAAACTGAATGAGGGTGAGCCTTAATGCAATATGGCTGAGGTCCTGATAAGCAAAGGAATTGGACACAGAAAGAGAGAAGCCACGGGGAGCAGCCAGAAGCTGGAAGTCAACAGAACCGGAAGAGAAAGGAGAAGACACTGCCATGTGTATTGCCTTGTACAGAAAAGCCAAGGAGTGCTGGCAGCCAGCCCCCAAATGCTGCAGTCTTCAGGGAGAAAGCATGACCTTGCTAACACCTCAGTTTTGGACTTCTCCTAGCCTCAAAATTGTGAGTTAATAAATTCCCATGGGTTAAGCCAACCTCTTGTATTTGTTTCAGCAGCTGGGAAGCTAAAACAGTGCTTTATACATAAAATTCTATATTGCGCTATTCGTGCTAGAGGTTATATATGAAAAGCTTTAGGTCAAAAATTCTAAATATGCATTCCTTTGTGAGATCATGAATTTTCAAATATTGCTATAATCTTGAACAAAATAAAGAAAAAGGCAGAGAAAGTTTTCCTTAAAAACATAGTTTTTTCTCACCCTTCCCTTTGCCATCACATCCCTTTATAGTCAAGTGACAATAATTTCAAAGATAGTTGCTTCATGGCACAAGTGTAATAGAAACTTACTTAGTGGAAAAATTATTTGCTGAGTATGATTGTACTAAACTCTGTGCTTGCCTCCAGGGAACCCTTGGTAAGTGAAACAGACTCTTTCCACAAAGACTACTAGTTCCTGACATATTTGACTTTTCCTTCTCTCCATATCATAGTTTTCCACACATGTTTTTCTCAGTGCCATAACCAGCTTTATGTAAAATTTATATTTGTTAAGAGAGAAAATGAAAGTCTCATTTGGGGAGTGTGAGGATGGGTGGCAAGCTTCAGCAGTATTCTTTCCTTCGCCACTCATGACTGATACCATGTTAGAGAGCACAGACTCTGTCCTTCTCTGGATTTCTTTCTCACACTCTCTTTTTCACACCTGACCTCTTCCAGTCTTCAGATGAGAGTGGATATTTTCTTCTTCATAAGAGCTATCATTTTTGTTTGTCTGCACCTCACTACATTTATTTTCTGGGCTGTAGTGAATTGGGGACCTTGTGAAGATAAGACCCCCAGACCATTATCCATCCATTTGTATGAGAAGGATGTGTTTAGGTAGTTACACTGAGTGTTGTGCTGGAGCCAGTTCTTATAGGCTCCTGAAAGCTGAATGTTACATTTTCAGGAATTTTGTGAACCAGTTATTACAACTCAGCCATTATTAAAAATTAAGTTCTATAATATTAGAAACAAAGGTTTAAAAGGGGACTCATTACTTTGTAATTATTTTACTACATTTACTTTGTGCTTTTGAGGTTATTTGCTTCTACTGTAGCTGATGGTAGAAATACTATATTATTACATGTATTACGTCTCTTTCCAAGTCCACGTTCAGTGACATCGCACTGGGAGCTTGAAATCAGCTTGGTGGGAGTATTTACACCATGGAAACCAGCAAACACTATAAATCAAGACTCCCCCCATCTCTCCAGAGTGCCATTGTCCAACATGTACTAGCACACCACTAGTCATACTCTTTCCTTCTATCCCTGGTGATATTCTAGTCACTAATGGCCTTCAGCTCCACCAACTACTATTTATCCTCAAGATGAAAAAGCTCTTCCTCCATAGTGGGGGCACCCTATTTACATTTCTATGCCCCCAGCCTAGCAAACACCAAGCCCAGGTCACATGGACCCAGGGCCACTTCTAGGCTGCCCCAACCTCTGTCCTCCCCACTCCCGATGAATCAGTCTTCTTTTTCTCTCTTTCTCCCTCTGTTTTCCACCTCTCCTCCCCTCTCCTTCTTGCTCCTCCTCTTCCTTCTTCTTCTCCTTCAACCATTGGTTAAAAGCAAAGTGTCTGGAGCCAGACTGACTAGCTTTCAAACTGGCACCACTATTTAATGGTTATGTTACCCTGGGCAAGTTACTAACCTTTTTATGCCTCAGTTTTAACATTTGTAAATTAGAGATAATAATAGTAACTACCTCATAGAATTATTGTGGGGATTAAATAAGTTAATACTTTTTTTTTTTTTTTTTTTTTTTTTTGAGGTCCTGGTGTCAAGGATTGAACCGGGACCTTGTGTGTGGGAAGCCAGTGCTCGACCACTAAGCCACATCGGCTACCCTGAGTTGGGTTCTTTCATTTGTTTGCTTGTTGTTTGTTTGTTTTGTTTTTAGGAGGCCCCAGGGACCAAACCCAGGACCTTCCACATGGGAAGCAGGTGCTCAACCATTTGAGCCACATCCACTCCCCAAATATTTGTGTCCCATGTGAATGCTCACCAGAGGGTAACTTCAGCAGAGGAAGATTTGTTTTGTTTTGTTTTGTTTTCATTTGTTTTTGTTTTTAGGAGGTGCCGGGGATTGAACCCAGGACCTCTTTATGGGAAGCAGGCGCTCAACTGCTTGAGCTACATCCACTCCCCATTAATACTTTTAAAAGCCCTTAGTTCGCTATATTAGAAACCATACATGTGTTCCCAGACCTAGTTTTTCTCCCTAGGTCTAGTTTTTAGAATGCTGGTGGTAAACTAAGCCTGATTTATTATATGACCATCCTGTATGGGAAAAGACTGTAACTTTGGGTATCTTTGGTCAACCTTAAGAGATATAGCAGGGGGGCAGGTGTGGCTCAGGTGGTTGGGCGTCCGTCTCCCATATGGAGGAACCTGGGTTCAACCCTTGGGACCTCCCGGTAAAAATTAAAAAAAAGAAAAGTAAAGAAGGCAAGTGGGCCACCAGGCCCCATGTGTGGGTGAGCCACCAGGCCCCGCGAGCCACGCAGCAAGATGATAACGTAACAGAGAGTGACACAGGGTCGAGCCAAGACGAGATGCGCTGAAAAACCAGCAACTAAGGTGGCGCAGGTGGTGGGATGTCTCTCTCCCACATCGGAGAGTCCGAGGATCGAATCCCAGTGAAGACAGGAGGAGAAGGTTGAGAGGAGAGGGCAGGAAATGGACACAGAGAGTTGCCCAGCAAATGGACAGAGAAACAGCAAAGGGGGGGGGGCAGGTGCGTAAAAATGGATAAAAGTAAGTAAATAAATAAATAAATCCTTAAAAAAATGTATAGGGGAGGAAGATGCAGACTATAGTTAGTTGTAATACTTTGACGATGCTCGTTCATGATTTGTTAACAAATGTTTCAGAACAATACAGGGTGTTTGTGTGGGGGGGTAATATGTGGGAGCCCTGTATGATGTTATACATGTTTGTTTTGTAAGATCACGATATTTACTGAACACTTATAGTTTATGTATGTTCATGTATGAATGATATACTTCAATGAATTGTTTAAAAAAATAAATAAAAGCCCTTAGAATAATGCCTGGCATATAGTAAGAAATATATGCATATTTATCTAATAAAACCAATACCTCCAGTTCTTATCCAGCCCTTATCTGCAGGCCTATTATAGGATAGAGAGTTCAAAGCAGAAAAGAGAACAGCAAAGGAAAACATGGAAATAAAAGAAGAGGAAGAGTGACCTGGGATTGTAACATAGGAATAATAGCTCTGGGGAAGTGGAAAAAGAATTGATGATATGCCGACCAGTGGAGTGTGATTTTTTTTAAAAATCAAGGAAATAAACCAGAGGAAGAAGAAGGCAGAAGACAGTCACATTTCAGAATGAGTTGCTAAGGTTAAAATGTATATAATATAAACTTTTAATATTTTATTTAAAATATATATACCAAGAAAAAAAGATATTTTTTAATAAAAGTATAGAAAATTCCCATTTCGATTTTAACAATTAAGTCTATTTTAATCCTCTTTCTAGGCAGAAATTTGGTTGTCACGTATTTAAGGTACTCAGGCTAAATGAAATTTTTATTGAACAAGAGCATGGAAACACAATGAGAAATGTGTGTCCATATCTATAAAAAATGCAAGCCCAGGAGCCCAAGGAATCATTTGTCTGGCCATCTGGAAATCTCTGGTGATCTAAGCACTTAATTTTACCCACATTTTTAGAACAAAAGGAAACAATAAAAGAAGAAAATGGGCAGCACAGACTTTCTACTTTTCATTTTAAAACATCTTAGTGATAAAAGGAGCAGAGAGTTGAAACGACAAAAAACTGAAAAACCATTAAATTTATTTGAATGCTCTGCCTTGTTTTCTGTTACATGGGAATTGTGGTGCTTTTATGAATCGGTTTCTTTCCAAATTATATATGCATGTTCTTAAAAATGCCTCCTAAATTCCCTCAGTAAGAAGCTGTTGAACAATTTCATTGTTTCATTTAGTACTTTTGACTTTTGTATTTATTTTATATTTAGAATTTTTTATACTTAGCAAGCCAAAGATAAAATCATGACGGTTGAATCTTTGTGCACTTAATTCTCCTACTTTTTAAAAATTGTGAGCCTGTATACGTTGTCTTCCATAGTCTAGTAAAAGACTAGAAAATATAAAGCCTTCATTTGGTAGAATGATGACTTTGCACTTAAAAGTAAAAGTTCCCCCACCCCAAAGTTGAAAACAATCACAACAGGTAAAACAGGTGAACATTGTCTATTACTTTTCATTTCACACAAGTTTTGGTGGGATACAATTGAGTTTAGTTCAGCAGAATGTGTTGTGGTGATTTCCAATCTCATATATACCTCTCTCATCACAAATACTGTGGTATGATAACTGAAATCTAAGAAAGATAACTGTGAATGATCATCTCCTAAACTTGAGAAGATGAGCTAAAGCCCAAGTTTCCTTTATAGTGGGCAGACTGGAGGCATCACCATTAACCTTGAAGAATATCACACCCCTTGCAAATGGTGAAAGGGAAAGTAATTTGTTCAGTATCCCAAAGTCAGTGTTTTAAAAAAAAAAAAATAGGCCCAGGTCTCCTGTTTGCAAATCATTTGATATTTTCCCAGTGGTGCATACTTTTTTGTTCATCATGGAAAGATCCCCTAGAGCTGCTCAGTTTATTCCCGGAATGAGCTAGAATGCTGGTTTTAGAACAGTCAGTTTTGTTAAAAATAAGAGCTACTTTTTAAAAATCATTAGTTCTCAAATATTACTATCTCTCCCAGTATGAGGCATACCTGAGTTGTATCTACCCTTGAACAAATTTCCCCTTGCTTGTATGCACTTGCACGCTTGCTTGCCCTCTGTCTTCCCCAAATAGTTCCATATGTTCTGTTTTACTGGAAGCCAAACTCCCTACTCATTCTCCTCCTCAGAGGGCTCCCGATCTCACCTCTGAGATGCATGAGTAACTGAGGCTGAAACGATTTGTAGGGAAACTTGTCAGCATAATTGATTATTATATAGTATGTGCCACCAAAGACAGGTGAGCCTGCATGGAGCGGAACAAATGTTTATGTAGTGTGCATTTCCCACTGGGTCCAGCCAGACTTCCTCCTCTGACATGTCGATTTATGTATTTGTAGCTCTTCCCTAAGGAATCATTTCCCATTGTGGGTCACCGGAGCCTCCTGCTGAATAGACCCTGCCTTTGTGAGCAACAAGAAATGTAAAGGTTTTACTCTATGAATTTTGGGCTTATTTGTTCACACCAGGAATGGCTGAAGACATGTAATCTTTAAAAGGACAAAATAATCACATAAAATGCTTGAATAATACTGAAACATCAAGAGAGAGGTTTCTGTGACTACAGATGCTTTGCGACATGTCAGAAACTAGAGTGGAATGAGAATTTGAGAAATATAAAGTAATGAAAGCATTTCAGATCACCTTTGGTGGCAGTTTGAAGTTCTCAAATTCTTTGAAAATCTCTCTCTAAGTGTTATACTTGTTCCTTGAAACTGCTTTAAGTGTTAGACGTGCTATAAAATAGGGATGATAATGACTGCTCTGCTTTCTCACAATCTGTTGGATATTGATTGAGATATTTGCGAAGTACTCTGAGTTCTCAGGTAGAAGGGTGTTAGAAAATGCTACGGTGATGTTATTAGCAGGGCAGGGGAAATTATGCTGAAAAATAATTTCGGAAAGAGAAATTTAAGACAGGTTGAACTACTAGCTTAAAACTGTGTGGCAATCCTATGTCCTAATATTCTATCCTCTTGTCTTGGGTATCAGTTCTGGGTGAATTAAGAGGCCAGTATCAGGAAAGTGAGAAAAGAGAAGAGTCTTAGCTGGCTTCTCACTGTCATTGAAGAGGTTCTTGGCTGCTGGCATTATAGTGTCCTGTGCCACCAAGAAGGCTGATCTTACAGAACCAGTTACTTCACACTTCCTTTCACTAACAATGTCTCAAATGAGTGTCTCTCTGCCCTCGCCACGCACTCCCTGCACAGCTTCCTGTAAACCTGATTTTGGTCTCACCAACCCTACCACTGAAACTGCAGTCTGAACATCATAGTAACCTTCTTCTATAATGTCATCATTAACCTTGACTGTGCTGCATCTGGGACCATGAACTGCCTAATAAGTTTAACTCATAATGTACTATTTTGTTCTTTTACTATAAGCAACAGAAAGTAGTGGTTAAGAGATGGCCTCTGGATTCATACTGCCTGGGTTCAAATCCTGATTGGCACTACAACTTTCTAGTTGTGTGACCTTAGATAACTGTTTGACCTCTTGGTACTTCAGTGTCCTCAACTGTAAAATGGTGATAATAATAGTTCCTACCTTATAGATGGTTAAATAACATTTATAAGGAGTTAAGTGAGATAATGCATATAAACCACTTAGACCTGTATATACACACTTCATTATAATTTCCTGTTTTGTTTACTTATCCCCTCTAAACTGTAAACCCCAGGAGTGAAGGGGGAAATATGTGTTTATGTGTCTGTATTAACTCTTTTATTCCCAGAGCCTAGCATAATAGTACTGCCTGGCATATAGTAGGTGCCCAAAAAATATTGGATGGTGTATTAGGGTTCTCTCGGGAAACAGAATCAACAGGAAATATCTGTCAATAATATAAGATTTTATAAGAGTCTCTCACGTGACTGTAGGGATACACAAGTCCAGGTTCCGCAGGCAGGCTGCAAACCCGGGACTCTGATGAAAGTCCAATGAAAGGTCCTTGATGAGTTTCTGGGAGAAGTTGGCTGTCCAAGGGAAATTCCCTCTGAATGTTGAAATCACTTCCCCTTTTAAGGTATTCAACTGATTGGATAAAAGCATCACCCATTGCTGATGCAATCTCCCTGATTGATACAGATGTAATCAGCCATCCATGCAGTAAACTCACTGGTGATCAAAGTCCATAAATGCTCTTGTATTACAATTAGCCCAGTGCTTGCTGGACCAAACACCTGGACACAATTACCTGGCCGAGTTGACACATTAGCCTAACCATCACAGTCCACCCCTTGTCAACTCGGCAACCATACACATTACCCTAAACCACATTTAGTCTCTAAGTAAAAGCAATAACAGACAAGCATACATATATATTTCTGCCTAACTATATTCAACTCTCCTGCTGTACAACCGGAAACACATTAATTTCCTACAGAATAGGGTGCAAGTCCTTGGGTAATATTCACTCTTAAACTTGACATCCTTAAATATCATGACATGAAATTAATACAACTTTTCATATGATAGGAGAAAAGGTTGGGGAAGAAAAAAAAATTCGTTTTGTATACATACACAATCATGCTCATAACAAAACAAGAAAGAAGGGTTCATGACTATGACAGTCCTCGTTTCTGTAACTGGTCACGTGGTCGCAGTTCATATTTATCACTACCTTCTTCCACCACCCATTCCATGTTCCCATTACCCTCAGCAAGCACTTCAGCTGGCCATGATTCTTTGCCTGGTAGGGTGACCCAAACTTTCATTCCCAAAGATTCTGGGTCATTGTTAGTCCTGCTTGGATTGGTTTGTTGCAATTTTCCATTGACTTTAATCACAGGGCATGGCAGTACTAGGAAACGCCCTAGAGGATCTCCTGCATTCCAGGCAAACTCTTCTTTACCCCCATTATGTAGATGTAGTCCTATTTCCCCTTGATAGTCAGGATCAATCACCCCAGCCAGTACAGTAATTCCCTTCTTTGCCTGTTAATTCACAGGTAAGAGGAGCCCAAAGTGACCAGGTTTTAAAATGTCCCAAAGGGGAGAGAACAGATGTTGCTCAAGTTGTTGCGTGCCTGCTTCCCACATACGAGGTCCTGGGTTCACTCCCTGGTACCTCCTAAAAACAAAAACAAAACAAACAAGCAAACAAACAAAAAACACAACTTGGGGGAGCTGGTATACACAGCTCAGTGATTGAGTGCCGGCTTCCCACATAGGAGGCCCAGGGTTCAATCCCTGGCCTGGGTACATTAAAAAAAAAAAAAAAAAAGTCTTAAAGGGATTCTCATGAGTATTATTGATTAGAAATCACTGATAGAAACTCTGAGCTTCTAGGAGGAAGTTACCATGTCTTTTTCCACATAATTATCTCCAGTGTCTAGCATGTTGCCTCTATGCCGTTCATGCTTTTCACCCATGTTTATTGATTAGGTGAATGACTTCACTCTGCTTTTCCAGCTCACATCAGCTAGACAGTTGATGCCTATATATATATATACATATATATATATATGAATTTTTTTTTTCACAGAACCTCACCTTTATTACATGGGGGTGTGGTGAGGGTTATGTCACTTGGTCCAGCAGTGGCCACAGTGTGGGGCCTTGCACACGTAGTACGGTGTGCCCATTCCCACACATCATTTGCTGAGAAATGGGTTCCTTGATCAGAAGCAATGCTGTGTGGAATGCCATGGTGGAAGATAAGACATTCAGTAAGACCACGGATGGTAGTTTTGGAAGAAGCATTGCATGCAGGAAATGCAAACCCGTATCCAGAGTATGTGTCTATTCCAGTTAAAACAAATTGCTGCCCCTTCCATGGTGGAAGTGGCCCAATGTAGTCAACCTGCCACCAGGTAGCAGGCTGGTCACCTTGAGGAATGGTGCCATATCAGGGGCTGAGTGTGGATCTCTGCTGCTGGCAGATTGGGTATTCAGCAGTGGCTGTAGCCAAGTCAGCCTTAGTGAGGGGAAGTCCGCAATGACAGGAGTGGCTGGGAAAGAGCATTAGCCACAGAGCGGGTCACGTGGGCATTCACGTGGGACACAAATATGTTCACATTTTTTGCGCACTCAGAAAGGTCTATCCACATACCTCTTCCCCAGACCTCCTTGTCACCAATTTTCCAATTATGTTCCTTCCAAGTCCCTGACCATCCATCCAAACCATGGGCAATAGCCCAAAATCAGTGTACAAATGCACCTCTGGCCATTTCTTCTTCCTAGCAAAATGAACAACTAGGTGCACTGCTTGAAGTTCTGCCCACTGGGAGGATTTGCCCTCACCGCTATCCTTCAAGGATGTCCCAGAAAAGGGCTGGAGTGCTGCAACTGTACACTTTCAAGTGTGTAGCCATTGGGCATTTTAAAAATATAATTGGATCATGCTTGTAAACTGGTCTGCTAATCCAGGCATGATTAAGTTATGATTAGGGCGTTAACTGGGCCACGTCAGTAGGGCGTTGAGCCCCACCCCTTGGTGGGTGGGGGAATCAAATATAAAAGGCAAGGCAAAAGACAGAGAGAGCATTTTGATGTTGGAGTTTTGATGTTGGAGAGAAGGCCCCAGGAGAAGAGAAACTAGCCACTCACCTGATAGTCTACAGCTGACCTTGTGGAGGAAGCAGAGGAGCTAAGCCCAGAAAGAAATGCAGCCCCAGGAAGAGAGGAACCCAAGAAGCCTGAACCCTGGCAAATGTCAGCAGCTGTCTTGCTCCAACACATGGCAACAGACTTTGGTGAAGAAAGAAACTTATGCTTTATGGCCTGGTAACTGTGGACTTCTACCCCAAATAAATACTCTTTATAAAGACCAACCCATTTCTGGTATTTTGCATTAGCATCCCTTCGGCTGACTAATACATGGTGGTACCTGCATATCCTGCAGAACCATCTGTAAACCAGGCCCAAGTTTTCTCATTTTCAGTTAACTGATTGTAAGGGACTCCCCAAGAGACCAAAGCTGTGGGCTGGGAAAGAGAAGGTAACATGGCAGGGGTGGTGACCATGAGCAGTTAGGCTACTTCCTCATGTAATTTAATTGTGCCTTCAGGACCCACTCAACCCCTATCTCGTATATACCACTTCCACTTTATTATGGAGTGCTGCTGTGCACACCCAAATTTATGGTTTGGTGGGTCAGACAGTACCCAGCTCATGATAGGCAACTCAGGCCTCATGGTAACTTGATGACCCATGGTTAAGTGTTCAGTCTCTATTAAGGCCCCGTAGCAAGCCAAAAGCTGTTTCTTAAAAGGAGAGTAGTTATCTGCAGAGGATGGCAAGGCTTTGCTCCAAAATCTTAAGGGTCTGTGTTGTGATTCCCCTATAGGGGCCTGCCAAAGGCTCCAGACAGCATCTCTATTTGCTACTTAAACTTCCAACACCATTGGATCTGCTGGATCATATGGTCCAAATGGTAGTGCAGCTTGCACAGCTGCCTGGAGCTGTTGCAGGGCCTCCTCTTGTTCCGGTCCCCAATCAAAACTAGCAGCTTTTCTGGTCACTTGGTAAATGGGCCGGAGTAGCACACCCAAATGAGGAATGTGTTGTCTCCAAAATCTGAAGAGGCCAACTAAGCATTGTGCCTCTTTTTTGGTCATAGGAGGGGCCAGATACAACAGCTTATCCTTTACTTTAGAAGGGATATCATGACATGCCCCACACCACTGGACACCTAGAAATTTCACTGAGGTGGAAGCACCCTGTATTTTTGTTGGATTTATCTCCCATCCTCTCTCACACAAATGCCTTACCAATAAATCTAGAGTCTTTGTTACATCTTGCTCAGTAGGTCCTATCAACATGATATCATCAATATAATAGAGCAGTGTGATGTCTTGTGGGAGGGAGAGATGAGCAAGGTCCCTGCAGACAATATTATGACATAGGGCTGGAGAGTTGATATACCCCTGAGACAGAACAGTGAAGGTATACTGCTGGCCCTGGCAGCTGTAAGCAAACTGATTCTGGTGGTCCTTACGAATGGCAGTTGAGAAAAAAGCATTTGCCAGATCAATAGCTGCATACCAGGTACCAGGCAAAGTGTTGATATGCTCAAGCAATAATACCACATCTGGGACAGTAGCTGCAATTGGAGTCACCACCTGGTTAAGTGTACGATAACCTACTGCCATCCTCCAAGATCCATCTGTTTTCTGCACAGGCCAAATAGGAGAGTTGAATGGGATGTGGTGGAATCACGACCCCTGCATCCTTCAAATCCTTGATGGTGGCACTAATCTCTGCAATCCCTCCAGGAATCCAGTATTGCCTTTGATTTACTTTTTTTTTTTTTTTTAAAGATAAATGCTTCTGTTTATTATATTAGAGGGTGGCAGTGTGCCAAGAAGGGCAAAAACATCAGTATATATATATATATGTAAAAAAATTTTTAACTTTATTTTATGCATTTAATAATTGAAAACATAAGCAATTAAAAACTAAAAAGTAAACACAGATGAATGAATATATACATTTGCTATTTTGCTAGGTAGAGGCAATTCTAGTGGCTTCCACTTGGCCTTACCAACCATAATAGCCCTCACTCCATGAGTCAGGGATCCAATGTGGGGATTCTGCCAGTTACTGAGTATGTCTATTCCAATTATGCATTCTGGAACTAGGGAAATAACCACAGAATGGGTCTGGGGACCCACTGGACCCACTGTGAGATGGACCTGAGCTAAAACTCCATCAATCACCTGAACTCCATAACTCCCGACTCTGGTGGACCACAGTGACGTTTTGGGTCTCTTGGAATTAATGTCACTTCTGAGCCAGTGTCTAATAATTCCCGAAATGTCTGGTCATTTCCTTTTCCCCAATGCACAGTTACTCTGGCAAAAGGCTGTAGGTCTCCCTGGGGAAAGGTGGGAGGAAGATTAACAGTATACATTTTTGGTAGTTTAACAGGATCCTTCCCCAAGGGGACCTGGCCTTCTCCTCATTCAAGGGGCTCTGGGTCTGTAAACTGTCTCAAGTCTGGGAATTGATTAAGGGGCCATGATTCTCTGCATCTGTAATCTGAGTTAGGGTTTTGTTCACTCAACCTAGATGTCTTTTGCTTATCCAGATCTAGAAGAAGTTTAGCAGACTGCCCATGAATTTCACTTCTAGGTACCCCATGATCTGTTAGCCAACACCATAACTCCATGTGACTCAGACTATACTGTGTGCTGTTTCGAATCTGTCTTTCATTGCGGTAGCCATGCCCACCTTGCCTTTGGCGATTAACTGCCAATATTTGACTTTTACCGAACCTAGATCGGATCATCCCCATAATGTTTAAGTATTCTAATTCCATTACAGCCCTCCCTACAGTAATATCTGGACTACAGAGAAGAGCAACCACAGAGCTCTTCAGAGAAGATGGGGTTAGTCTTAAAAATTTTTTTCCTCACAGTCCTAGTTAAAGCTGTGTCCTCTGGACATTCCTGGGCAGGTCTCAAATGGTGAATCCATTCTAGCATCCCAATCTCTCTAATTCTTTGAATCCCCTCATCTACCTTATACCAGGGCAAATCAGGCATCTCAACCTCAGACACGCTAGGCTATCTTTTGGTCCATGTTTCAGTCAGCCACCCAAACAAACTGGTAGAGCCCTTTCTAACCCCTCAAGCTACAGCGTTGAATCCAGAATTTCTGCTTAGTGGGCCCATATCAATAAATTCAGCCTGATCCAACTTTATATTCCTTCCACCATTATCCCATACCCTTAGTATCCATTCCCACACATATTCCCCTGATTTCTGTCTATATTAGTTGGAAAACTCATGCAGTTCTTTCAGAGTGTAGCATACTTCCTCATGGGTCACACTTTGTATTTCACCTTTGGGGCTTGTGGCTTTAGTCTAGTAATATGTCTAGAAGAAAAGAGTGGTGGTTGGGGTGGGTAAGGAGAAGGATTAGAAATGTCTTGCAAGCTACTAACCTCAGGGCATTCCTTTGCATTTTCTTCTGGTGAGACAGGATTAATCTCTCCAGGCAGGAGTTGGAAGGCAGATTCCTCAGGGCAGACTGGAGGTTGGGCAATGCATGCTTGAGTTTGGCTGGTACCTGCCTTATGGCTGGGAGGAGGTCCAGACTCTCTGGGGCAGGCTGGATGCTGAGCATTGCATGCTGGAGTTTGGCTGGTATTTGCCTCAGAGCTGGGAGGAGGTTCAGACTCCTTGGGGCAGGCTGGAGGCTGGATGATTCAAGGTTGACAAGGTGTGGTCTCCACAGTGCAGGCCATTGCAGGTTTATCTGGTAAAGTCTCAGCAGAATTTAGGGTTCCAATGTCCCCACCAATAGTATCATCATCCCATATATCTCCATCCCAATCCTCAGGGTTCCACTCCGTTCCAGTCAGTGCCTTCACTGGAATTGCAGAAACCCTGTGGGGTTGAGATTTTAGTTTCCTCTGTAATTATGCTACTTGTACAATGAGAGTCTGGGTTTGATTCTCATATATTTCAAGTCTGTGGCTACAGGAGACAAGATTTTCTTTCAGGGCACATATAGTAACTTTCACATCATTCATGCGGCATTTAATTTTCAATTTTGAAGACTTTAGTTCATCTCTTTCTTTTATAACTGTATCTGGAATATCTAGGAGGAGCCAGCCAACATCATTATACCTTTTGACTCCACAAAATTCTGGTAAGGTGTTGAAAACACTCTCACCCAGATCCTTGCTTCTTATAAGCGTGGAAGTAGGGGAATCCAATGATGCTATTTTGTGTATCTCTATTGCCAGCTCATGCCATGGACTGTTAGCAACCTCTTCATTATCGGAAAGGGAGTCATTAGTACCCTTGTGTCCAATTGGAGTAGAGAGCCAATTGTAAAACTCACAGAACCACCTCAGGCATCCCATGTTTAAGACTCTGTTCCTCAAGAACCACTCCCGGTACCAAGCTGTATTAATCAGGGTTCTCTCGGGAAACAGAATCAACAGGAGATATCTGTCAATAATATGAGATTTTATGAGTCTCTCACGCAACCATGGGGATGCACAAGTCCAGGTTTCACAGGCAGGCGGCAAACCAGGGTTTCCGATGAAAGTCCAATGAAAGGTCCTTGATGAGTTTCTGGGAGAAGATGGCTGTCTAAAGACGAGTTGGGAAATTCTCTCTGAATGTTGAAATCACTTCCCCTTTTAAGGCATTCAACTGATTGTATAAAAGTGTCATCCATTGCTGATGTAATCTCCCTGATTGACATCAGCCATCCACGCAGTAAACTCACTGGGGATCGAAGTCCATAAATGCTCTTGTATTACAATTAGCCCCGTGCTTGCTGGACCAAACACCTGGACACAATTACCTGGCCAAGTTAACACATTAGCCTAATCATCACAGATGGATTGACAAATGAATGATAGGTAGGTAGCTGGTTCTAACATACACATTTATATTATATAATATAAGTTGTATTTATATTTATATACAGTTATACCCATATATGAGAAAGGAAACAAGGGTACTTGATTATTTTACCTTGATCTATAAAATCACCTGGGACTGGAATTTGGCTATCTTTGGGGATATGTTTGTTCTCCATAAACTCATTTATGTTTTTTCCTTTTTATGCCCTTTTACTTTTTTTGCTGCTGCTTCTTTTTGCTTTTTTTCTTTGAGTAAATTCCCTTTTTAAAAAAATTTGTGTTGTTTGAGTTAAGGAAAAGAAAGAAGACATTTTCTGTGTGTGTATGTGTCTAGACTATAGAACATGGAATAATATTGAGCCCTTGGAGAAGAGAGGAAGTAGAAATATACAACTGGGAAATAAAATTTCAGAGGCAACATTACATGGAGTAAGTCCTCCCAGTTTCTTCTTTTTCTTTCCACTGGGGGATTTTGTGAGTGATTGGTTTCTTTCTTAAAAGACTGATACGTTTACACTATCCCTCTTCCTTGAAACTCTCTTCTTCCTTGCTTTTTATCATAATTTGTTTTCTTGATTTTTTGTCTGTATCCTGCTCTTTTTTTTCCCCTTTGTTGTATCGTCTTATTTCCTTCTATCCATCATTCTCTAAGCCATTTTACACAACTGTAGGCATTTCACTCAGTCTCTTTGCTACACACTCTTACTTCTGTAATCCACCACCAATGTGTCTGCCAAGTCCATCTTTATCCAACACCATTTTCCCTCAGAAAGAACACAGTATAAGTTAGTAAAGGAACTGAACTGGGAATCAAAAGGCCTGGATGACTCTTCTAATTTCCTTTCAAATCTCTTTATCTCATTTTTTTCTCATGATCTTTTAAAGATTTTTCTTTATCCCTGGTTTTCAACGATCTGATTATAAAGAGCCTTGGTATAGTTTTCATTATCTTCTGTTTGAGTTTGTTAAACTTCCTGGCTCTGTGGGTTTGTACATTTCAGCAAATTTGGACTTTTCAGCCATTATATCTTCTTATATTTTCCTGCACCATTTCCCCCCCACCTAAACCCCTTTGGGAACTCCAATTACACATATATTAGGTTCCTTAATGTTGTCCCAGAGTTCATTGATGTGCTGTCCCATTTTTTCCATCCATTTTTCTCTCTGAGTCTTATTTTTTGATAGAATCTATTGCTATGTCTTCCATTTCTCTTCTTGACATACTAATGGTTTCCTTTACCTTCTTGTACATAAGAGTATATTTATGATAATTGTTTTAACCTTTTTAACTAATTTCATTGTCTGTCATTTCTGATTCTGTTTCTATTGACTTGTCTTCTGCTTTCTTCGTATTTTCCTCCTCCTTTGCATGTCAGTTAGTATTTTGTTTTTGTGTGGGTGTGGTTTTCTTGTTTTTTTTGTTTCTCTGCAGGTTGTCTTTTTTTTTTTTTTTAGAGAAGTTGTAGGTTTGCAGAAAAGCCATCCAGAAAATATAGAGTTCCCACATACCACCCCTCACATGCAGTTTTCCCTATTATTTACACTTTACATTACTTTGGCACCTTTGTTACAAATTATAAAACAATATTATTTTAATTAAATGATTACCTATAGTCCATGGTTTATATTACGGTTTGTGTTCTATGGTCTTGTAGTGGTTTTTAAAAGTTGTGAGTTTACAGAAAGATCATGCAGAAAATACAGAGTTCCCATATACACATACACCCTGTTTTTAACACCTGGCATTAGTAAAGTACATTTGTTACAATTGATGAAAGAATATTATAATTTTAATATTATGTATAGTCCATGGTTTATTTTATGGCTCCCTGTTTGTGTTCTATAGTTCTATGTTGTGGTAGTGGTTTTTGTTGTTGTTGTTGTTGTTTTAATTTTTATGGTAGTAACATATATACAACCCAAAATTTCCCCTCTTGAGCACATTCAAATATATTATTTAGTGTTTTTAATTACATTTACAATATCATCACCACCATCCATTACCCAAAATTTTCCATTCCCCAATCAGAAACCCTGTGTAATTTATGTATTAACTCCCCATTCCATACCCCCAACCCAATCTCTGGTAAACTGTATTCTACTTTCTGATTGTATGAATTTGCTTATTCTGTTTATTTCATATCAATGAGCTCATACAATATTTGTCCTTTTGTATCTGGCTTATTTCACTTAACATGATGTTTTCAAAGTTCATCCATGTTGTCATATGTATCAGAACTTCATTGCTTTTTATGGCATAGTAATATGCTTTTACATGTGTATATCACATTTTGTTTATCCATTCATCAGTTGATGGACACTTGGGTTGCCTCCAGCTTTTGGCATTTGAGAATAATGCTCCTATGAACACCTAAAACATTTCAATTGTCTTGTCTTTGAGTTCATTGATTCTTTCTTCTGCCAGCTCCAATCTGCCACTGAAACTTTCTAGGGAATTTTGTGTTACATTTGTTAAAGTGTTAACTCTGGGGTACAATCTTGAGCTGTCTGTTTCAAAGTTTGTATCCAGCTAGTGATATGACAGAGATTTCCTTAAGTGCCTGGAGGCAACAGAAACAAACACAAAACACCTTTTACAGTCTTTGAAAATTGGTTCTCATTTGGCTTGTGCTCTCCTTGAGAGTTTAGTCCTCTTATCAAGAAGATAAGCCTGAGGTGAATGTGAAATGTGGGGCCTTCTCTTTCTTTTCTGAGCCTAGGTCTTGCCTTAGTCTTGTGCTTGTGCTTGTGCTTGGGCTTGGGCTTGGGCTTGGGCTTGGGCTTGGGCTTGGGCTTGGGCTTGCTAGTGGCCTTAATATTCTCCTGTTTGCAGGAATTGAGTGCTCTCTTGTATGACTTAAAGCAGATGTTCTTTGTGCCAGGTTGCTTTGACTTAATAGTTCCTTATTACTTATTTAGTGGTTTGCAAGCTGGTTCTGCCTAAAGGGCAATTTCTGGGATGGCGAGCCAGAGAGGAATTTCTTGGTTCAGTCTTTTGTTCTACCACCTGATAGACTGACACAGACATACAAGCACTGCGGTATGCATCGTAGAGATTACTCTGCTCCATCTAGAATAGAGCCATGGCCCCACAATGTGAGCACAGACTGGCTCTACAATACACTGGGAAGGAGATGGAGGAGGAGTCATCAAGAGTACCAAGAGCTTCTCCTACTGTTTTTTAAAGCTGCGTTTTCTTAATCTGGTACTCATCCAGTTACTGCAATGATTTAACTATTTTTCTGGAGTTCCTAAGAAGATGATTCTGCCAGTTTTCACTAATTGTTCAAAGAGTCTGTTGGGGGGACAGCACCCTGGAACATCTCATCATCTTCATCAACTAGAAACCCATAGATGAGTTAATTTTTGACTGGATGGTAGACATGGTCTTTTTTTTTTTTTAATTGTTGGGTGCTGGATATTGTTGCAGTCTTTTAAATATTGACTTTCACCGGGGGACACATTTAAGTTACTGGAATTATTTTAACATTCAAAGCTTGTTTTTAGGCTCTGTTAGACATATCAAGAGCAGCCTTTAGTCTAAGTCTATTTTGGCCCCACTACTGAGGCAATGTATTTCTGGGGACTCTACCCGATGTCCTATTAGGAGGTTCTTCTGCTCCACGTGGTAGATCATGAACCATTCCCCAGCCCTGTGTGAACTCGCAATTAATCTACCTGCTCCATGCAGGTAGTTCTTTCCTCAGCCTCATTAGTTTCCTCCATACATGCAGAGATTAGTACTTATCCAAAGATTTAAGACACAGATCTCCAGCCAGAGGTCAGTCGGTGTCTGTCTGTCTGTCTGTCTGTCTCTCTCTCTCTCTCTTTCTCTCTCCACGGCTCCTTTTCTCCAGTATTTTGCTTCATAAAATATTTTGCCTTGGCCTTCCAAAACTCCAAATTCTTTGCTCTCAACTCAGCAAGACTTCCAGGTTCAGTTTAAGAACCCCTTTCCAGCATTGTGCCCTGGAAACTCTATCCAGCTGAGGCATTCGTAGGGCTTACCTCATTTGTTTCCTCTGTACAATGTCAGAAAACTATTGTTTTTATATATTTGGTCCAGTTTTCTAATTGTTTAAGGAAGAACTTCAACTTATTATATCCCAAAATATGTTGCCATTACTTCTACAGAGCAAGAACATTTTCTTCATTATCAAAATAATACTATCTGCATCTTCAAAATTGGCAATAAATTCTTAATATCTTCTAATATATAGTCCATTTGGAATTTTCCACATTACCCAGAAATATTATTTACAGCTAGTTTGTCAAAACTAGGATTCCATCCAGGACCATAACTGTTATGATTGCTATGTGGCTTAAGTCTCTTTGAATCTGGAATAGACTGACTTTTTCAAGAGACCCAGCCAGTTGTCCTCTAGACTCTCCCATCTTCTGTATTTGTCTGATTGCTTCCTCTTATTTCTTTTTACTAGAAGTTGGATCTAAAAGTTGGATTAGATTGAAGTTTTTAATATGATATTTTTAGTTTTTAGTAAGAATATTTACCAGGTGATATTTTATTTCATTATGCAGCACATCAGGAGACATGTAAGAGCTGGCTTCCTAACATTTGTGATGTTAAGATTGGCCCCTAGATGAGGGCTATGAGTATCTGATCCTTGCATTGTGCAGTTGTGGTTTTCCTCATGTGACCAGAAAATAATCTGTGTGGTGTAACTTTGGCAGTACAGAAATGTTCATTGCCCTGTCAACTTTCATCTATTTATTTTAGTACCATTTGATAACCTTTACTTTAATCAATTGTTTTATTAGGGATTGCAGAATGATTTTCTAATTCTGCTGTTTCTTCTAAATTTCTTAACTTGCATTCTTCCTTAAAGTGTAGCATTCCCTATTCCATAATCCTGAAATATAGTCCCTACTGGAAAGACACAATAAATGCTTAATTCTTTCTCTTTACCAATTTTGAGAGAAGATTTTGGTTTAATAACCACCTCAAATTGTGACAAATGAGTTTTTTCCTACCTTTCTTCCTTCATTGATTTTCATAGATTCAATAAATGTAATCAACTATAATAATTTTATTCTTTTTGATGCTCTAATCATGAGCTTTGGTCAGAAGGCTCTCAGAGGCCTGGATTCTAAATTCTGTAGTGTTATGAACTAGCTATGCATCTTTGATAGGCCTTTTATTATTTGTTATCATTCTTTTTCTTTTATAAAACCAGATGATTGGACTGTGGATAGCAAGGGTAGTTTTCAGCTCTGGAATATTCCTCCCACTGCCCTGCTTCTCTCCAAACTCAGGAGAAAGCCCTCAGCCTGTCAGTCAGGCCTTCCACACCCTTGCTCTAACCTATTTAGCCAACCATTTCTCCTGCAATTTGTCAACAGGAATTCCCTCCTTCAGCCACATTTGTTTCCTAACTTTTCCCTATACCAAGCCAGCTCACCTCTTTTTCTCATCCTTGCTTATACCTTTTTCCTTGCCTGAAATACTTTGCCTCTATTCAAGTCTCCAAACCTTACCTACCCTGCAGATCCTAGTTAAGGCTCCCCCACCTTCTTACTCCTAATTTCCTATGTTATCTTTTGTACTTATTTGCATCTTCTCTTGCAATATAACTAGTTTCCTGTTATCCCAACTATATTATCTCCACTCCCTGGAGAGAAGAGATCCTGCTTTATACCAAGAACATTACCTAACCCAAAATAAGTACTATAGCTGCTAATATTTTTCCTAACCTCTAGCACTGTCTTTGTTGCTGCACAACTACCTTAAGGTGCTTTTTAAATGTGTTTCTGTGTGTGTGTGTGTGTGAGAGAGAGAGAGAGAGAGAGAGAGAGAGAGAGATTTGGGGCATGGGGGTAGATATTTCTTACAAGTGTTGATGCTCACCTACTCACTGATCTAGTCCAACTATCTGGATCCCTTTACGTATCAAGGGGAATTGATAACCTGGCCATAGACTTTCATCGATTTGAAGTGTTTAAATCAACATACATTTCTTTATTGCCTAATATTAGCTAGGGGAAAAAACTGGGATCTCACACTCTAATTAAGCACAACCGTTATAGACTTTTTTCTGTACCTTTCCCTGCTATTTTTTTATTTTATTTTGTTTTGAATAGGAAATCACAAACACCCAAATAAACTCATAAAGATCCAGCTGTGCTTATAAGTTACATTAAGCACAGATTTTATTCAACCATAAATGATTCTCTACCCACAAGGTTAAAAATATATATAATTGTTGATAATATGCATCATATACATTTTCCAAGTTTTTAATTGGCAAATAAATTTTATAATAACATGAATTCTAAAGGGATAGTTTTTCTGATTGTCCAAAAATTTACCTCATATTTTCATTGTTTAAATCAATTTGCAAATTCTGCCTAACTCTTTAACCTGCAGAACAGAGCTTCAGAATGTATTACCTTGATGGCTGTATCAATAGTTTTGTCTTTTCTGAACAGGGGACTCTTTTAAAATTATCTTCCTGTACTCTGAATGGGTCATTTAACTATTAGTGGCATCAAATTGGCTTAATTTGTTAGGTATACTTACTGGAGAAGGCAGAGAGAGGGATAGTCAATATGTTTGGGTATTGTGTATATGAATATAAGCCATACAAGTACCTCCATGATTTGGCTTCTGACTATGTCCCTCAGCCTTCCATCCTGATCTGCACACACACACACACACACACACAAACATAAACACCCAGATATATACATACCCTTCACCCCAGCCATGGAGAACTACTTGGAATTCCCTGAATCCCAGACTATTTCATGTTCATGCTGCTTCATCTACCTGAAGTGCTCCCCTCCAACCCCATCTTTGTTCAACTGGCAAATCAGTTTTTATCTTTCCAGTTTCAGTTCAATTGTAAGTTCCTCTATTTAATAGAGTCTATTAAGTTTTCTCTCACCACCACCTTCCTCTGCTCCATTCCAATTAACTCTTTTTTTTTTTTCTCCAATTAATTATTTCCTTCTCTGTGCCTCTACTATATACCATACAGTTGTCCATCATAACACCACTAACACTATATTGTCCCCATTTGTGAACATGAACTTGACTGTCTTCTAATAATAGTTAAGATTCTTGGAGGACAGGAATCTTGTCTTACTGGCTTTGTATCTCCTACACTTAGCCTAATATTTGGCACAGAGAAGATATTTACTTGATAAATATTTATCTATTCAATCAGTTAAGTTTCTTGCTCTTTCCCCAAACAGCTTCTCGAACCTCTCCAGAACAGTTCTTTCTGTTTTTAATAGTGGTTTGTAGTAGAATTGACAAAAACACTGCTACATCTTCACATTTTAAAAATATACAGTAAGCAAAAACCATTATAATAGAATACCTACATACTTATAGATGATATTCTCAGAAATATCTCTGGAAGAGTGCCTCTTTGTGCAATGGTTGGTTATTAAATTGTTTAAAATTTAGATGTATCATGCATCCTGTAACTACCAACCAGATGCCCCTTCCCAGGTAATATCTCCTCTCCTCTTGCAGAGGTAACCACTTTTATGACTTCTATCAACATAGATTAGCTTTGCCTGATCTTGAACTTCATATAAATGGAATCAAACAATATATATTCTTTTGTGATTGACTTTCATTCAATGTAGGAATATTTCATTCAACAGAGACATGAGTCTGTGATATCTATGTTCTTACAAGTACCACTAGTTTGTTATTTTTCATTGCTCTGTAATATTTCACTATATGAATATATCACAATTTATTTATCCACTCTGTCAATGGACATTTGAGTTGTTTTCAGTTTTTGGCTGGGACATAATGTTTTGCATGAGAATCAAGCTCCAGAGCACAGCTTCAATGACAGGCTTTTTGTTCATTTTCCTCCTTCTAATAGGTTATAAATTGATCTTTATATAGGATATACTTAACTTTATTCCTTCAGTTAAGAAATATTTATTGAATGCCTTTTGTGTGTTAAGTCCTGTATAGTTGCCTCTCCCTTTAGGGATCTTATAGACTAGAGGGAAAGACAGACCCTAAACAAGCAATTACAAATATGCTAAATGTTATAAAGAAGAAATAAAAGATGTTCTCGATGTTTATAACAGAAATAATCTGTTATGGGGATTGAGAAGAATCTTTCTATACAAATGGCTTTTCAGCAGAAACCTGAACGATAAGAAAAATTATACTAGGAAAGAAGGATAAGAGACAGAGCATTGTAGCCAAGTGCAAAGCTCTAAAATGGGAATGAAGAATTGAAAGGCTGGATCTTAGAGAGACATGGCAGAATGGCAGAAGATGAGACGGGAGGGGTGGATAGTCATCCAAAGAATGTGAGGCCGTCCATTAAGGAATTTTGAGCTTAGAAGAGATTTGCTCAGATATAACTTGAAAATTTTTCTTTTGGTGTATAACTTACACACTGTAAAGTGCACCAGTCTTAAGTGCAAAGAATTGTTACATATGTATATATTCATCTAACAGCTACCCAGTGAAGATATTTCCAGCCTTGTGTTGGTTACAGTTCTCTAGGGAAACAGAACTAACAGGAAATATCTGTAAATAGTATGAGATTTTATAAAATTATCTCATGTAATTGTGGAGATGTGCAAGTCTATATTCCATAGGGCAGGCTGCAAGCCAGGGACTCCAATGACGTTCGTCATTGAATTCCCCAGAAGACACTGGCTATCTGAAATAGATATGGGAATTCTCTCTCTGAATGCTGAAATCACTTCTCTTTTAAGGCCTTCAACTGATTGAATGAGACTTCACTCATTGCTGATAGCAATCTCTCAGTTGATTGTAGATATAACCAGCCATCTATGCAATCGATTCACTGATGATTAAAGTCCATGAAATGCCCTTGTATTACAGTTAATACAGTGCTTTCTTGGCCAAACAACTGGGCACCATTACTTGATCAAGTTGACACATTAGCCTAACCATCACAAGCATCTAGAAGTTTCTTTCCTCAACCAGGGCCCACCCTCCTCCAAGGGCAACTACTATTATTTTTGCCTGTTTTTGAACTACATATAAATGAAATCATATAGTATATACCTCTGTATGCCTACTTTCACTCAGCATAACGTCTGTGAGATTCATCCATATTGCATATAGCAATAGTTCATTCTTTTTCATTTGTTCTATAGTATTCCATTGTTTGAATATACCACAATTTATTTAGCCATTCAACTGTTGATGGACATGAGGCTATTATAAATAAAATCACCATGAATAGTCATGTTCATGTCTTTTGTTGGGCATAAGCATCATTTCTATGATAGAAATGCAGAGTGGAGGATGATTTAAAGGAAGGTGAAATTGGCAGTTCCTCAGGTACCAGCTCCTGGGTACCTGGCCTTTTACCAGCTAGCTTATTAAAGGAGTGCACCTATTCAGAACATTATAAACATCATACAAATCAAAATATAGATTAAAAAATGAAGAGCAGATTTCCTTTTGGCTTCCTCCACTACTGTCGCTGTCATAGTTATCATTGTTTACCACCATCTACAACTTAGATCTGATAGTAATTGGAAGAACCATATGGTATGACAAGTTCTGCTGACTTATTGACTATATCCCAATAAATAGAACTGTTATTGTCATCACCAGACATTTGTGAAGCTCTTGCTGCATAATTGCTAGTGTAGGGAATGGAGGTGGGGAAGGTTGTGATTCTGAAGTAAAGGACAGATTTACTATATGTTTTATTTCAAATTCTCCCTAAAACAGTTTCCCAGAACCCTCGGTTCTTTGCAGCATCTCTGAGCCATTCCTGCTCCAAAGGGTAAAACACCACACACACAAAGGCTGCATTCTCCAAACTAAGATTATTTTTTTGTTTTGTTTTGTATTGGGTTTTTTTTTGGGGGGGGGAGGTTGTTTTGTTTTTTGTTTGTTTGTTTGCCTTTTCTGAATTGAAAATTTATTTATATTGCTTACAACTTTAAAATTAGCACATTTAGTTGTACACATAATGAATTACCACTAGAGAAAATAATATAATCTGGTGAAATTAGGAGTATTTTTGTAGAAAAATAAAAGGCCTTTAGTCACAATAAATATTCAATCCTTAGTACCATGGAAACTAAGATTTAGAAATGTAAGTAATAATAATAACAAAGCTGTAGTCTGATTTCACCCTACCAAATCAGGCTTAATATCCCACTCTTTTGCATTTTAATTATACTCCAAGTCTGTCTTTTCACCCTTTCCTGAATGTTCTATGAATATGCATTAATTCGTTTAAAAAACATATATTAAATACCTGCAACATGCCTGATACCTTGGTGCATTGTAGGTATACAAAGACAAAAGTATAGTTACTGATTAGAAGAAATGTACAGTCTTATGGAAGAAAGAGTCAAGTGAATTAATGATTAACATACCCTTTTTAGGATCGTAGCTAACATAGAGTATTCTGGTATCCCAGAAGAGGGACATCTACATCAGAGCAGATAACCCTTGAGCTGATTCTTCAAGGATGACAGGCACTAGCTAGGAAGGACATTCAAGGTCCAGAGAACAGAAATCACAAATGCATGGAGACAGGAGTTAACCTAGTGCAGTCAAGAAATGACTAGGAATTCATGTGTGCATGCTCAGTGGAGCTAGAGAGAAAGATGAACTGGTAGGCAAGAGCCAAGTCTTGAAGGGCTTGGCATGTAGGAAAGAGCATAGCCTGAGAAGTAAGAGACCCTATTCTTACTAGTAATCTTAAGTTTCCTTAAACATGTCATTTAACTACATCAGACCTTAGTGTTCTCGTTGCTATAACAAGAGAACTGAAGAGAGTTGTCCCCAAACCAAGCTCTGAGAAACACTGTTCCAATAAATATAAAAAGATGTGCTATGAAAAATGTTTTCTTTACTTCAGTAAGTTAGGAGAAGATTGACGATACCTCCTTGAGATTCACAATGACTTTAGCATATTAAAAGTCTTTTAAGTCTTCCAGTTAAGAAACCACTTCAGTTTTCTTTAACTCAACATTTTGCAAAAGTTTTTTTAACTTGGAGACAATTCTCTGTAACGTTGTTAATGTCATACTGTAGTTCCCTGTTTGAGAAAACAGTGGACAAGGACTCAAAGGTTGAATCATCTTCATTCATTCATTTATTAAATTTTTTAAAGCCTGGAGCAAAGATCTGGTTCTTATACAGATTGTTATTTTAGATTGCTGATGTATTCCCACAATGAAGCTTAGTTGTTTATCTTTCAAATCAATAATTTGTATTGCATCTGATGTCCTGGAATTTTTTTCCTTGGGTATTTTTCTCATTCTTCATGTCAGGCCCAGATTTTATAACCCGGTAGGTGGTAAGTTGCAAGAAATGTGAATTGAGTTGTTTCTAAGCAAATATCAATCATGAGTGATATGTTTAATAGGAATTATAATGAATAAATATCAGGGTTTTACTTATTATGAAGTCACTTTATTTAGCATTTGCAGGTCCTAAAATTAACAATGAGTCAGTAAGTCATTTGTGATGCCAAAGAGATCCAAGAAATAAAAAGATGATTGACTTTGTTAGAAATTTGATCTTTTCCACATTTACCTGCCAGAGCCCCTGATTTGGAAATTGTTATACACCTTGGAAAATGGCAACTTTTTTTCCTGTATAAAATACCCATCATCTGGCAAACCACAGTGTCATTTTCCTTCAAAAGAATGTAGTGATTGATTATCCCAAGTGCTACCATTACAAGGTAAACCAACCAAATAGCTGAAAAATTGTATGTAATCATAGCATCACACAGGCTCTGTGTTGCGCACAGCCATTAAAATTAAACCATGGCATTTTAATCATTCTCTGCAGTTAGCCCTGTTTACCCCCTGAAACCTTCACCCCGAGGGGATTGGAAGAGGTGCTGGTAGTCACCCTTTCCAAATGCCGTCAGCAAAATTCTAGTCACACAAAAACACTAAATAAATACAGACCAAACTGAATCCACCCAAAGAAATTTCAAAATGCAAAGAAATCTATGTCTAATAGCCCTTATATGTATGGCATTCATAGAGGTTTATTTTTGTGTTTTCACATTATTAGTATTATTTCTTTCATTGTTCGTATTGTTCTGAAGTTCCAAAGAAATTACAAATAAGTATGTGGGAGGGGAGATGAACAGAAGGCAAAGAAAAATACAGATCCCCCTTTTGAGAAGTGATAACCTTATCATGAAGATCAAGCACACCTGAGATGACTTGAGAACAATTACACAATATTCACCAAGTGTGAAAGCACCAGTGCACAAACTGAATGCATGAGTGATGAAGGCTGATAAGAGTAAACTGAGTGATCAAGTTTTTCTTTGATATTAGAGAACTAAATTGAGTCATAAGAAAGGAAGAGTTGGAGAATTGTGCAAAGATAGCAGAGTAGGAAGTAAAGATTAATCCCTCTACCAGAGCTATTATTAAACAGGCAGGAACTGTGTGAATCACTTTTTGAAACTCCAGAGTCTAATAGAACACTGTGCTGCAAGCAGGGATGAGTTTAATTGTACTCCCCATGCAGCAGCTACCATTGTCCATCTCTCAGCCTTGCTCAGGCAGCAGTGAGGTCCTCAACCCTAGCCCTTTGCTGGTGCCAGGGTGGGATATAAAGGCCTCGTTCCCCAAGCTCTGAGCTGAACAGTCCAATAGCTGATCAATGCTTTTGATTAGCTACTTCAGGTTGCTAGGGCCTGGTTCTGAGGGTAGTCATTGTTCCAACCCACCCCCAGCAAAAGTGGCAAAGAAGATTTAAAAATCCTTCCTCAAAATTCTGGAAAACAGTTAAAGGGCTGCGTTTACTAGGCAAGTGCCAAATCAAGGGAAGACAGATCCAAAGAGCCATAGGAGAAGTTCCTGGAACCCTTGCTGGCCCCTAACTCATCCCCTCCCCAGGGCAGTATGGAGACAGTCTGCACTCCCTTTGTGGGTCCCTGACCTTGTTCCAACTGGGAAAGACTGACCTCAGAAACTCCTTTCCAGCTCTCCCCCTCCTCCCAGAATTTGCCCTCAACACAAAAGCAGCTTCAGATGGCAAAGGCAGTTGTAAAACACAATTGAGTCAGGTGGGCTATGGCAAAGGGTTGCCTGATTTAAGACCTGCAGTGAGGCACCCAGGAGAGGGAGAAAATCTGTTTCCTAGGGAGTAGAGGGGACACTCAAATAGCTGTAAACAGGGGATCTCCTAAGGCCACTAGTAAGACACAGGTCTGGAAAAGACAGGGAGTACCCTCCAATTTTCATTACCCTTGGACTGACCTTCCTGATAGGAGGGCTGAACTCTGCAGGAAAACACCAGCCAACATAAATTAAATTTGTAGAAACTGTGAAAGGTGTTTCTTGTATTGGTTCCTTTGGGTTTTTATTTATTTGTTTGTGTTTAGCTCCTGGCACTCAAGAAAATCACTGTCATATCACTAGATGGATAGAAACTCAAGAAACAGCCCAGGGACTAAATCCCAGAGTTAACATTTTAAAATATTAAAATGTACAGTGTGCAACAAAAGATTACAAGACAAGCAAAGAAATAGGAAATGATGGCCCATTGAAAATAAGAGGATAAAATTCCAGGAAACATCAATAAAAAGACCAGACTGTGGACATACTGGACAAAGGTTTTTTAAAAAATAATCTTTAAATTTAAAAAAAAAATTTTTTTTTCCTTTTAATTTTTTTATTTTTATTTTTTAGAAGATACTTAGATCACATAAACGTTACACAAAAAATATAGGGATTCCCATATCCCCCACTCCCTACACCTCCCACACCCTCACTCATAAACATCCTTCATTAGTATGGCACATTCATTGCAATTGATTAACAGGCTTCTAGAGAGTGTGTGAGTGATCATTCTGTCATAATATGTTGTATCAGTGGGTGGAGACCCACCTAATGAGCAGGAACGAGCTGGACTCCCATCCTCGGGAGGACCGATTTGTTCACAAATAGACAGGCAGGAGTCTCTCGAGAGCATGGGCAGTTCCTAATAGGGGAGGACAAACCAGTGTGTCAAGATCTCAGTCTTGTTGCATGGAACAAAACAGATTTTAAATCTCAAATTCTTTCTTTGATTTTTAAAAAATAGAGAAAGAATTAAAGGATATCAGGAAAACAAAGAATGGAAATTATGAGAATTTCAATAAGGAGAAAAAAGTTTTTGGAAGGAACTGTGGCAGTTTGAGTCATCCTTGGAAAATCCTGTTCTTAAAGCTAATCCTTTCCTGGGCATGTAAACCCATTGTCAGTGGGACTTTTTTTTTTTAATAATTATTATTAAATTGCTTCAGTTAAGGGACTTTGATTAGATTGCTTGACCCAGAGTAGGTGTTAATCCTTTTAATGGAGTCCTTTATAAATGGAGGAATAAAAAATAGCAGATACAGAAAAAAAAGAACACAAATCATTAAAATCAGAAATGAGAAGGGGGACATTACTACCAACCAAATAAAAAGGACTAAAGAGAACACTAAGAACAACTGTACACCAACAAATTAGGTGACCTAGATGAAATGGACAAATTCCTAGCAACACACAAACTACTTACACTGACCCCAGAAGAAAAAGAAGATCGCAACAAACTAATAACTAGTAAAGAGATTGAATCAGTAATCAAAAATTTCCCCAAAAATAAAAGCTCAATACCACAGAGGAATTTTACCAAATATTCCTAGAAGAATTAACCCCAGTCAAACTCTTCCAGAAAATTAAAGAGGAGGGAATACTCCCTAACTCTTTCTATGAGGCCAACATCATCCTCATACCAAATCCAAATACAGATTCCACAAATGAAAATTACAGAGCAATATCTCTTATAAACATAGATGTAAAATCCTCAATAAAATACTAGCAGACAGAATCCAACAGCACATTAAATGAATTTATACCATGATCAAGTGAGATTTACCCCTGATATAAATGCAAGGGTGGTTCAACATAAAATCAATTAATGTAATATACCACCTTAGCACAATGAAGGAAAAAACCCACATGATTATCTCAATTGATACAGAAAAGACATTTTACAAAATGCAGCAACCTCTTTTTTTAAAATTAAATATATATATATTTAAAGATACTTAGATTACACAAGTGTTACACAAATAATATAGGGATTCCCATAGGCCCCGCTCCCTATACCTCCCACATCCTCCCACATAAACATCCTTCGTTAGTGTGGCACATTCATTGCAATTGATAAATACGTCCTGGAGCATTTCCATTGAGCATGGACCATAGTTCACATTGTAGTTTACAGTCTCTCCCACACAATTCTGCAGGTTATGGGAAGATATATAATGGCATATATCTATCATTGCAATGCCATTCCGAATGATTCCCAAGTCCCAAAAAATCCCCTGCCTTACACCTGTCTTTCCCTCCCCCTGCCCCCAGGCCTCCACTGCCTCCACATCAATGCTGTAATTTCTTCCATTGCTAGAATCACAACATGTCTATAATAGAATACTAGTAAGTCCACTCTAGTCCATTGTTCATTCCCCAATCCTAAGGATTTTGGAATGGTGATATCCACTCCACCTCTAATTGAGAAGGGGCTTCAATCCCATACAGCCGATGGATGGGACTCTCTTGCTTGCAGTTGTAGGCCTTCTCATTTCCTTGGTATGATGGTTGTCAATCCTCACCTCCTTGTTAGTTGTCCTGAGCAGCACCTCTTCTTGATAAAAACATTTAGGAAAATAGGAAGAGAAGGAAACTTCCTCAACCTGATAAAGGACATATATATTAAAAACCCACAGCTTTGGTACTTAACAGTGAAACTGAAAGCTTTCCCATAAGATCAGGAACAAGACAAGGATGCCCACTGTCACCACTGTTCTTCAACAGTGTACTGGAAGTTCTAGCCAGAACAATTAGGCAAGAAAAAGAAATGAGGCATTAAAATCTAAAGGAAGAAGTAAAACTCTCCTTATTTGCAGATGACATGATCCTACTATACACAGAAAATCCTGAAAAAATCCACAACAAAACCACTAGAGCCAATAAAGTGAAATCAGCAAAGTGGCAGGATACAAGATCAATATCTAAAAATTAGTAGTATATCTATACACTAGTAATGAACAGTCTGAAGAAAAAAATCAAGAAAAGCTCCATTTACAATAGCAACTGAAATGATCAAATATCTAAGAATAAATATAACCAAGGAAGTAAAGGACATGTATACACAAAACTAGACAACATTGCTAAAATAGGTCAAATAAAACCTAAATAAATAGAAGAGCATTCTATGTTCATGGATTGGAAGACTAAATATTATTGTTAAGATGTCAGTTCTACCCAAAGCGATTCACAAATTCAGTGCAATCCCAATCAAAATTCCACATCTGCCTTTGCAGAAAAGCAAAAGCTAATCATCAAATATATATGAAAGGTTAAAGGGCCCCTGTGACAGTTTGATGTTATTTATGAATTCCAAAAAAAGATATTGATTATGTTTGTAAACTGGCCTGTTCCTCTGGGTGTGATACCCTTTGATTGTATTAAATTCAAAGGTTTTATGTTTTTTATTATGTTAAGATTAGGGCTGTGATTTGACCATGCCATTGGGGTGTGCAGGGCTTTGTCCTTGCCTCCTTGGTGGGAGGAGGCACAGGCACTCACAGAAGTAGATACACAGAAGAAGATACACGTGAATAGAGAGAGCTCCATAAACACAGAAGAAGAGAAAACTTCATCCTGGGGCTCCAGAGAGAGATGAGCCATTCACCTGATAGTTTGCAGCTGAGGAGACCAGTGCCCTGGAAGCTGGGCCCATGGACCCTTAAGAGGAGAGAGGAAGGCTGAACCCTTACAGACATTGCCCGCCATCTTGCTTCAACAAATGGCAACAGACTTTGGTGAGAAAAGTAAGCTTGAGTTGGACTCTTTAGGGCCTTGTAACTGTAAGCTTTTACCCCAAATAAATACCCTTTATAAAAGCCAGCAGATTTCTGGTACTTTGCATCAGCACCCCTTTGGCTGACTAATATAGCCCCAAATAGCCAAAAGCATCTTGAAAAAAAAGAATGAAGTTGGAGAACTCACACTTCCCAATCTTAAAACTTATTACAAAGACACAGTAATCAAAACTGTGTGGATGGGAAGCAGATGTGGCTGAAGTGATCGAGCTCCCACCTACCATACGGGAGGTCCCAAGTTCAGTTTCCGATGCCTCCTAAAGGAGGCAAGACAGTGAGCTGATGTGATGGGCAGACATGGTGAGCTGATGCAACAAGATGACGCAACAAGAGACACAAGGAAAACAATGAGAGACACAACAAAGCAGGGAGCGGAGGTGGCTCAAGCAATTAGGCACCTCCCTCTCACATCCCCAGGTTCCGTTCCTGGTGCCTCCTAAAAAGAAAAAGAAAACCAGCACACAACAGACACAGCAAATGCAAACAATGAGAGGGTGGGGAGAAATAAATAAAATAAATCTAAAAAACACAAACTGTATGTGCTGACAAAAGGACAGATCAAGTGATTCAAATTGAGAGTTCAGAAATCTACCCTCACATTTATGACCAACTGGTTTTTGATAAGAATGTCAAGTCCACTCAATTGGGAAAGAATAGTCTCTTCAACAAGTAGTACAGATACTACTGGAGAGCCATATGCAAAAGAATGAAGGTGTGGACCCTTATCTCATATCACATACAAAAATCAACTTAAAATGCCTAAATAGAAGAACTCGAGTTATAAAACTCCTAAAAGAAAATGTAGGGGAACCGTCTTCAGAACCTTGTGTTAGACATGGATTTCTTAGGCTTTGCACTCAAAGCTGAGCAACAAAAGAAAAAATACATAAATGAGACCTCATCAAAATTAAAAACTTTTTCCCATCAAAGAACTTTATCATGAATATAAAAATGACAACCTACACAGTGGGAGAAAATATTTCAATACCACAGATCCAGTAAGGGTTTAATATCCAGAATATATAAAGAAATCCTACAACTCAACAACAAAAAGGTAAAAAACACAATTTAAAAATGGGCAAAGGAGGGTGGATGTGGCTCAAGCAGTTGAGTGCCTGCCTCCCACATGGGAGGTCCCGGGTTCAGTTCCCAGTACCTCCTAAAGAAAAAACAGACAATGAGCAGAGAACAAGCACAAACAACAAGCAAATACAATGAGCAAACAGACAAGGGAGCCATCTCAGGGGGCAGGGGGAGTGGGCAAACGACTTGAATAGACATTTCTCCAAAGAAGATATACAAATGACCAAAAATCATATGAAGAGATGCTCAACATCACTAGGTACTAGGAAAATGAAAACCAAAATCACAATGAGATACCATTTCACTCCCACTAGAATAGCTACTATTCAAAAAATGGAAAATTACAATTATTAGAGGTTGAGAATATAAAATGATGCAGTCACTGCAGAAGGCAGTTTGGCAGTTCTTCAGAAAGTTATGTGTAGAATTACCATATGACCCAGAAATCTCACTTCTAGGCATATACCACCAAAAATTAAAAGCAGAGACTCAAACAAATATTTGCACACTGATGTTCATAGCAGCATTATTCACAAATGCCAAAAAATGGAAGCAACCCAAATGTCCATCAACTGATGAATGGATAAACAAATGTAGTGTATTTGTACAATAGAGTGTTATTCACCCATAAAAAGGAATGAAGTTCACAACATGGATGAACCTTGAAGATCTCTTATTGAGTAAAATAAGGCAGACACAAAAGGACACATATTATATGATCTCACTGATATAAAATAATGAAAATAAGCAAATTGATAGATTCAGAAACTATAATATGGGTTACCATGGGGCTGGGAGTAGGGAATAGGGAGTTAATACTTAAATTGTACAGAATTTCTGTTTCGGGTGATGGAAAAAAAATTGGTAATGGATGGTTGTAGCACAACATGTTGAACATAATTGTCAGCACTGAAATATATACTTGAATGTAGTTAGTTAAAAGGGGAAATTTTGGGTTGTGTGTATTTTGTTAGAATAATTTTTTTTTTAATCCATAGGACTGTACAACATTGAACCCTAACAAGGAAACCACAAACTATAGTTAATAGTGCAGTTCTAAAAATGTTCATTCATCAATTGTACTATATGTACCAAACTAACACATGGTGGTAATTAGTTGGGTGGTATATGGTTGCTCTGTATTTTTTAATTGTTGTCTACGTGTTGGGGGATATCCTGCATTCTGAATCAGTGTGAGGCTTTTAGATCCTTTTTAGCAGCTTGGAGACATATAGCCAAGCAGCATCAATCCCTGTCATTCACATACAAATAGAGAGGAACCAGATTATGGATCAGGGTGAAGCTGCAGTGCTTTAATCTTAAAGTCAGACAGAAAAGGAAGTCGAATTTGTGGGGTTCTATACAATCTGTAATTTGGGTTCCTATGAGATTTGCCTTACAGAATATAACTGTTCCTTCCTTTCTACCTTCTAATTATTTTACTGGGAGACAGGGGAAAGAAAGAGGGAGACAAGAAGACCCCTACAACCAATTTTGAATAAGCACACAAGTATAATCCATAACTTTAGTTAATCCTCCATTGTGTTAAGAAAAGCTGTATACTTTTATCTGTATAAATAAAAAAATTCTAAAACCCTGTACCCTACAGTCTGTATTTAAGAGTAATAAATTGCCTTTGATACCTTCAAGGATCACTATCAGACTGGAAAATTATTTTTTAAACATTTACTTTTATGGATGAGTCTACCAGAGCCTATATAATTTTCTATAAATACTTAATCAACAAACTAGTTATTGACCAAAGTGTTCCAAGCTGCTAAGTATGTGATTACTATTCACTTCAGTTTAATTTTGCTCCTTTCGAAAGAGGCAAAAACTAAGGGTTTAAACAGCTCAGTCATTTCTTAATCACAGATTTAGGTTTTACTGAATCTGCCTCTTTTCAGGTATAACACTGGCTGCTAAGTATGATCAGTCTTGAGCTGTAAGATAGGTGTAACTTTTTTCCCCTTGGATATTTATTTAATTCAGTTTCAAGATGTGTCTGATTCTGTTTGGACCCTGCTTCTACAGTGGTGACAAAAATAAGAAATATTATGATCTAATGAGAAAATGGTTGGACTGTGGTCAGATTCAGATCGCTCTGAAGCCAAATGGTGTAGTTAAAAGAGCAAAGACTAGAGCCCTTGCTTTCGTCACTTTATCTTTCCAAGCCTGTTTCCTCATCTCTACCCTGGAGATGATTCTAGGACCCACTCAGAGGTAGGGGTGTTGAGCAGATTAAATGACATAAAGCAGGTAGAATGCTGAGCATTGTGCCTGGCATTTATAAGAATCCAATAAATGTTAATTATTGTCATGATTATTATGTGAGTCTCAAGAGAGATAACATATGTTGTGTATGTGAAAACATTCTACAAAAGCCATAAAACACCATACAAATGTTAGTCTTTGTTGTTCTCCATGGATGAATGATTTTGAAACTTTTAGAATATATTATGGAAGCCTTTTTCTTTGTGCTACCTGTCATAGATCCCTAATCTCCAAGTACAGCCCTGGAGGTGATAATCAGACTCCAACTGAATATGCATTTTCTTTCTTAAAAGTCATTGAGCTGTGTGTGAATGCTATCAATTTGAAATCAATTTGAAAATCCCTGTTTCATGCCCTTCCACAGAAAACCCTTTCTCAAGTCTTCAGAAGACCAGTACTGTGGAAGCTATGTCAGGTCCTCCCAGGAAAGATCAAGTATCTTAAACTGTTAAACCCTTTAGTTTCTGTCCTTGTCCTACACATTACTTGAGTAAAAAATCTTTTGAGTTTCTATGTCCTCTCTTTTTGTTCTTTTTCCAGAGCACAATCATTGTGGAGAAGACAGTGCAAGACCTCATGAACCTGATGCACGACTTGAGTGCATATTCCGATCAGTTCCTCAACATGGTGTGTGTGAAGCTCCAGGAATACAAGGACACCTGCACTGCAGCCTACAGGTAGAACTACTGTTTGGAGCTAAGTAAAGTCACTTTACAACCTGATGGCTGTTGTGGTTGGTGATACTGCCTTTATAATCTGACTTCTGCCAATATAGAAGAGTACTATGCTCAGGTTTGTTGAGGGACCTGACAAGAATATGTGTCACAGGAATAGTCACCTAACCCTTGTGCCATCATACCAACAGAGGGAACAAAGGAGATGTGATGGATGAAGGGGCAAAGCCCCTACACCTGTCATTGGGCGGTTTAGATGAAGTGTCAGCCTTGGTTTCACGAAAACCTAGAACTGTAGCATTTGTCCTCCTCAAAGAAATTCCAGACCTTAATCCATCTTGTGGTTCTAAAAGATATTTAAAGTAAAGCACTTTTAAACTCTTAGTAGCTCTTGATACTCTCTATAATAGTATTTCTTTTTAGTTCTTACAAATATGCTTCTCCTGAGGTTTGATCTATAGGCTTCTTACTGTCGTGAAAGAACAGTTACTTCTGTTTTACATGTCAGTGAAAATGAAAAACTGTTGTTATGAAACCTTTATTTATCCCTCTGATTTCTTTTCTCTGGTTCAAAATTTCTTTGGGCTTGTGGAATAGATTATAGCACTGCTCACAGAAATCTATTAAAAGGAACAAATTATAGTCTGACTGACAAGAATTAGGGAAGAAAAGAATGTATAATAAAATACTAAATTACACATGATACATAATTAAGGATAGATAGGTAAAGTACAGTATATAATCAGGTGCTATTTGTACAATATAGAATATAAGGACAGAAAAAGTAAAATGTCAGAGATAGGGAGTGGATGTGGCTCAAACAATTGAGCCCCTGACTCCCACATGGGAGGTCCTGGGTTTGGTTCCCAGTGCTTCCAGGAAAAAAACAAAAACAACAAGCAAAACAATTGAAAAAAACAACTCAGGGAAGCTGATGTGGCTCAGTGGTTGAACGCCAGCTTCCACATATAAGGTCCTGGATTCAATCCCCAGCCCCGATACCTTAAAAAAATAAAAAAATAAAAAAATAAAATTGCCAGAGAGAGAAAGATTATTAAGAGTCAGGAGAGATTTTACAGACGATGAGAAATGTGCTGGACCTTGAATAATGGATAAGATTTTTGGAGGTGGAGAGAATAAATAAGGGCATTTCAGGGCTGGAGAGGAAGCACTAAGATAGTTGCCTAATATTTAGAGGGGATAATGAGGATAAAGTTTGACTAGAACAGAGTTCCTAGTAGGAGGTAGTAGGAGATAATGTTGAATAGGAAGAGTAAAACTAAATAACAAAGGGTCTTAAATAATAAGGCTTGGAGATTTAGATTATATATTATAGATAATATGGAGTCATTATAAGTGAGCCTGGAAGCAGTGTTGAGGGAAGATTAATCTAGCAGACGAATAAAACATGGATTAATTCTTAATCTTCCTCATTCTAGCAATGAGTACTATTTATCCACAGTTACACGTGCCAATTAATAAAGAAAAGAAACCCAACCATCTCATTAAGAGATGCTCTCCCAATAATATTTTACTTTTGTTCAAAAATTATTCATCCAAAATTATAATATATTTAGGTTAAAATCAAAGATAATAATGGTTATAATCAATTATGTTTACTAAATAATAATTATAATGGTAATTCAAAGCAAAAAATTGTTAAAATTTAGGCCCGTGGCAAAATTTTAAACTGTTTTGATTGTTAATTTATACAGGTAATTTTGTTACAGAAAACCACATTAGAGTGATAAATAATATACTTCTAAGCATAAAATATTCTATTAATATAAAATTCTGTGGCAAAAATGGAATAGAAATAATAATTCAAAAAGAAAGATGAAAAATACCTAACTATTAAAGAAGAGCTTGTTTATATATACTTTAAATGAGTAATTGTGTAGGTATCAAATCCCTTTGGAATTTATATTCCTCTGGATACATTTAAATAGTGAGTTTAAAGAGTGAATACTTACAGTATGCCAAAATTATATCTTTTGTGACTATTTAAATTCATGCTGAAAAAATTGAATGATATCAACTTAAAAATGTGGGAAGGACAATATAGTTTTTCAAAATATCTTTAAGGCACACACAAATAAAAATTTTTAAAAGCGGCTTTTGGTTGGTTGTCTAAGAGTGGAATTACTGGGCAAGAGTATTATACTTTCAGCCCCAAATGCCAAAAAACTCCAAAGTAGTTATACCATGTCTCATCTACCAAATGAGAATCAAATAGCATATTTTAAATATTAAAATTTAAATATTATAAATTAAATTTAAATCAATTACATTTCATTTTCAATATCCTATTATGTTTGTGTTTAACCTGCATTGACTTTTCAGTTTTTTTTATAAAAAACAAAGCATTGCATCTTTTTCTTATATGTAATTATGTGTACCCAATAATTTTTAGCAAATAATAATGCTGATGAATATTAATTATAATGGAGATGTTATATAACCTGCCCACGATAAAGTTGATTCTAGAATCTAAATCTCCCTGATGGGCATCTATATATTAGTACTGTTCTTGTTATTTCAAAATAAATCTTTTAAGTTCATGTAGCTTGAAACCTTATTCATTGTAGGCAATCTTTTCCTCATTGTTTCTGACAGGCGACTTTCCTGCCTCTCAATATATCAAGTAATCGGAAGGTCACCACATCCATAAAGCAGACTATTTACTGTTGAAAAGTTCTCATATGAAAGTTTGTTTTGTTTTGTTTTTTTTTTTTTGAAGTGATACTCCCCTCTCTTTTGGATATTATCTTTTTTTTCTGTGACATGATTCCTAATCAGTTTAATCTTTCTTATACATGAAAGCCTTTCAAATATGTGAAAATAGCTATTATGGACCATTTCGTCTTTTTTTTTGTCCTCATAAACTGAACATTCTGAGTTTCTTTATGCCCTAGGTCCGCAGACCTTCCCTGCCAGCCATTTGTTGCTCATTAGATTGGCACTTTCCATTTTAAAAAGGAGTACCCCAAACTAAACCCAGTGTTCCAGATGTACTCTGAGTATTTCATCAGAAACATGACGTTTTTGTGCAGGACCCAACACTGAGCACAGTGCTTCTCATTCCATCCTACCATTACATTTGTGAGATATGTATTTTTTTTAAAGAAATATATATATATATTTTAAAGATTTATTTTATTTTATTTATTTATTTCTCCCCATCCTCCTCGTTGTGCTGTGTCTTTAGGAGGCACTGGAAAAAAACTGAACCTGGGACCTCCATTGTGGGAGGGAGGCACCTAATCACTTGAGCCACTTCTGTTCCCTGCTTTGTTGTGTCTCTCATTATCTTTTCCTTGTGTCTCTTGTTGCATCATCTTGTTGTGTCACCTTGCCGTTCCTGCCCATCACGTCAGCTCGCTGTCTTGCTCGTTTTCTTTAGAAGGCACCAGGAACCTATGCTCCCTGATTTCTTGTGTCTCTCATTATGTTTTTTCTTCTTGTGTCTCTTGTTGCATCATCTTGTTGTGTCAGCTTGCCACACCTGCCCATTGTGCCAGCTTACTGTCGTCTTTAGGAGGCACCAGAAACCTATCCATGAACCTCCCATGTGGTAGACGGGAGCTCAGTCTCTTAAGCCACATCCACTTCCAGATACATATTTTGATCCAGGACATGGTGTGAGTGTATGAGGATAGAGAAGTGAATCAATCACAGATCCAATCTCAATGACATTGCATTCTTAGTAGAGGATTAAAATGGAAATATGGTTCAAAGAAATAGAACGTGTGTGTCTACAGCATGAATTTTATGACAGTAAATATGGTAAGACAGGGGATAAGATAAAATATGATGAGTATCTTTACCTAACATGTTCCAGGAGGAAGAAATTACTCAAGAAGGACAGGAAAGGCATGGTTAAAGATATGAACTAGGCCTTGTGAAGAATCAGTATGATTTAAGACAAGTAGACTTAAGTAGGGGAAGGAAAGAACCAGAGTAATGTCGAGGAAGTGGGGAAAAGTAGGGAAAGGAAAAACAAGTGATGAATGTTTGAATTTTAGAAAGGAAGACTGGGGCCACACTGGAGGATCTTTTTTTTTTTTTATCGGGAGGTCCCAGGGATCGAACCTGGGTCCCTCCATATGAGAGACGGACGCCCAACCATTTGAGCCACATCTGTCCCCCTCACTGGAGGATCTTGAATGCCAAACTCAAGGAACTGGATCATGCCATCAGCAAATAGGGAGAGTTTCACTTGCTTTCCGATTTGGATGCCTGTTATTATTTTTCTTGCCTAATTGTTCTGGCTAGAACTTACACTATTGTTGAATAGCGGTGGTGAAAGCAGACATCATTGTCATGTTCCTGATCTTACAGGGAAACATTTAGTCTTTCACTATTGAGTATGATGTTAGCTGTGGATTTTTCATATATATGCCCTTTATCATGTTGGGGAATTTGCCCTCCATTCCCAGTTGTCTGAGTGTTTTTATTAAGAAAGGATGCTGGATATTGTCAAATGCCTTTTCAGCATCAATTGAAAAGGAGGTGTGGCTTTTTGCCTTCATTCTGTTTATGTGGGATATTACATTGATTGACTTTCTTATGTTGAACTACCCTTACAGTGCTGGGATAAATGCCACTTGGTTATGGTGTATAATCCTTTTAATGTGCTGTTTGATCAGTTTGCTAGTATTTTGTTGAGAATTTTTACATCTATATTTATAAGATATAAAAATTGGTCAGTAGTTTTCTTGTGATATCTGTCTCGCTTTGATATTAGCATAATGCTGGCCTCATAGAATGAGTCAAGAAGTGTGAGAAACTTAGCCTTCTGTAAGCGGGTAGCGTGGAGCCACTGGAGGTGTATAAGAAGGAGTGCCAGGTGTAACGCTAGGCAATGGGAAGATTTGTCTAAGCTTTTTGTAAGATGGATTGGAAAAGCAAGAGTGTGGAGGTTGAAAGGTGAAAGACACCTAGTGCCTAAATTAGGGGAGAAGGACATAATATTTCAGAGGCATCAAAGAGGTAAATTTTGTAGGACATGGTCAGTGGTTGGCCGTGAAGAATATGGAAATGTAAGAAGACAAACTTATCTTTTCTATGCTGTATTTGTAGTGATTTTAAAAAAAAAAAAAAAAACTTAAATTCACACATACACCTAAGTATTACTCAGTAGTTTGTGTGTTTTTCTAACTTTGAACCCGGGCTTTAGCTCAAGAGCAGGCCCTGGAGACTAAGTTTGAATTACCAGCTTTTCCACCTACTAGTTACATGCCTATTTTCCTCATCTGTAGAAAAGGGATAATTGTCCCTTCCTCATAGTGTTGTTTTGAAAATTAGATGAGTAAATTCATGTCAATCATTTAGAACCATTTCTGGCACATAATAATTGCCCCCAAATAATGTAATAAATAAATAAATATATAAACTGTTAGAAGGTAATAAATACTGTGGAGAAAAGAAATAAGAATAAGTAGAATCAGCTGTATGGGAGAAGGAGCTTGCAATTTTAAATATGGTGCTCCAGGTAGGCTCTATGGAGCTGAGGCTTGAGAAGAGTCTTGTAGAAGTGGAAGGAGTGAGAAAGCTATCTGGGAAAAGAGTGTCCAGGTAGAGGGCAAAGGCCTTAAGGCAGCACCTTTAATGCCTGGCATTTTTCAAGGAATAGCAGGGAGGCCAGTGTGGCTGCAGTAAAGTGAGCAAGGAGAGTATTAGAAGGATTCCCAACAAGTGATAAAGGGCCAGAGCAGTGGGGCCTTGTAGGACACAGTAAGGATGTTGAATTCTACTCTGTGTTAAAATAGAGGGCCATTGCAGGGATGGTGCCTAGGGGTGGCATGATCTTACTTTTTTTTTAAGATTTATTTATTTATTTAAAGTTATCGCCCCACCCCCCACCCGCCTCCATGGTCCTCTCATCTCTCTGCTCATTGTTTACTCACCTTCTTCATGAAGCACCAGGAACCAAACCTGGGATCTCCCACATGGGAGATGAGTGCCCAACACCTGAGCCACATCCACTCCCCAAGGGCTGTGGTGTCTACTGGCTTGTGGCATCTAGCTTTTTGTGGTGGGTGCGGGTGTCTAGCTCGTTGTGGCAGGTGTGGGCATCTGCTCCAGGCACCAGGACCCAAATCCGGGACCTCCCATGTAGTAAGCAGGCGCCCAACTGGTTGAGCCACATCTGCTTCCTCTTACTTACATTTTAAAATATAAGTATTGAGAATAGGTTGTAGGAGAACAAGGACATAGACACAATTAGGGGCTATTGTGGTATTCAAGGCCAGAAATGAAGACAGCTTACACTGGCTGATAGCAGCAGAGATGGTGCAAAGTGATTGAATTCTGAATATATTTTGCAGGGACAGCAACAGGATTCCCAGACATATTGGATGTAGGATGTAAGGGAAAGAAAGGAGTCAAAGATTTCTCAGGATTTCTTATATGAGTAATGGAAAGATGGAGTTATCAGCTTTCTGGAGGAGACTGCAGATTTAGGGGCAAGTATATAAAAATTTAAATTTGGAGTGTCTGTTATACATCCAAATGGAAATGTGGAGGAGGCAGTTGGATAGATGCATCAAAAGTCCAGGAGAGAGGTCTATACTGGAGATATATATATTTGGCAGCCATTGACATTTACTGATATATATAAATGGTATTTAAAACCATGGAACTAGATGAAATATCCATGGGGGAGAGTATAGATATTGCAGAGAAAAGAACTGCGGACTTCAAGAAGACTTTAATTAAATCCCTTCAACTAAAGGGATGGAGGGGAGTGATCAGGTGGATCAAATTCTCCTATTAAGTCAGCATTAGAACCAAGAGTTGGCCCAGTGATAAATTTAACAATGTGGAGGTCATTGGTGACCTTCACAAGACTTCACAAGAGCTATTTCTATGGGGCAGTAGAGTGAAGCATGGACTTGTATGGGTTTAATAAAGAAACTTAAAACATTGTAAATATAGGCAAACCTTTTTCAGTGTGTTTTTTGCTGCAATAGAAAACAGAAATGGAGCAGTAGCTAGAGAAGTCAGGTCATGTAAGGATTGTTTTTGTTGTTTTTATTTATTATTTTAAATTGGCGAGTACGTGTAGTACTTGAAGGAAATGATTTGGGAAATAGGAAAAATTGTTGATGTGGGAGAGAAAGGGGAGAAATGTTGAAATTATGATTTTGGCTTAGTGAGTAGGAATGGATCTTATGTACAAGTGGAGCAATGGGCTTTAGGCAGCAGCAGCATGGATAGTTTTGTTCACCATATTCTATTATCCCTATAGGAGCCAAGTTATTTCTCTGTCATTTATATTTCACCATTTTGTCAAAACAGCAAAGCTCCCTTATACTACTTCTTGGAACATACCCATTGCTTTTGGTTGTTCACATATTGTTGTCATCTGGAGTTTCTTGATTCTTTCCCCTGAAAGACCATGCCACTTTGGTATTCTTCCTGGCCAAATGCCCTGGGAATGGTGTCCACTTATTGGGTGCCCACTAGCAGATCATTCTATATACAGCGTAACATTTGGGAGTGCTCTACCACAGTTGCTGAGATACAGGCCTAGGCTGAATTTATCTCAGGGTTGGGAAAAGTAATTTTGTGACATTTTGAAGAGGAATAAATAGAAAATCATTTTTGCGAATGTTACACAACACACGCACATACACACACACACACACAACACACATAACCCATGGTATGTGTCACCTGTTACTTAATCAGGGTTTTCAAGCAAGGGAAAAAGTGTTATGTCTGTAAAAGTGTCCTTACTTCCTCTCTTTCCATTTATTCTCCCCCTTCCCCTCCTTTCCATTGGCACCTGCTAAGGAGTAATTAGGGCAGTCCTAATTTGGACAGCCAATTCCTGATTACAGTGAGAGGAAAAACAGGAAATGTTCTAGTTTTGCTGCCAGAAAATGACTGATTTAAATAGAAAGCCATATAGAATTCAAATCACCCAAAATGATATAAGATTGGGGGAGAAGGAAGGGAGCAGGGAAATTGCAACCTGATTCTCCCACGTGATTTTCAGCAGCTCTCCTTTACAGAAATGATGAAATCCATAAGTTTGCAATGCCCTCTGCTGAGAGTCAGCTTCTTTTCCAAGTTTACCTTGAGAACATTAGCCTCCACTGGGAGTTCAGTGATCTGAAAGGTCAAAAACATCTCACCTCTCTGCTAGCGCCTCCACTCTGGAAAGAAAGAATATATAATAATGTCATGTCTCATGCTTTGGATTAAGAGAAGTTTCCTAAAAGGGAAATAAGGACTGGAAGACTTTTCCTTAATTAGTCACACGCCTTGGGGCTTAAAGGAAAACTCAGCTATTAATTCTATAGTGCACTGCTTTAGCAGTCAGGTGGTTGGCCCATTAGTCGACTACTTCTAAGCTTAATGCTTCTTTCCCCTTGCGTGTCCTCTTTGTGCTGAAATACAAACAGCAGTTAATGTATCCCAAAATTGTAATTTAAAGGTTTGAAATCATGGATTTTTAAAAATTCTGCATCAATTTAGCATCAATTCCATTAAACAAACAATTTAGCATCAATTTAGCATCAATTCATTAAACAAACAAACAAACTTTTTTGACTTTCCGCATTGTGTTGGGCGTGGTAGAGAACACAGATCCAAATAAAATATCTTCTAGTCATTGGATCTCAAAAGCATATTGTCTTCTAGGAGACATATAACTAGCCTCAGAGTCCTTCTTTCACCACTTCTTCATAGAAGAACTAAAACTCATGCTGGAACATGAAAAAGCAATTTAATAGGGAACTTGCAACTGCTCATGGCTTAAACCAAGTCTGGCATAGTTCTAGGCACCTTGTTGACCCTTGATATGTTTGTTGAATGAGGGAATTCCTGACAGACAAAGCAGAATGAACAAGTGGTAAGGAAGCCTGGATGGGCAGGATATGTAGAAGGAAAGGTTGAAGAATATAAATGACTAGAGCAGACAGTTTGGTAGGTAAGAATGGGCAGGAAAGGGGGTTTTTGAAAATGTTCCTTATAAGGTAAAAGATGGGGGAGATGACATGAACTAAGTGGTATTTTGAGAAGGTCTCACTGGTTGCATTGTACTAAATGGCAGAGACTAGACACCAGAGGGTTGTTATGGCTCATACTGTCCTTCAGATTTCCTGTGTGGCCAGAGGCCAATGTCCTGCAGCAATGAATGCCTAGTTCAGCTGGCCTTTGTAGCTTTGCCAGCCTACTTTACTCGAACCTCAGAAGAGCTAAGGAATATTCTTCTGCAAGGTCCATGCAGGCTTGTCTTCTGACCTATCTTTTGAAACTTTTCTCCACAAACTGCTTGTCTTATCTAGTGTCGACTTAGCTGTATATTCATTTTTATTAAATATTGAATAGATATTAAAAATATCATTTATAAAAACCAGTTATAAAATATGTACACTATCTGCTTCATAGAAGCAGATAGAAGGATTCAGCAAGTGAGAGTTTTTATTCTCTGCTCTTATAATTTATTATGCATAGCTTTGTTATGATGTTTATCCTATTATATTGCAATTTTTAAATATTTATTATGTATTATTTGATCATTTATTGATTGACATGTCTCTCACATTCTAGAATGCTGTTTTTCAACTGTGAATTCCCATTAGTTATTTCTGGAGTATTACGTAACACACACTGGATTTCCCACACTAGGCCCACTGAGATTTGGGCATAGGCAAGTATAGTTTTAAAATGTCCCAAAGGGGAGGGAACAGATGTTGCTCAAGTTGTTGCGTGCCTGCTTCCCACATACGAGGTCCTGGGTTCACTCCCTGGTACCTCCTAAAAACAAAAACAAAACAAACAAGCAAACAAACAAAAAACACAACTTGGGGGAGCTGGTATACACAGCTCAGTGATTGAGTGCCGGCTTCCCACATAGGAGGCCCAGGGTTCAATCCCTGGCCTGGGTACATTAAAAAAAAAAAAAAAAGTCTTAAAGGGATTCTCATGAGTATTATTGATTAGAAATCACTGATAGAAACTCTGAGCTTCTAGGAGGAAGTTACCATGTCTTTTTCCACATAATTATCTCCAGTGTCTAGCATGTTGCCTCTATGCCGTTCATGCTTTTCACCCATGTTTATTGATTAGGTGAATGACTTCACTCTGCTTTTCCAGCTCACATCAGCTAGACAGTTGATGCCTATATATATATACATATATATATATATATGAATTTTTTTTTTTTCACAGAACCTCACCTTTATTACATGGGGGTGTGGTGAGGGTTATGTCACTTGGTCCAGCAGTGGCCACAGTGTGGGGCCTTGCACACGTAGTACAGGCTCATGGCGTCCTCGGCCCTGGCACTGTGCTACTGAAAGAATACCACCTCCTTGTGGCTGCGCCTGAAGAGACAGCTCAGCCACTGAGACCCTGCCACACCCTTCCTTCCTCCCTTCTGGGCTCCATGAGAATGGGCCCGACTGCCCCTTCCTAGTACCAACTGTGCACTCACTTCTGGCACGAGTGGTCCCCAGTCCGCAGCAGCCTGGGGTCCACGTAGCCTATGAATTCTGTAGCAACCAGCCAGTTTTAGTTTCTCCCACCTAACTCAGTCTGCCATGCTCACATAGAAGTCTATTATAGTAGCCTTGATCATAAAGTCATAAATACCTGGACTAGAATGAAAATAAAACACTCAATAAAGTACATAGTCACTGTGCAAAGGACTTTATAGTCATTAACTTATCTAGTCACTCAGAACAATTCCATTAGATTATATTCTTCTTACTTTACAGAAGAGAAAACAGAGGTTCAGAAAGGTTAATAGTGGGGCTAAGGTCGCAGAGTGTGGAAGTATTAGTGCTTGCATTAGAAGCTAAGTCAGTCCGAATCTAAAGCCCAGAAAAGAGGAATTAGAGGAAATAGGAAACTTAAAAAATGTTTCAAAATGCCTTCTTTTTTCCAGGGCTGCTCTAACAAATACCACAGACTAGTTGGCTTACATACCAGGAATTGATTTTCTTGCAGTTTTGGAGGCTAGAAGTCCAAAGTCAAGGTTTCGGCAGTCCATGCTTTCCCCAACGTCTGTACATCCTGGTGGTGGCTTGCCGGCAATCCATGATTGAATCTGCCTCTGTCACGTGGCCGTCTGCCTCCTTCTGTCTCCTACTGCTGACTGTGTCCAAATTTCCTCTGCTTGTAGGACTGCAGTCATATTGGATTAAGGCCTACCATGCTTCAATTTGGCCTTATCTTTATAATATCTTCCAAGATCCCATTTACAAATGAATTCACATCCACAGGACTGGGGATTAGGACTTGAACATGTCTTGTGGGGAACTTGATTCAATTCATAACACAAATAGTTTAGAGACAATGGAATAGCCAGGAGTAGGAGAACAGATTCCTGAAAAGATATCCTGGGTTCAATTCAGGCTCTAGCCTACCAGCCACGTGACCACTGGCAAGTTCCCTAACCTCCTGCCTTGGTATTTTATCTACAAAATGGGAAGTATAATAGTACACACCACACAGGATTGTTGTGAGGATTAAGAGTTAATATAAACCAAGGGCTAGAAGAATATCTATTCATGGTAAATGCTATGAAAGTGTCAACCGATATTTTTATTTATTGTTGCTGCTGTTGGTGTTTTGTTATTATTTATTTTTAAATTAATTCATTGGTAATAGTATTGATACTCATTAGTAAAATAGCAAAAGAAAAATGTGTTTATGCCAGCTGTTATTTCCCTGATGTTTTCTGCTTCATTAGTATCATTCATCCAATCAGTCACTTCACTTCTATTCCACGGCTAAGGGTAAAGAAGTGAATTGGTTAGGCAAGGTCACTGCCTCCGTGGATCTTACACTCTAATGGAGGGGGAGAGATAATAGTTAAGTAAAAAGTAAACAAAACAAATTTCTCAGTAATGAGAGTGATGTGATTGAAAAAAAAAGGAAGATTCGGGAGCGGGCAGCATCAAGGAAGGCCTCACTGAGGATGTGATGTTTGAGCTAAATTCTGAAGGATGTGAAGGAGCTGTGTGGAGATAATGGGGAGAGAGCATTCCAGGCAGAAGAAGGAGCTGGTATGAAGATGAAAAATAGCTTAAAGCTTTTGAGACCCTGGATTATGGTTAGTTTAATTGGAGTGGCATGAGCAAAGAGATTGAATACTGAGTGAGGGGTCGGATTATTTGGGTCATTTCTGGCTGAACATTAGAACCATGTAGGAGGTTTAAAAATACCCATGGTGAGAGATTGTGGCTGAAAAGGGTAGTCTAGGGATGTCAATGTCAACTGAAAAAAAGCTAGAGAATAATCTAGGGACTGAATAACACAGTGAACCCAGAGGTGGATGAGAACTGTGGTTAATAGTACAAATACAAGAATGTCCTTCTATGAGCTAGAACAAAAGTATATCACTATTGCAAGGTGGTAAGAATGTGGAGAAGCATGGGAAAAATACAATTAATGTAACCTATAAACTATAATTAATAGCAATACTGTAATATTCTTGCATCAATGCCAAAGATGTACTGTGTTAATAATAGGGGGATATGGAAAAAATATACCAAATGTATGCTATAAACCATAATTACTGGTAGATAGTCTGATGATATTATCTCAAAATCTGTAACAAATATTCCACAACAATGTGGAGGGGTGTTGTATGGAATTCCACACATGTGCATGATTGTCTGTAAGTTCACAACCCCTCTAATAAAATACATTTAAAAATACCCATGATGAAAATTACCACTAATATAACTTATAGATGATAGTATAATATTGTAATATTTTGCAGCAATGGCAAGAAGATGGTATTTCAGTTCTAAGGAACAACATTAGTGGGGTATAAGGAGATATGAGTAATAAAAAATGTTCTAAATTTGACTGAGGTGATGACAGCATCACTTTGTGATGAAAATGAGAGCCATTGAATGTACACTTTGAATGGATTATACAAAGCATGGGACTGTATAACACAGGGAGTCCCAGTATTGGAAGATGGACTGTGGTTAACAGAACATCTCTCATGAACAATAACAAATATATAATACTAATACAGAGTGTTAATAATTGGGTGGGTTGGGAGAAAAATACATCAACTATAAGATATGGTCTATAGTTAGTAGTAATATTTTGGCAATGCTCTTTCATAGTTTATAACAAATGTTTCACAACAATGCAAGGTGTTGGTGGTGGGGAGACGTGTGGGAACCTTGTATGAGGATATGCATGTTTGTTTTGTAAATTCACAACTTTTACTATATGCTTATTGTTTATATATGTTCATGTATGAATGATATACTTCAATAAAATTTTATTTTAAAAAATACTCATGGTAAGCCCCATTTCAGAATGTGAAACTGATATTTTTAAAATGCTTCCCAGGTATTTTTTAATATTCAGCCAGGATTAAGGACCATTGTTATCCAAGGTTTCCAAGTATCCTGTGAAACTCCCGAGTTATTAGTTGTTTTTTAAGTTGTGATTCCTAGGTGGAAGTACACACCATTGTAAAGTGCTCTGACCAATATTAAGTGTGATATAAAAGATGAACTGATATTTCTCACCTGCTCTTTTCCATAAGATATTTCTTATTCTGCTCCATTTTATCTTGAGACTTTTTTATCTTCTTTTTCGTTTGTTTTGTTTTGTTTTGTTTTGTTTTAATCAGTAACACAGTACTCTTATTTTTCCATCCCTGATTGTCATTAGCACTTGTGTTGGTGGACTTTGCACTGCAGTTTGGCCTGCTACAGAGACAGTCATTCTATGGTCTAAATTCAACTAAAGCAGCTTAATTTGGACCAACCTTGTCTAGGGTTCATTTGTCTAGCTTGGCTCCTAGTTTTTGAAGTGTCTGAAAAATTCAGTCTAGGAAAATAAACATCATGCCCTAGCTGTCACCAAACAGTTGAATCCAATTAGCCTCACCTGCCCCTAGTTGTTTACCTAATGAAAGACAGTACCCCAACTGTGTCCAAGGACCATGCACCATGCATACGCTTACACGTCCCAACTGTTCCAGAGAGGAAGTGATGCACACCAGAGCCAGTCAACATCAGCAGATGTTTTCTGAATGAAACTCATTGAGCTGTGTTTAGGGGTAGACCCTTTTTATCCCAGCCTATCACCTGTTCCAAGAGTTACACCTATTTTCCTCCTCCTCCTCCTCCTCCTGGGAACAGTTACAAAGAGTTACACAGATGGCTCTGTCTGACCCATTGAGCTGTGAATTAATTAGTAGATTATGGCTCTGGTAGTGATGATTAACCCTACTCATCTTATGGAATAATTGCTGGAGATTTACCTCTCCTTTTTTGAGGCTATTTGGATACATCCTGGAATTTTGTAACCCACCATGACCTGGTTTATCACAGAAGCATCAAGTAATAAATGCGATTGGTCAAGATGAAAACTTTGCCACTTGAATAAAAAATTCATTTTAGGGTAATTGTATGTTGTTATCAATGCCAGTATTTCTAATTGGAATATTTTAAATCGCTATTGGGACTGATGTTCATTCCAATATGAATTAATATATTTATAGTTGAGAGTAGTATATTCAGTACAAATTAGAATAATGACTGCAGGGGTGTCCTTAATTTGGATTGCACTCCTTTGATTAGGTAGGACCTATGAATATTAGTGAAGAGAGTAACATAATATTGAATAATCAATTTAAGCCAGTCTTCAAAACAAATAGGTAAGTAAATAATGTTGGTACCTTTAATGTAGTTTTCCACAGTGTACATTCCACTGAGCTTTTTTTTTTTTTTTTTTTTTTTTCCATTTAATCTGATATCAAAATGACAAATTCTAGCCTCCCCAAATTGTACAATACCATCTTACATCTACAGACTCAAACTGTTGCCCGTCCTGAACTCCCCTGGAAGATATGGACCAGCATGAATGGACTCAAAGATTTAGTGGCTGGAAAATTGAGCTGTGGTTGGATTTCTTACTCTTTGAAACAGAATTTAACCTATAGTGTGACTCTAAGAGGAATTGAACCACCCACCAAAGCTCTTTCTAGATATGGACACTGAAATTTCCATTTTAATTCATTTTCATATGTCACAAAACATTATTCTTCTTTTGAGCTTTTAAACCACTTAAAATGTCAACACCATTGTTAGCTTACAGGACACACAATGACAGGTGATAGGGCAGATTTGGCCTGTGGGCCTGGTTTACTCATCTATAGGACAGAGTGCTAATTGTGATGTTACAGATGATAAGGATAAAAAGAAGTTTCTTGTTTGCTTTCCAATGGGAGAGATTATGGAAAGAGGCAGACATAGTAAACAAATTCATTACAGAGCAAGTGAGACTTTGCAGGGGGACTCTCCAATTAAAGACTCTTAGGAATATGTGGAACAGAAGAGAAAGTCTTGTCAATAATCACTCCTTAGTTCTTTGTGAGTCAGGACTTTTTATGTTGGGTTGTTTTCAGAGGGGGAGCATACCTGTATTCATTATTCTAATTTGTATTGAATGCAGAGAGCATGATGAAGAGCATGGATTGGTTAAATGCCAAATAACTTGACAGCTTGTCTAAGTCACTTTGTGAAGAAAAGGAAAATAGAGAAACCGCTAAAATAGTTTTAGTCTAATAAGTTATATACACTCCTAAAACTGAAGAGGGCTTATTCTTATTTCCAGTTCAATTCTTATATACCTTCCAAGTGACAGGTATTTTGCTAGGCACTAGAGACACAAAAAATAATAAGAAATAAATTCTGCCCTCAGAGAACTCATCATGCAATATGGAATCCCATCTTGTAAAGAAGTATGGTAGGACCAGTGAGAGTACAGGTATGTGTAAAGCAATAGTTTTCACCTTTGACTGCACTTTAGAATCACCTGGGAAACTTTACAAACTACCTATGCTTCAGTCCCACCTCCAGAGATTCTGATAATTGGTGTTGGGTATGACCTGGTGGCTAGTGTTTTATAAAGCTCTGCAAGTGTTTCCAACGTGGCACCAAGATTGAAATCCCCTCTGGTATAAGGATGATGAGAAGCAAAACAGAAAATTTAGCTGTACCAAGATAGGAGTAAGGTAATGCTTGATAAGTAGAGATTTCCTAGGCAAAAAAGGAAGATGAGAGAAATATTTTCTTGACAGAGATAACACCCAGAAACAGGAAATAATCTATTCCATTAGAAAGAATAAAACTTTAGGATACTATTATGGATAGGGTGTTCAGCCCACACAGGCGGGATCTGACTGGGAGTAGTGAACAGAGACAAAGGATGAAAGCAGTGGCAGGAGATGAAGCTGAAAAGGTTCATGCCTTGCTAAGAAGTTTGCACTTAGTCTTATATGGAATTAGGAGACGGTGAATTGTTCTAAGAAGGGGAATAACATAATTGTATTTTGGTTTAGAAAAATGACTCTTCTGACTAGTTTGGTGAGTTGGACTCATGGTCTAATTGCTCCAGGAAAGAAGTCAGATTACAAGGTTACTGCACAGTCCAAGAGAGAAATGATGAGGGCCTAAAGGCAGGGCAATGGCAGTAAACCTGGAAAGGAAATGACAGATTTATAAAACAGTAAGGAGGCAGAGTCAGCAGGAGGCTGTGGGGTGATTGGGATTATTCTGAGTTTCTGACATGAATAACTGAATGGATGGTGGAGCTATTAACCAGGTTAGGAAATATTGGGCATTTAGTGGGGGAGAGAGGTGGGTAATCAATGAATACCTTTTGGCTCATTTTAATTTGAAATTCTGGCGGGTCTTTCAAACAGAGTTCTCCAGTAATCCCTTGAATATGCAGGTCTGAAACATAGAAGAGAAGCCTGTCCTTGAGATATTAATTTGGGAGTCATTATACCATAGGTAGGTCATGTCTGGCAAGAAGGTGAGATTGCCCAAGTGAGAAATGTAGAATCCTATAGAACACCATCATTTTTAAGTATGGACAGAGGAAGAGAACCATCCGTTTAGGCTAAGAAAGAGATTAGGGTGGCAGGAGTAGAACCTAGAAAATGATGTTGTGGAAACCAAAGTAGTAATATTTCAAGAAGGGAGTAGTCAACATTTGATCCGAAGTCAAATACTAGATGCTTTAGAATAATAAAGGAGTGTGAAAACTAAAACATGCCAATGTGTTGGTGGTGCAGTTTCATTGGAATTGTGGTTCTAGAAGCCATTACCACAAACAAGTTGAGTGGCTCACAGTTATAAGGACTATTTATAGAAGTCAGGACCAAATAACGGCAGGCATTTTAACACCTGTAAGGCAGAGACCTTTATTTCTGCAGCCTAAACAAAACCAGAAGTTATGCAGGAGTCTATTCCATCCATGAATGGGAATGAAGAAACCTCTGGCCATAGGAATGGGCCACCCAACCTGGAGTAGACATAGTAGCCCCTGCAAAAAATCAGAACCACACATTTGTGATATGTACAAGACCTCGATTTACACTGCCTATGTAAGAAAGAAAACTTTATACCAAGAAAGAAAAATATAATTTAAAACTTTTGAAAACAGAGAAACCCATAGGACCCAGAAGAGGCATATGCAAACCATCTAGTAGTGACATCTTAAAAAAAAAAAACAAAAAAAAACTGACATTCCTGAAGAGGATAACACCCACTGCAGAAGAACTTGCAGACCAAAATAGCAGACCACATAAGAAAACCCACTCTCGTGAGAAAAGCAGATGTAACAAACAGGGTGTCTGTCCAAAGAATTACAAGATATAGAGCCATATAAAAGGAAATTTAAAAGAGCTGTTTTTTAAATCATTCAAAGACATGAAGGAATAGAACCCATAAAACAAGCAGGCCATTTTTGGAGGCAGTGGATTTGTGAATGAGCCAAATGGAAAATCTAGAAATAAGAAATATAATTATTGAAACATTTTCAAAACACAATGGGCCAAATCACAATATAGACTCTGGAGAGAGATTTCATGAATGAGTGAATGAGAGGTGAGAAAGTGAATTCAATGACTGTGGTCCACTCATTTGATGCCAGTGCCTTTGAAAGAGAGAGGGGAGCTTTATTAGTGAGGAATGCTCAATCAACAAAGAGTTTCATTCATTCATTTGTTGAAAAAGTAATTTAGAGGGTTGGTGAAGGTATTCTAGGGGGAGATACTAAAAATACAGGGAAAAAAACAGAGGTAATTATGGGGGAAAGGATCCTGAGAGCCAAAATGGAGGGATTAAATTGATGAAGATGGGCACAGATTTGAACAGATTTCTTTGGGGAGTTTGGGCTGGGAGTGTTTAAAAGTGTATATTTATATCCTCTCCTTTATCTGCCAGATAGGAGGAAGGATGTGGGGGATAAGCAATGAGGGACTAAAGAAAAGGGTAAAGATTTTAAAAAATAGCCACTGAGCACAATATTGTGAATGTAACTAACACCACTGAATTATATATTTGAATGTAGTTAAAAGGGTAAATTTTAGGTTGTATATATGTTAATAGAATGAAATTTTTTTAAAAAAACATAGGACTGCATAATACAGTGAACCCTAACATAAACTCTGGACTATAGTTAATAGCATAATTATAATAATATTGTTTCATCAATTGCAACAAAGGTACCACACTAATGCAAAGTGTTAATAATAGGGAAAACTGTGTGTGTGATGGTGGTTTACGGGAACTCTGTATTTTCTGCATGGTTTTTCTGTAAACCTGCCACTTCTCTTTTTAAAAAAAGGAGCCATTGAGAGACAGGTAGAAAAGAATGCCAAAGAACATTGAAGGTCTATGTGGAATGGAATATCATCTGGGGTGATATCGTTCTACAAGATTGTACCGAAGTTGTTAATGTGGGGAAAAGTGGGAGGTGTGGGGAATGGGGTATATGGGAATCCCTTATATTCTTTTATGTAACATTTTATGTAATCTAAGTATCTTTTAAAAATAAATCTATTTTTTAAAAAGATTACACCCAGTACCCCAAGTATAAGAGTGTAAAAGCTAGAATGTAGAATTAATCCATAAGTATTGCAGAAAAGATGCAAGAAAATAACAAGAGAGAAGAGGAAATAGAAGATGCCAGTGAAAAAGTAATTCAAGAGATTGGAGGGAAGAAGGTTCTGTAGTCTTCTTTTTTAATAGCTGACTTCAGTTACTGTTAGTAAACTTTTCCTTATAATGAGTTAGAAGAATTCTAGAAATCTACCATAGTTCTATTATTTATTCCAGCTTATTTTCAGGGTACCAGGGCACTTTTGCTCCCCACAACACGAAACCTTGTTACCATGGGCCAGGCTGTCCTGAGTCAAGTTTTATAGGCTTCAACTTCTTTTGTCTACAAACATTAAATTGTCAGTTGGATCAGGGAGGTTTTATAACACATACACACACACATTGTATCTTCAGAAGAGGGAAAAAAATCTGCTGTGCATAATGCCCACATTATATATAACCTTATACCGAAATAAATTCCTGCCTGTGATGGGGGGAAAATCTCTTGTATTCCTGGTCAACCTCAGAGGGGTAGAGCTAATTAGCACTCCCTTCTTAAATAAATGTCCTGTCTTCACCTAGAATTGCTGATGAGGACTTTTAGACGTTGAAATTAGTTATGGTAACAGAAATGTTGAATAGAAAGACAAGATTTTTTTTATTAAGTTGAAATTTAATGTTTAAGGTACCTTCTGGTAAGAGCAGTCATAATAGCTAACCCATGGGCCCTTTTAAAGGACTTGAAACCTGTCAACTTTTGGTCACTTGTCAAAGCCCGCTGGAGATGGCAGTAATCAAAGTTTTTTCTGCCTGACATCCAGGGCCAAGGGTTTCTTTATCATGTTAAATTAGCTTTGAATAGAGGGATGTCCATAGTTCAAAAAATACCTGCACACAGAAGTAATTGGTAGTTTGAACCAAGAAGTCAGGAAACAACCTTTTGTAGCACGTCTGTCACCTTTCAGGTACCATTTACGCTGTCATGTAATAGCATTCTTTTATATATTCAAAATTTTTATTTATTCAAAATTTTTCTTTAAAGATTCACCCCCAACCCTTCCACACCTTTTTATTTATCCTAAGGATTAACTATGATAAGGGGGACTAATTAGTATATCAGCTTTCACAATTACTCTACAATTAAGACACTAAGAATAAAATCTAGAAATTATGTTTCCCAGTACTGTGACCTATATAATGGATGTCACTGATTCCAACCCAGATAATAGTTTATGTTAATAAGAGAGAGAAATGTGGTATCGTTTTTCTGTAACAAAAGTCAATGAGCAGGGAAGCGGCTGTAGCTCAATCAGTAGGGCTCCCGTTTACCATATGGGAGGCCCTGGGTTCGGTTCCCGGGGCCTCCTGGTGAAGGCAAGCCCGCCCGCACGGCATGGTTAGCTGACCCAGCGAGCACAAGCAGCAAGGGGGGGATAAATGAATAAATAAATAAAATCTTTAAAAAAAAAAAAAAGTCAATGAGCAAAGCTAACTAACTGGAGACCACACATTGTGCTGATGTGTCCCTTTCTTGTTGATTGTGTTTAGAGGCATTGTCCAGTCAGAAGAAAAACTTGTTATCAGTGCATCTTGGGCAAAAGATGATGATATCAGCAGACTCTTGAAATCTCTACCAAATTGGATTAATATGGCTCAACCCAAACAGCTGAGGCCAAAGAGAGAAGAGGAAGAAGATTTCATAAGGTAAAAAGAACTATTTTCTAAATTGTTCTAAAGATAGGGAAGAAAATCACATGGTTAGCCAATTCTTTGTTATGGGAAATTTTGACTATTTCTAAATACCAAATAGCAATTAACTGAGTGAATATAGTAAAGTCTGTTTTCATCCTATCTTGCCTTATTTTCCGTGTAAATATGCCTTGTGCTGAAAACTTTAGAATAGGGGTTCTTAACCATTTTTGTTCCACAGATTCCTTTGCCAGTCAGGTGAAAACCATGGACCCCTTACTAAGTCCACACTATACTGTGTATTATTTAATAAATATGTCATACCCACACCAACACATCCCCACAAGAATAATGTTTTTTTGTGTGTTTAAATTCAAGCTCAGACCCTTTGTTAAGAACCCCTGCTTTAGAGGAAGGGATGGATATGAATTAAATTTGGAGCATTGCTAAATCAGGTTAAAATACATTTTAATTTGACTTACCAGTTATTCTCCCCTCTTAGGGGAAAATTCATTCATTCATTCATTCATTCATTCATTCAGCAAAGCTGTATTGACCCAATTATACGCCATACTCTGGAAGCACTACTATTAACAAGATAAGGTTCCTGCCCTTACAGAATATGTTACAATTGCTTTTGGCATGTTTTCAGTTCATAGAACTGTTAGTTGGATTTTCTGGAAATACAAATTTGCTTTCTATGTTTATTCATGTACATTGTGTTATTGCTCATTATTTTCTACTTGTTTTTACAAAGTAAGGTCTCTTGTTCAGTTTTATCACTCAACATTTCCTTTTGTTTAATTTAAATTTTTACTTACACATGAAAAGTGACCTAATTTGATGAAGCTAACTGATTTCCACATGGCTGTCTTGCCACATTGAAGCATTCCTACTTCTCTCATTTAGAGCTGTGTAAAGCAGGAAAAAAAAAATGGAGGTAATATATTGCCATAAATTAGGTTTATTTTTATTGTCTTTTGCTTACCCAAGTGAATGTATAAATAGTGAAAATAAAAACAAAGTTTACTTTGGTAAAACTTTAAAGAAACTTAAGTCACAGAGATGTTTTCCTCTAAAACCTTTATGGTGCTAAATATATTTTTCCCCAGCATCTGAAATATTTTTATTTCCTATCCCTGTTCTCTATACTTCCCCTTAATTTAGATCACTTTGTCATGGCAATAGCAGTAGAGAGTAACTTCATGATTTTTTTCTTTAAAGAGAGGTAAACAATGATTGAGAGATTGGTTGATGGGAGCTCCAATAAAAAAATAATCAAACTGACCTTAGGACAGAGTTCAGGATACAAAGCTCTACTCTTTCAAAGTATTGCAATCCTATTTTTCCACTGCCATATTTCTGGAAGATCTCGCTAAGCATATCCCCTCTCTTTTCTTTTGGTGTACTCATTTAACCATATTTATAACAGTTATGTTAGAAACAATTTTTGGAGGTTAAACCTTTTTTTCCTCTTCAGTTTTAATGAATATGTTTTCTTCCTGTTGTTCCTCAGCTTATTATTCTGTAACTCCTTAATTGCATTTTATGCTTTCAAAGAGATCCAATCAGTTTTGCTAGTTTCCTCTCTATAGCTTAGAGTCAAAGCAAAAGATTTCTAGCCAATGCCAGGAAAAAGACTGCTGAGACAAAGAGAAGAACCTTAGTAGTCTACTTCACATTTTTGGTTTGGAAGAGCTAGAATTAAACTTCTAGCTTCCTTGACTCTTGTTTTGCTCACTAAATTGTGTCACCTTTCATCTTAAATTTGAAGGCAAAACAAATTATACAACAGCTTTTAGATTTTGCATTCGTTATAATATTCCTGAAATGTAATCTTAGGTGTACAACTTGATGAATTGTTAGGCATGATTACACACTTGTAACCACTTTCCAAATCAAAATATAGAATTTTTCTAGCACCCCAAAAGCCCTTCCCCCAAGGTAACCACAATTCTAACTTTTACCACCATAGTTTGGTTCTACTTTCCTTGAATTTCATATAAATTAAATCGTACAATCTAATTTCTCTCACTGAACTCTACATTTGAGAGATTTATCCATTTTTTTTTGCACGTAGATATAGCATGGAGAACAAATTATATTTGTTTTAACAGAAGAAAAATATTTAGGTCTGTTTTGTTTTGTGTTTGATTGATTCTGTCTTTTTAACCTGTCATTCTCTCTCCTGGTTAGAGTTACAAGCAGAAATAAGTAGCAGAGAGCACCCTTCATTGATATCCCAATGTGCTAGGGTTGACAGAAAGCCCTGATTTAGCACATTAGAGTGCCATACAACATGCATGCACCAAAAAGATTGAAAACTTGGACTCCCTTCCTATAATTAGTTTTCAAAGTTCAGCAGGCTGTTTGGCACACAGATGAATATAGAATCCAGTGCCCTTTACATTGAATAAAGGTTATGCTCCCTTATTACCTTTTGCTATTCTTATTTTTTTAACCAAAAAATAAAATGTGTTATTTCCAGGCTTAACATTGAATAGTGAATAAAATTAGGTCAAGCCAGGGCTTTAATAGAAAAAAAATAAAAATAGCAAATATTCTTTTGTTCCCAAAGAGGCTGAAAGCAGGCTTTCTAGCCTTTGTCTTTGCACCTGCCATTTATATGTATATATTTATCCTTTTGAGATCAATGAGTATCCACTGATAAAAGATAATGCTGCTTTCTGGAGATGTTATTAACAGAAAGGGTAAGGTACAGGGTGAAGTAAAGGGGCTGGTGTTTTAGTTCCCTGGGCTGCTCAAGCAAATACGGTGCAATGGGTTGGTTTAAGCAACAGGAATTCATTAGCTCACAGTTTTGAGGTTTCAAGGCATCATCAAGGTGATGCTTTCTTCCCAGAGACAGGTGTTCTGGGCTGGCTGCTGATTATCCTTGGTCCTTAGCTTTTCTGTCTCGCGGTAATACACATGGTGGCCTCTCCTGGCCTCTCCCTTCTCTTCCGGGTTCCATTGATTTCAGCTTCCTGCTGCTCCCTCTGTGGCTTTCTCTATATCTGTCTGGGTTTCTTTCTGCTAATAAAGAACTCCAGTAATAGGATTAAGATTCATTTTGATTGAAGTGGGTCACACTTTAACTGAAGTAGCCTCATCAGAAAGTCCTGCTTACAATGGGTTCACACACACAGAAATGGATTACGTTTAAGAACCTGTTTTTCTGGAGTGCATACAGCACCAAACCACCATATGTGGGGACAGAGTTGTCTAGGAGCTGCAAGGCCATGTGTGTTAGGAAAACTGCACAAAGAAAATCAGTTATGCCATTTCACGCAGGGCTCCTGAATTTCAAAGAATGAGTCAGTTCTTTAGAGCCAGTTTTGAAAACCTTTAACTGGATTGATGTGATTTGTGATTGGTGGGACTAAGACCTGAGTTTTCGGGGATAAAGGTCAAAGAATACATACAACCTACAAATTAGTCATGAACTCTAGCAAGCAGAAAGATGAATGATAAAGAAGTAAGTCTCTTTAAGGACTGTGCGATCACAACAGCAATAGCTGACAATGCTGGACACTGTACGGCAACCTTATCAATTTCAGGTACTATTATTCTCATTCAACAGCTGAGGAAACTGAGGTGCAGAGAAATTGAGTAACTTCCCCAACTTCACAGAGCCAGTAAGTGACAGAGTTGGAATTTGAATCCAGGTAGTCTTGTTTCCAGGGCTACCATGTTATGATCCATCAGCCTAAAAATGGATCACAAATATGTATTTTTGGAAATTTGAGTTATTCCTGCATTTTCCTTGATCATGATGCTCTTGACTGAGAGTCTAATCTTTTTTTTCCCCCTGTAACAGACATTTATCTTTTAGGTGCTTTTACTCTACATTTTGTTTTCTGATATTGGTATTTTGATGTAATATGTATTTTATTGTTGTGAGTTCTTTCTCTTCCAATAACAGGTTGTTGAAAATAATATCCAGCTACATCTGAGAGGAAATAATGTATTGAAACCAGTGTAGATGCTTTAAAAATGATTGTCTTATCTTTCCTCTGAGTTATATGCTTGCCTAAAGAAAAGAAAAAGTAAATTATTCATTGTTGAAAAATGAAAGAAGACAACGCAAAGGATTAAGATATATAAATGATGCACAACAAATTGTGTAGGTTTCAGATAGATGGTGATGCAGTACTGAACAAGGAAAAGAGACTAAAGGATATTTTTAGTTATTTTTAGCTGTTGAGTTATTTAAGAAGATAACTTTTTTTGGTCTAGATAACCAAATTAGTGATATGTTTATTGAAACATATTTTTATTGTTTTATAAAATTTTGAGGTCAGCATGATTAAACAACAACAAGCTATTATTTTCAAAGAGCAAGAGGGTTGATCATGATGTTTCCTGAGTTCTTCTTTAGCATATATACAATATTTAATGAAAGAAGAGTTGTAGTCAAAGCAGAAAGCAAGTTTTAACTTTTACCTTCTCCTTGAACTCTTATAGCACATCACAGCTTCTTAATAAATGTGTGTTGAATGAATGAAACAACTTTAAAATGGGAAGGATCCCACACTTTTAAATGAAAAGAATAACCATTAATAATGGGGTGCCAATGCATGAAACTGAAAGCAGGTGCCTTCAGTGGCCTCTAAAAGTTTCAGGACAAAAATAATAGTAGCATGTTCCCTTTGGAAGCCCAGAATGCCTGATATCGAGTCCTCAGCTCTGCCATTAACTTGTCTGTTTCATTTTTGCCCTTGGTATTTATACCTTCTCAACTTTGTCGTCTAGTTCAGATTAGATAATTCCAAGAGAGACAGAAATCTAGTAGGGCTACACATGTATTTAGATATAGATATAGTATGAATAAAATAGAGCATAAATTATTTTCAATAAATTTCTATTTTGTCATTTAAAAGGGTTCCAAAATAATTTAAGGAGTGGCTGTCAAAGGGAGCCAGACAAATACAGCTATTGAAGAATCTTTAGATGAATTTGAAGGAGCAAGTAAAAGACCAGATGTAGGAAAAACTAAACCTTTACCTAGCTTGAACAAAATGTTCATTAGAACAGAGATATTTATTTCACTATCTCTGGATGCTTAATAAGACTTTTAAAATATAATTATAAAAAGAAAGATGAATCAGGGAACATGAATATATTAATTAAGTACAAGGGTAGAAAATACTTTACTAAAATGGGGTTTTTTTCCTTGATTAAATGAGATGAAGGTCATAGACAGATGTAGGACACTGCCAGGCAAGACTGGATGAGAAGGAGGCTTAAATCTCAAAATTAAACAAAAAAGACAAGTAATTAACTGGAGACGCAGCTACAAACACATCCATTAATGTTCAAGACAATTGAATTAGATAACAAATTAGATACTTTGTTATTTTTTCAAAATGATATGACTCCTGTTTGTAAAAGATTGGCAGTAAATGAAAAAAAGAAAAAGAAAAGGAAACTGAAAATCTCCCCTATACATTGATTGCATAAATACTAGTCTAGTTAGACAATTATGTGAGAATCATAATTATCTGTTAGTATAATTAGAAATCACTAATACAGTGTTTTCTGTGTTTCATTTTTTGTTTAATTTCAGATCATGGAGTTATTTAATTTTTTCACAGAGGTGTACATTTAATGTATTAATTCCTCTTTCTCTTATTTAGATTCTTAATAAAAGAAAAAAATTATAATCCCCCTAATTCAGTCCCACTAAGCCCTTCAGAAAGTGGGGCTGGTAGTGGTTTTCTGTACTGTTGTGTTGGTAGGGAAGATACCTGTTATTTAGCCTGGGTGACAGGATAGTCCTAAGACAAGGCAAGACGTGAGATAGTACAAAGCCCCTGCCAGTAAGGCCACTGCTGCTGTAGACTTTCCCCAGTTCTGTCTCTACTGGCTGCTCCCTGCTGTAGGTGATGAAGGACCCTGCCAGATGATAAAGGAACACTTGCTTCCTCACATCTGTCTTTCTATACCTATGGAAATTGTGCACTTTCCCAATCCACCCAACTCTTTCATAGCTCTTTGTCTTCACTATGCCTTTCTCCTCTTCCTGAAATGCCCTCTGTTCATCCCATCTCTCCTTCCTTTACCTGCCCAGTTCAAGTCTTAAGATTCAGTTCAGATGTCGACTCCTCCAGTACCTTCTCTCCAAAACTATCTCCCCTCACATCCCACCCTACTTCCCAGCTGAGTTAGGAGCTCACAGTCAGACAAATAAGCAGATAATTTATAGGGTAGTGAGTTGTATTGCTAAAGGTAATAGTATGTGTAAAAAATAAATAGAGAACAATAGAAAAACTGAAAATACTGATATGACTGCTCATATCAGGATTGAGAAGGGGATATAATTGGGAGTGGAAGCATAAGAAAGCTAAATCCTCAACCATCAAGCAGGAGGTCAGTAGAAAATGTCTAAAATTAACACATCAACAAATAGCCATTTCCACAGATCATTTAGAGATGTAGATATGACCACTAGAAGAATTAGAAAGAGAAACCATTTAAACTATTGCAGGTGGTTCTTTCTGGGGCACAGGACTGAGGACAGGGGAGGTCCAGTAGGGTGTCACTGTTCAGCATTGTAGGTCATTTAACCATGGATAATTATTGCTTTGATTTAAAATTTTTCTTTATTTTTTTAAAATCCCCAGTTACCCTGTTACTGTTCACTGCCATTTTGCTAATTTTTCACAAATAGGCTGTCATCTAATAATATTTCTATCCCTGAAAAAGTCTTAATCTTACTACTGGAGTGTCGTTATTTCTATGCCCTTTTAGTAGACAGAGTCAGAATATATACATACACACATATTACACATGTTACACATATATGTATATTATGTATATATGTACATAAGTATACATATGTTTATATCTACCTATCTATATCTATGGATTTCTAATTCAAATCCAACACAGCAGAGTTCTTCCTTACCTTCCTATTTTCCGTTTTTGTATCTCTCCTGTCTCACAGTGATGTTCCCTGTAACATCGCCATATTTACTCATTTGTTCTATCCTACAGCATACACAAAATTATTTCAAAATCACACCTTCAATACCACTACCCATAACAAACCTACTAAGTAAAGCTCAAGGTTTCTTTGTGGTTCTTTTTGTCTATGGATTATATCCAACTGAGGATACACAGTCAGAGTTTTATATTCAAAGGTATTTGAATTATTTTCTATATATGGTTATAGTATCAATTTGCTATATATAGCTAGGTTTTTTAGGTACTGTTTGTATTTAATTCTGGGATTTTTTCATCCAAGTTTATTTAATTTTATTTTTTGATTATGAAGAACATTTACACGATTCAAAATAAAAATGTATTTGCAGCAGAAACTTGCTCCTATCCTGTTCCCTCCACTTTGTTCCCCCGAACCTCTTTGAGTGACCATGTTTATTAATTTCTTAATTATCTTTTTTGTGTTTTTTTTCCATACATACTTAAAAATGTGCACATATGCACATACACACACATATATTCTTTTTTCCCTTCATTTTACTTCCTCTTCTTATTGATGGCTTTTGATTCATCATTGCATTAAGCATAATTGGAGAGAAAGCTTTATGGTAGAAGGAAGAATGTATGGCAAATAAAAGGTTTTGCCAAATATTTGCATTGTCGACTTTATTCCTTCGCCCTCTAATATTATTGTGGACACTGGTGGTAGGTCAGTCCTTGTGCTGGCACATCAACATGATCTAAATGTTTGAAGATGATCATGGTTGATTTCAAATACTTTTATTAGCCTATCTACCTGCTTTCCTTTTTGTTACATGTTCAGATTAAGGGCCAGGTTGAAAGAGTTGGGGGACAGGTAGCTGCTGTCATTCTCCAGGAAGCCTCAAAAACAGCAAAGGATTCCAACATTTGTAAGATGTGATTGCTTTAAGTGCATTTGCTTTTCTCTGTACTGTGTATTAAACAATTTGTTGTTAACATTACTAACATTTCAGCTTCTATGCAAAAACTTTGGCTCATGATTTTTTAAAATGGAATAACTGGAAGGGATGGATATTGTGATTTTTTTTTTTTCCTTTTAGTTAGGGAGCTCTCACATCTCATATGGTCCCTTTCCCTTAGTATAAGCTCTCTCAGCATGTTTTTCTGAGTCAATCATATGTGACACACCCTGTTACTCCAAAAAAAAAACAGACTTAAAGTAAAACTATCCCCATTGTCCCTCCACTTTAAAAAATTAATTTAAAAGTAAAACTGGGCAGGCAGGTAACTATAAATGGTCAGGGGATCGTGAAAAGGCTTCTCATCAGTGTTATAACCAAGCCCACGAAGACTAAGCCCAGAGATGACTTGTGACCCAACTGAAGCTACATGTCCATCCTTTGTGAAGGTCAAATTCACTCACCATTTCTCATCAGCCATTCCTTGTGTCTGCTCCTTCACTCGTCTTTCTCTTCCTCTTTCAGAGGCCACCCATGTTGGAATTTAAGAGTTCCGTGTCTTTCTTTCCTCTGCTCTCACTTAAACCCTTGTGTCATTTGTAGACTATAAACATTTCAAGGAGCCAGATCAAATAGTTTTCCATAGGAAGCTTTTGATTTACTCTTTGGCTGGGCAATTGCCCATCAATCAAGCATGCTGATCTTAAAAAGTAGGAGAGTGCCTGTTATTATAAAGGGGCCCTCCTCTGAGATTTGACAGATCTGTGTTATGTGTACCCTCCTTTAGTACTTCTTGAGAGTTGATATTCAAGAAAGTCCAATTCCATGATAAGAAGTGATTTTTATCTGTTTTGGGGAGGGCCTATTTGAATCCCTGGGCAAAGGGGAACACCAAAGCTCCTGAGAGGCAGTGTGACTTATGGCCCTGTTCAGTAAACTAAGAACAGAAACCAGCATCTGTTTCTACTTTTGCTACAGTGTACAAAATGACACATCATATCTCTCTGTGCTCCAGTTTCTATCTGTAAAATGCTTGATAAATATTTGCCATCTTTGGTTGATCCAGTTAAGGAACACATTCACAGAGCCAGGCAGATTTTCACACAGTATTGTTCAAACTGTAGGTTGTGCCATATTAGTGGATTATGAAATCAATCTAGTGGGCTTTGAACCCTTCACAGGATCTAGGAAAGGGTATTTTTTTAATATATGTTATTTATTCTTTGGGCAGGGTCTGGTAATAGAGGATTCCTAGCAAGTATCTTTGAAAGAATGGATGATTCAATAATAAAAAGGCAATAATCCAATTTAAAAACAGGCTAAGAGACTGAATAGACACTTCTCCAAAGAAGATATAAGCACATGGAAAGATGCATAGCATCATTAGTCATCAGGGAAATGCAAATCAATTCCACAATGTGATGTCACTTCATAACCACTAGTATGGATATATCATAAAGATAGATAGCAGTGTTGGTAAAAATGTGGAGAAATCAGAACCCTCATACTCTGCTGGTAGAATAGAAAATGATGCAGCCATTTCACCATATGACCCAGCAGTTCCACTCCCAGGTATATATGCCCAAAAGAAATGAAAACATTTATATACACAAAAACCTGTACACTAATGTTCGTAGCAGCATTATTCATAATAGCCAAGAAGTGGAAACAACCTAGATGTCCATTAACTGATAAATGAGTGAATAAATAAAATGTGGTATATCATACAAAGGAATATTATTCGGCAATAAAAGAAATGAAGTGCTGTTATACGCTACAGCATCAATGAACCTTGTAAACATTGTGCTACGTGAAAGAAGCCAGTCACTAAAGAGCACATATTGCACCATTCCATTTATATGAATAGGAATCCTATGTGAATTCCAGAATAGGCAAATTTATATAGAGAGACAGATAATGATTAGTGGTTACCTAGGGCTGGTGGGGATGAAAGAAATGAGAACTCTATTGGGTTTCTTTTTGGTGAAAAAAAAAGTTATAAAATTAATTGTAATTATTGCACAACTCTGCGAATATACTAAAAACCTTTTAATTGTATACTTTAAATGGGTGAATTTTAAGGTATATGAATTATATCTCAATAAAGCTGCTTTAAAAAAAAAAAAAAAAAAAACCTATATCTGAGCCCCATCTATGACCAATTAATTTGGAATTTCTACATGAAAAATTAAATCAGAATTTCTACAGATGGAGTTTGGCATTGGGCTTTTTGTTTTAGCTTCACTGATTAAGCTTTTAATGAATGTATAGCAAGGGCGAGAACCACTAGTTTAAACTAATTACCAAGGTCCCTCCCAATGCCAGAACACCATGAATCCATGAATCTAGTGTCTCAGTGAGCAGGCTGATTTAAAGCCACAAGGAGAAGAGCTAGTGGTCACCACACCCCCCCCCCAATACCTCTCTGTCAGTCACTGTTAATTTCTCTGTCATCTCTAAGTAGAAACCCAGAAATCTCAATTTCCCTGAAACCAGAAAAAAAAGTGAATAAATGAATATTGTTCTAAGTCCTAGCCAGAACTCAGGAGGACTATTGCTATTTTCACTTATCCATCTTGATTGCAAAGAACACACTGAGGACCCTTCCCACTCCTTCCCAATTCTGCCTCTGTACTTTGTGGAGCTACTCAACCCCATCTAGTTAACCAAGAGACACTGCACGTTTTTAAATGGCGGAAGAAGAGTAGGCAAAAAAGGCAAATGAAAAATCCTTGATTGTGATTATTGAAGGAGGAGACAAACTTCTGGAAAAGTGCAATTATTAAATATGAAAAAAATAGCTGCTCATTGATAGTATGTAATGAATCCACATGCATGAAAACCATTGAAGGATAGACGTAGTGATGAGTTTTGGCAGTTTAGAAGAGGAAAAAAATAATATCATAATCAAGATAACTGGACTATTTTTATTACTTCCTATTTATGAGGGTTTAGCTGAGATCATTTTAGAAAAACCATTTTTGAAAACTTGATTAAAGAACCCACCAGAATGGTACTACGCCCATTATTTTTGACATGGAAAAATTAGATAGCTTTTGAAGATTGAGCGGTTGTAAAAAGCTGAAGTGATAAATGAATGTGTCATTGTCACATCTTCTAAGATTCAGTCACTATTATTAGGAATCTAGTTAAGTGACCTAATCTTTTTATGACCTTCATTAGTTTGAGCTCTGCCAGATAATGGCTAAGCATTCTTTAACAGGTCACTTTAGCATGTCTCAGTTTCCCTATCTATACAACAGAACTAATTAATCCCCATGCCAAAGAATTTATTCAATTCCTAGTAGCACTGAATGTAGCCAAGCATCATCATTACACCCTGTATCAGTGAAGGTCTAACATGGGAAAAGAGAAACCACTTCAAATGTTTACCTCAGAGAGAACTTAATGCAGGGAATTGATTACACAGGTTAATGAGGCTCTGAGAACCAAACATTAAAATAGCCCATAGATTAGCAACAGCAGGAAGCAACTACTTCCCCTTAGCTACAGGACCAAAGGGTAGAGACAGTGTTAATGGAGCACAAACCATCCAAAAGAAGTTGCTGCCGTGATGGGAGCTTGAGCCATGGAGAAGATGCAGCTGATGCTGGAGACGCCAGCCAAGGCAGAGAGGGAAAGGGATAAATACCCCTGCTCCGCTGTTCCCTTCCCCCTTCACTTTCCCACCAGGACCTCCATTGTCAATACCCAGCTGGGAGCCTCGAAAACAGGGCCTTTTGGGGACACCCCCTCCCCAATACAGATCAGAGTAGGGAAAAGGTGACGAATGGATCTTAGAGCAAATAGGCCTAGGACATTTACAGTCCAAACATGTTAGTCTACATCCATTCTTAGCCTTATACTCAAGTTTTAAAAATCCATGCTAAAGATAGACACATCGATCAGTGGGATAGAATTGAGAACCCAAAAATAAACCCTCACCTATACAGTCAACTGGTTTTTGAAAAACCTACCAAGCCCACGCTGATGGCAAAAAACAGTCTCTTCAACAAATGGTGTTGGGAGAACTGGATAGCTATAACCAAAAGAATGAAAGAGGATCCCTATCTCATCCCCTATACAAGAATCAACTCAAAATGGATCAAAGATCTAAATATAAAAGCCAGGACCATAAAACTACTAGAAGAAAATGTAGGGAAACATCTTCAAGACCTTGTAGTAGGTGGTGGTTTCTTGGACCTCACACCCAATGCATGTGCAACAAAAGAAAAAATAGATAAATGGGACCTCCTCAAAATTAAACACTTTTGCACCCCACAGGACTTTGTCAGAAGGGTGAAAAGGCAGCCAACTCAATGGGAAAAAAAAATTGGAAATCACATATCTTATAAGGGTTTAATATCCAGGATATATAAAGAGATGTTACAATTCAACAATAAAAAGACAAATGACCCAATTTAAAAAATGTGTGAAAGACTTGAATAGGCATTTCCCCAAAGAAGAAATACAAATGGCAAAAAAACACATGAAGAAATGCTCAACATCACTCATGATTAGGGAAATGCAAATCAAAACTACAATGAGATATCATTTCACACCTACCAGAATGACCACTATTAAAAAGACAGAGAACTACAAGTGTTGGAAAGGATGTGGAGAGATAGGAACACTTCTTCACTGTTGGTGGGAATGCAGAATGGGTACAGCCACTATGGAGGACTGTTTGGCAGTTCCTAAAGAAGTTGAATATAGACTTGCCACGTGACCCTGCAATACCACTACTGGGTATATACCCAGAAGAAATGAGAACAGTGACTCAAACAGACATCTACACACTGATGTTCACAGCAACATTCTCCATTGCCAAAAGTTGGAAACAGCCAAATGGATAAACAGACGAATGGATAAACAAACTGTGGTCTATTCACACGATGGAACATTATGCAGCTGTAAGAAGAAATGAAGTCGTAAAGCATATGACAACATGGATGAACCTGGAGGACACTATGTTGAGTGAAGGAAGCCAGACACAAAAGGACAAATACTGTATGAATGTGTTCCTATGACCCAAATATATTGTGTAACATATTGTTTGATTCACAAATAATCTTATATGTATCCATTACATTTAATTGAGAAATGCATATATTTATTCATCTGTGTTTACTTTTTAGTTTTAAATTGTTTATATTTTCAATTATTAAATGCACAAAATAAAGTAAAAAATAAAATTAAATCCATACTTACCCTTAATACAAGGCAACTATCCATCATATAAAGGCATTTGTCACCTCTCTCCCAAAATGTGAGACTCAGAGTCTTGTCATTGAATTCAACTCAAGTCTGGGATCTCCACAGTCCACCATTTCAGGTCCAGTTGTGATTCTTCATTTCTGGTGACCTTTAACCTAAGTTGTAAAGTTAAGCACTACCAAAGATCCTCATATAAAACACTATGGGATGTAGAAAACAAAAAGAACCCATTAATTAATATATGCATAAAATTGCAAGGCTGCAGCGGTCCTCATTTTTTATAACTGGTGACAAGGCAGTAGGTGATACATATCACATCCTTCTTCCACCACCCATCTCATGCTGCCATTGCTTGCTCTCTGCCAGCGCTTCAGCTCATCAGGGTTCTTTACCTGTTTGTGGTGAACTAAGCTTTTGTTTGTGTGTGTGTGTGTGTATGTATGTGTGTTTCTTTTGTTTTTGTTTTTTGTTGTTTTTTTGAGGTACCAGTGCCTGCAATTGAACCAAGGACCTCATATGTGGGAAGCTGGTGCTCAACCACTGAGCCACATCGGCCTTCCTGAGTTGGTCTTTTCATTTGTTTGCTTTTTTTTTTTTTTTAGGAGGCACCAGGGATCAAACCCAGGATCTTCTATGTGGGAAGCAGGTGCTCAACTGTTTGAGCCACATCCACTCCCCAAGCCTTTGTTTTTGAAAGATGTTGTGCTTCGTGGTCCTGTCTTTAGTAGGCTGCTGTAGTTTTTCTAGTATTTTTATTACAGACATGGAAGCACTAAGAGGTTTTCCAGAGAATCAGGAGTGCTGCCTGTCCTTATGTAGAAGCAACTTGCTTTCCCCCTTAGCAACTGAGATCAGTCATTCTGGTCAGCAAAGTAACCCCTTCCTCTGCCATGGGTCAGTAGTGTGAGAAGCCCAGAATAGCCAGATGGCAGTCTGTCCTTCCATTTTAGTGGAAGCCTTGTCTCTAGAACAGCATAGTGCAAAGTTGCAGGGGCAAGAGCAGAACCCTCTGTAACTGGCTTTAATAATAAGAGGAGAGGCTAGCCCCACTTGTAATCCTTGGTTCCCAGACTCATATTTTCTTGTTATTGGGGGGGTGGGGGTGGGGGGAATGCACCATAACTTGGTCTCTGGGTCAAAGTACTCCAGCATGCCATCCTTGTAAGTGTTGCTCCCAGCTGGTACAATAGCCAAATACTGCCATTTCACCCTTCTGCAAGGCCAGCTCCTTCCGGATGATGAGTGTACAGCAAGAGAAGCGAATCCCAGGGGCATGGGCTCTGTCTCACTTCTTTTCCTCTTCAATAAGTTTCTTATCAGAAACATTGTTATATGGGTTACCATGATTGTGAATAAGACATTAGGTAAGTCTCCTGATAGTGGTGCTGATAGAAGCGTTTCACACAAGGAAGGCAAGTCCATATCCAATGCCAGTTACAGTGTGAATACATCATACATCACTGCCCCCATCCAGGATGCAAGAAGTCTGTTAGTCTGATTTGCCCTTTGAGCCATTCCTTGCCCTTTCCCTGCTCTGCTCTGTAAGAGAGAGGAACCAGCCTTTCAGGTGGCATTTGCTAGGCTGGGCTGGCTATCTCACAGCTGGGTTCACCAATAGGAAGCAAGGAGGGAAGATTTGGGGGGTGTGGCAGAGAGAGGGGGGAAGGGGTCTGAGGGTGTGTATAATCAAATACAGCGCAGATCTACAAATCAATCACTTTGGAACCATTTGTGATAGTTCTTCCACAAGTGAATTTAGTCTGCTGAAAATGGATTTTTTTCTTTCTTCCTAAGATTTCCGTGGATAACAGAATTATTTAAAGACTAAATGGAGACAATTTGGGGCATCTTTGGCAAAATTCTTTTAGATGAATTCTTGTCAGATAGAGCTCTTTAAAGATTATAATTGTGTGGTGAAATTAAGCTTAACATATTTAACACTCTTGGTAAACGTCTCTTAGATGAATTCTTGTCAGATAGACCTCTTAAAGATTATAATTGTGTGGTGAAATTAAGCTTAACAGTTTAACACTCTTCTTCAGTTTCACAGGCTTCTATATGAGCATGTTGGCCTACTGATTATGAAGGTGACTCCTCATCTAGGGTTCAGTTCCTAAAACACACAAGTTTTAAGTTCTGATTTCTGTTCCTGGATAAGTCAGATAATCTTTGGACAATTACTGAGTGTCTGTTACTTCTGAGTTTCTGTTATATTGCCTTTTTAAGATAATAATTATTCTGTCCATTTCAGTCATGAATATTTAATGTCTTCATTAAATAATGCGCTTCCGTAATAACCAAAATATTGAGAGTAGGTAAAAATTCAGATCTAGAAAGAGAAAATAATATTGGCCCAGTGGTTTAGTACAAGTCATTCTGGAAGTGAGACACTGATGACATCTTTAGCAAGCTTTGAGCCCCACGTCCAACTCAGCCTTTAGACCAAAGACCCATTGACTCACAGTTTGGCTCAAGTAACTGTAATACCCACATCCTCCAGTTTTCTTGTTGGGATTCTTGATGTGTCCATTTGAAATGCTTTTTCATTTGTCCTGTGGTTTTCAGTTTTGTTTTGTTTTTCAATTAAAAGGTAAACATGTTCTTTGAAGAAAATGTGCAAAGAGAAGCAAAAAAGATGATCCAGTCACACAGTTAATGTTTTGGTAACTAGATACCCTACAACCATTTTTCATACATTCGTTCACTACATACATACATAATGCACATACATATGTATAAATATACATACATACATACATACATATATAATATGTATAATTATTTTTCTTAATATCACATGTTGCGTTCAGTTTTATAACAGCTTATTTTATGCAACCAGTTATAAATCATGGTTAAAAATAAGTTATAACATTTTTCTATGGTATCAAATATTTTCTCCTATGTAACTTCTAATGACTACATAGTTTTCCATAGTGTGGATATGCCATAATTTACTTAGTAAACCAGAAGAGAAAAATCTGTATACACAGCTAAAATCATCCCTTTAAGGCTATTGTAACACATAAAACCCTCCATCATAGTCTTTGACACACACAAATCCTCAAAGGAATTCTTTTGTGTGTGAAATGGTTACAGCTGTCAATCAGTTATTCTCAGTGTCCTGGTTTCTGTGCACTCTCTGAGTTGTTAGGGGGTGATTATGAATTCCTGTCAAATGAGATGTCTACTATGTATTCAACATGAGGCAGTTTGTATTTTTCCCAGTCTGTTGTTCTCCTGTCTGAGGAAGTTAAGCAAATATCAGCAAGCCAAAGTGAAATGGGACAGGCACATAGCACTGGATGCAGACTGCAGACATGCCCAGGGCCCAAAGAACCCCACAAAAGCAGATTAGACTTTTACATAAATACATTTGTCTTGATTGTCACATCCCACCCAGGCTTACACTACATGAATAAAAATGGCTACAAACCTGGGTTTTCAAAGCTGTTTGCCTCCCCCCCGCCCATTGCATTTATTTTAACCATGCAGCTCAGAGGCATTTTTTGGTGTTGTATCTACCAAAGTTGTTTAAGGGAATGGAAGAATTGATATATAAGGACAGATTATGAAAACTTAAGTATCTACAACCTGGCTAAGGGGGAAGATATTATAACTGTGAGCAGGCCTCAAATCATGGAGGAGATATTGTTTTGCCTTTCTCTGTAACTCAGTTTTAGGAATATCTAAATTTAGAGAAAGTTTTCTGAGGATGACATCATTTATGCTAATTAATTAATTGTGTCAGTTAGAAATTTCATTTAGCTGCTAGTAACAGAAACTTGAAATAGCAGTGGCTTAAATAAATAGGGGTTTCATTTTCTCTCATCTAATATGAAGCCCCGAGGCATCTTGTCTGGGGTTATATTCCTCCATGATGTCATCAGTATGCCAGTGTCCTTCTGTCTTTCTACTCCACCATTGTTAGTGCAGCTTCCATAAGCAAAGTCACCTTATGTTTGAAGAAGACTTACTGCAGCTTCAGTCGCCATGGCTGCATTCCAGGAAGGAAGCAGGCAAAAGAGGTCCCTGCCAACAAAGTAAGACTGCTAAGAAGAGCTTTCTTGGAAGCGCCTTGTAGTGACTTTCATTTACATCTCATTGGCCCCAACATCTGCAAGGGAGGCTAGAAAATTTTGTGGTGTTTTTGGTTTGGTTTTGTTTTGAAGATGGACATATTGCTGTCCCTAATAATATTAGGGTGTTTTTTACTAAGAAAGCAAGGGATAGAGAATGATGTTGGACAGGCAGCTAACCGTTTTGTTCACCATAATTTACCTCTTGAAGATTATGATAAAAGTTTGGCCTCTGAGGCACATGATATTTGCTGTGGTGTTATAAATTTCCATTTGTAATAATAGCCCTTGAGATCTAATCTTCTGATCATTCTTATCTATTTAAATTTAATCATCATCGCATACCTTGGATTCCCACTAAATAAACCAGCTATCTCAACAGTTCTTATAATAATAGCTACAACTTGTTAGTTTTTTACTAAATTGCATGTACTGAGTTATTCACTTTAAAACATCACCTGAACAATTTGCTTCAAAGTATTCCCAGGAGGAGGGGGAGTGGGTGAGAAATGATGAAACAAGATCATGAGTTACTAATAGTTGAAGCTGGGATATACATTTATTATACTCATCTCTGAAATTTTGTAATTATTGACATTTTCACAATACAAAGTTTTAGCAACCACCTCATCTAATCCTTCATGACTTCATACAGGGCCAGTACTGTTACCTCAAGCACTGCTCAGAGAAATTAAGCAGCATCACACAGGGAGTACATGGCAGATAAAGAATTCAGGCCCAGGATTGTCTGACCATGAAGACTGTGCTCTAACACTTGCTACTCAAAGAAAATGTGGCCCTCAGACAAACAGACCCACATCACCTGGAAACTAATTAGAAATGCAGTGTTCCCGGTCCCTCTGCAAAGACCATTTACAAGATCCCCAGCCAAGATCTGTACTCTAGATCTGTAATGTACTTAGTCCACTGCACATTATTGCCTCTGTAAGGCATAACATACCCAAATCAGCCAATCAGTTGTGCCTTTTCTTTTTTTTAAAGTAATATGTTTAAATAAGCAGCATAATTATGAGTCACTACTTAGTAGCATAAATAATTTTTAATAAACAGTTAATTCACAGCAGTTGTTTCTTTCAACATGGAGGGTCTGAATGCCTTTGTGTCAATTAAGCATTGGTCTGATTATATATCAGCTGTTATTAATCACGGCTTGGTCGACTCTTAATTTGACTTGTGCTACTTAAACATAACCCTTGCTTCTCACTTATCATGTTTTGAGTTTTAAAAGCCTTGGAACTTACAGAAAACTCTCCAGGTGCCTGTGTAAGCCTTCTTCAGGATCACATGTGCTTACTTACTTTTGTATAACTTTCCTGAAAGGACATTATTTTTCTCACTAACATTCTCATTCATCTTTTACGATTTCAGCCCTCTTTGCCCTTTTTTGAAAGGGATAGTCCTATGGGAACTGGACAACCTGAATCCCAGTTCTGCCACTCATATAGGCAAAACATTGAACCTTTCAGAGCCTCCATTTCTTTATCTGTGCAGTGGCTGTATCATATGGTTTCTAGAGCCCCTTCCAACTCCATCACTCTATAACCCCATGTAACTTGATATTTCAACCACCAAAAAACATTATGAAGACTCTGAACACTGTGTGAAACCTGGCTATTAAATATTTTTCCAGGTAGTGAAATAGTACTGGCATTGACTTTTCTGGTTTCCCTTTCCAAACGACGAATGTGTTAATGCTTCATAGTAGTTTTGCCTCAGATCCTTTTTGGAACAAGTGATTGAATAATAAATGAAAGGAGCCTGTCATCCATCTCAGTTATAACTGCTCTCTTAGAGGCTAGATCCTTTTTGCTTTTTAACATTTTAAAACATTTTCTAACTGCCAGATTAACTTGTTTGTTTTATTTATTACAATAAACTCGAACCATGTGCATATTTAGCACCCTAAGCTGTTCAGCAGCTTCTATAGCAGAAGAGGCAAGGGAAAAACCCATAAGAGAACAGGCATAGAAGCCATCTCCTGGGACTGTCACCACATAGGTGAGGCCCATACTGGTTCCTGTTGAATGTACAACCATTAAGGTCACTTCTTTCTTCCTTCCAAAACTGTCCTTTCCCTACCAGAATGCTTTTAAACATATATATAAATATAATAGTTTTCTCACACACTTGACCCTGGGGAAAATAGGATGCTGCTAAAGTGTGACTATAACAAACTTTGTGCTAGGCATGCCTTTTTTATGCTGTATGTAAAGTATGTTTCTGATTTATTTTTCAGGGCAGCCTTTGGCAAGGAGTCTGAAGTTCTTATTGGGAACCTGGGTGATAAATTAATCCCTCCACAAGACATCCTACGTGATGTCAGTGACCTCAAAGCCTTGGCCAACATGCATGAAAGCCTGGAATGGTTGGCAAGTCGAACAAAGTCTGCCTTCTCCAACCTATCTACATCCCAGAGTAAGTATCGAGTAGGGTGGCCATTGCAGGGAACAACTGAGGAAGTAGGCTGAGTACTTTTGTTCGAAATGTTTGGCATTTATGTGTCACCATATGGGAGAGTGTCCAAAATGGCAGAAGATCCCTGTTAGACTTCTGCTTGTGCTGCTCCTCTCCTACTTTGGGATTCTGGAAAAGGAACAAATCTCAGGTTCCCTGTGGTGTGGGAAGCCAAAAAGTCCATGTTAGCATAGTTTGATGTTAAATCTTAGAAACATAAATCATGTAAGATTGAACTTCGTGCCTCAAGAACAGAAAGCAAAACTTTTTGTCTTCCTTGCAACAACTTCTCAAGGGCAACGACTGAGCGCTCAGGGCTGAGCACATGGTTGATACTGTCATTTTAACTGATATAAAGCTAGTGAAAAAGTATCTGAAAAGAGAATAATAGAAGTCATTAAAGGTGCTAGAAAAGAGTCTTTGAGGGAAACAATTATTCTGGAAAAGAGATGGCTGAGAGATGACAAAGATTTCAAAGAAATTACAGAATAGGATATTCAATAAGAATGGGATACCTCTTTTTCTACCAAGAACCAGTGACACAGAGAAAAATAATTTGAAAGCTTTAGGGCACAAAATTTATTCAATGACTGTAAAATAAATACTTTTTTAAAAGCATCAGTTCAGAAGTATATATTAGGCAGTTAAAAGCAAAGAGAAAATGAAGTGATGAAGGAATAAAAGAGAAAGGCAAATTAAGGTGCGTAAATGGAAAGATGGAAACAAGAGAAAAAGCAAAGTAACAGAGGGAAGAAAATGAAACAAAACTACCTCAAAATTTAATATTACGATTAACTGTTAGAAAATTATTACAAGGAAATGCTTGTATTATTTGGACCATGAACTTTAGAGTGTGCTAATTATCATCACCGTCCTTTGAGAAGTTGATATTACTTGATTAACTGTGATTTCCAGCTTAAAGATGGAAGAACGGTGGTTGAAATTTACAGGGGTAAATAATTCTCCAAAGTACGGCCCCCATAGCCAGAATCTAGAAGTCCCTTGCATGCTCACTACATGGTCTCATGCTGATTATGTACCTAGCCTCAGGGCCAAAAGGACAGGGAGAAGGGACAGAAGAGTGGGATTTCTGAGGGAGCGCATATAATCCACTGTAGAAATCTTTTTAAAATAATACTTCCGGGGAGTAGATGTAGCTCAAGTGGTTAAGCACCTGCTTTCCACGTATGATCACTTGTACCTCCTAAAAACAAAACAAACAACAAACAAACAAAACAAGCAACTCGGGGGAACCAGTGTAGCTCAGGGGTTGACTGCTGGCTTACCACATACCAGGTCCTGGGCTCAATACCTGGCCCCAGTACCTTGAAAATATATATATATTTCTTTCTATTTTATAGTTTTTAATATAAATAATACTAATTTTTTATCTGATAAAATTGTACTTGTTTATTTTCAGAAATCTATAAGAGAAAATGTGTCCATCTAGTAAGCAAAGTTTGAGCACAGTATTACATCTGAGCAGACTCTGCATAAGTAGGAGACTTAGAAGTTCTCTTCAACATTATAATTCAGTATTAGGCAATTCTGTTGCAAGCAGTAGGCTAAATTGTCAGTTTTATCTTCTAGACATATCCACATTCCCCCCAGAAAATGTCAGAAGGAACTTATTTTGCTTTTGATAATTGTAAAATAAATTCCTCTGGAAAGGAACTGATGCTTTTTTTCCCCCTAATTTCCTCAGCTCTTCCAAATGCAAGGCTGCTTGGGTAGGTTTATAAGAAATGACTGGAAGATGTCCTCTTGTTTGGTAGGCCATCAATATCTAATATTTAATGAAACAATCTATTATGTCCAATAGCACAGCATTCCAGTTTTCAAAAAGGGCTCCACAGGACAAGATGGTACATAGCAAACCACTGAGGTATTCACACAGGGTAACCTATCATCAGCTGTTTTCAGAAGGGGAAAGATGATCTCTGAGTTATGCTCAACGTTGTAATTGCACAATTTTTCTTTTGTGTTCATGTCACCAAGAATACACAGTACAGTTGACATCTAATTCGTGCCTTTAATCATCTCCGTTATTCTGACAAAGATCTCTTCTACCATGCCTGTTGATATTTTGTCTCCCTGCGTTCAGTTCCATTTTGTAATATAAGTTGTACCCTCTCCGTCGTTCCTTCAGGGTGATTATTCCACCCATTGAGTGACTTAAGTGACTGTCAGCATTTTGAAGATGAATATAAAACCCAAGTGAACTGCAATCATTACTTATGGTGCCTTTGCTAAAACAAAGCATCAAGTGAACCTGGTTGATCCTGCTGACAAAAGCCTAGCTCACATACACTTGCTTGTTCTTTGAATTCCCAAGAGAGATGTCCCATAATGTTTATAATTTGAACAAATTATATTTCTCTGATAATGGGTTTCTTTGATTGTTCCATGTTAGTGTGACTCCAGAAGGGGAATGAGGGACAGCTCTTTATTATTCTTTTGAAAAGTGAACCAAGTAACTACCTCAACAAAAGTGTTCCCAAGTCTGGAGACAAGGTGGCATGAAGAAAATGATGGCCTTTTATCTAGAGCTCATGAAAACACAGGATGGGATGAAATCAAGAAAACAAATGCCTTGTTTTATTAAAACTAACAAGGTATTAATGTAGTGAAGTGGCAGGCAGTGTGCAAACAATTGTTTTCATAGTAGAAAATCCTTTCAGATATCACAGCAGAATTCTCATCCACCTGACACATTTCATGTCATACTGAAGAAAATATCACATTTTTGTGCAGGGTATGGTTAGCCATACACTGTCCCAGAAGATAAGAGCTGACCATTTTTGCAAAGATAATTTTTTTACCTCTTTTACTGTTTGCCTAAATGTCACTCTATCTCCCTTACATTTAAAAGAATCTCCTCACGTCATATAGATTCTGAGTATACTAAAGGCACTGTTCTTCCTTTTTCCCTTCTACAGTCCATGATTCCTACTCCATCTCTTCTAGTATTTACCCCTCAATCTTTCTGATACCTGTCATAGGTAACATTCTTTTAGTTGAAAGTCAAAGACTAGTTGAAGGAAAAAGAATGCATAAAACTGGGAAGTCCAAGGTCTTCAGGCAAGGCTGGATCCAGAGGTTCACAAGATGCCATCAGGTCACACACATGCATACACAATTGCTCTCTCACTCCCTCTCTCTCGGTGTTTCCTCTTCATTGCTTTTAATCTCAGGTAAGCACTTTCTGTATGGCAACAACCTTGACCACCAGTAGCCCCAAGCTTATTTAATCTCAGACAAAAAGAGCATTTTGGCCAAGAGCTCCAGAACAGTCCTCAAAAGGATTTGGGTTGACCCAGCTTGACCTTCTCTGATGGTTCTCTGTTTCTCTTTGTCTGTATAGATCTCCTTTCTGTCTTTATCCCCACCTCCATCTCTGTCCCCCATCCCTACCTCGGGAATAACTTTATATTCAATATCAGTTTTAACAGGCATGCTTTCAGTGCAAGGAATTTGAGCAGGAGCATATCTAGTGCTGGGCAGTCAGTATTTAAGCTTATATGTATTTTCTCCCATTTATCACAATTTCAACCTCATGAAAAAGGCACAAAATATCTGCTGTTTGTAATACCTGCTGTTTGTACAAATCCTAAATAAAGACTCTAAAATTAATTAATATGGTTAAAATTCTCAAAGCAAACTGTAACATACATAAAAGTTGTTACCGTGTATTCCAATTGAACATTAATGATTTTTTGGTATTTTATCCTTTTGTTTGAAGGGTATATTTATTGCTTTTAAAAATAGACTACATAGAATTGGGAGCTCAAAAGCTTATTTTGTCTGCAGTGCTTCCTCAGGGGCCCTCTTCTCTGTCTTGGATTTTGTTTAAAAAAAAAAAAAAAAACTCCGGGATTAGAGATTGTACAACTCCCTTGATTACACATTCTGTTCTTTAAGCAACCTTACCATCTAGGAGGTCACCTTTTTCATTAAAGTCCCTTGCTTCAGTCTAAACCTCTTCCCCCTATTCTATTCTCTTTAGAAATTAAATGTTGAATATTTTCTCTATAAAATACTTTCGTGTATCTGAAAATATTTCCCTGGCTCCATACCTACCCATCTCTGGTTCTTAAAGACTTTGGCCTACAGTATCTGAGTCAAGGACACCAAATTTAGGAGCACAGAGCAGGCCCAAATTCACCCACACTCTCTTGGACAGTGATTTTGGCTAGTAGCCTTTGTGAAGGTGAGCTCTGGAGTAGGTTCTTTGACTCCAGGCTCACCCACCCCTGAGGCACTCAGTTTCCATTGCTGAAATTCTTACAGAGCCCATACGCAGAGATAAAAAGTAATAAAAAGTCATGCTCTATGCTTTTTCAGCTTGAGCAACCACAAGGTTAAACATCCCTCCAACTTCCAGGGCAGAGAAAGCTCATGATTTTGGTTCCTGGAATTGGTCCAGGAATTGCAGAATTAGTTACATAATGAATTATCTATTTCTTTCTTAAATTAAAATTATTTTGCACATGAGGGCCTCAGAATGGCCACATTACATACCTATGCCTGAACTGGGATGGAAAGCAAGTCTTCAGATTTTCAGTTTAGTTCTCTCTTTACTACATCATTGTTGTTTCCAGTACTAAGGTTGTAGAGCCACTAGCTGGTCCTTCTTTTCCATATCCCAGGAGGGAGATCATATTTTTCTTTTAATGGAAGCATTTTAACACCCACAGGTAACTTAAGATCATTGCTGATCATCATTTTCTTGTGCCTAACCAGAATTTCTAGGTCTTAAATGTATAAGATTATTACACACATCCCTTTTGAATCTTACCTCAATTGTGATAAAACACTTAGCTCTAATTTGTCACTCTATTTTTGTTCAGGTATTTTCTGAGTTAGAAAATAAATTTAAGTTAATTTATTTAAATTAAATTAATTTTAAAATTAAATTTCTCCATTGCACTATCTTTTTTTTTTTTTTTTTTTTTATTATGGGTAAAAATCAAAATTCTCACAATACATACAAACATTTGCAAAATGATATATAAATATATATGCATATATGTGTATTTGCTTACAAAAATGTTATTTTTATATATATATATATATATATATACACACACATATATGTTAAGAGGTGCTTAGATTACCCAAAATATTACACGGAACCCACTGGGATTCCCATGTTGCCCACCTCCCACACCTCCCACCACATCCCACACAAACATCTCCCACAGTGTGGCCCACCACCCTCAATGAACTTACACATCCTGGAGCCTTGCCACCTACCATAGACCACAGTTCACACTGTAGACCACACTCTCTCCCACTCAGTTCTGAGTGGTGTGTCCATTGCACTATCTTTCAAATGCTCAGTAGCTACTGTAATAGACAGCATGAGAGAGAACATTTCCCTCATCACAGAAAGTTCTCTCAGACAGAGTTACAGATCATCACGTAAGTCATTGAAAAAGTTTAAAATAATGCCAATCCATGTACTTAGCCTTGTATGCACACTTTGAAATGTCCACTTAATTATATCAGCACATGGGTAACTACTCTAATCAGCTAGCCTCCAAATTGTGGTGCACCCTACCACCACCCAAGCCCTGACGGAGAAGTATGCTTTAAGGTCCAGTAGTATCCAGATTTCTTTTTCTATCGATGTTAATTGATGCTACAAAAAAACAATAACAACAACAACAAAAAAAACAAATTAGTAGTCAAACAGACTTGGGAAATATTAGGTTAAAGATAATTAAATATAATTCCATACCATAAAATGTCTAAAGTCTTTAATATGTTAACAGGGTAATTACAATAATGCATTGTCTCCCAAACTTATTTATCTGTGAAATCTTCCACCACAGAGCACTTCAGAGGACTTTTCTTTCATGAAATAACTTCTGAGAAACACTATCCTATTCTACCCTTGTTCAAAATCTTTTATTTCTCCCAACACAGGTAAAGGGTGAGGCAGATGTGCTATTGCAGGAACTTAATTTCATTTATTGGAAAATTTGTACACCACCAGATGACTTCTACAATTTTATTTATTTCATTTATTTAATTATTTTTAGAAGTATTCAAGTCAACCAATGTAAGACTATGGTTTCCCTTTTAACTCGTTTCACATTTGGCTGCTATTCTGACCATTTTCCAATCATTGAGTTTTTCTCACAATTCTCAAAGATTCTAGCTACTCATATCATAATGCCATACCCCAGTTCATCAAAGAATGCTAATGTGTTCATTGTGGGGTGCCTAGGATAGATTTTTTAATAATCTTCTTTATTTTAGAATAGTGTTAGAATAATAGTTAAGTTGCAAAGATAATACAGAGTTCCCATACACCCATATGCCCTGCACCCAGTTTCCCATTATCAGCATCTTATATTAGTATGGTACATTTTTCACAACTAATGAACAATATTGATGCATTATTATTAACAAAAGTCCATACTTTATTCGCGTTTCCTTAGTTTTTAACCTAATGTCCTTTCTGTGTTCCAAGATCCCACTTTACACTTATCGCAATTTTTAAATATGATGAATACATCTGTTATAAGCCAGTGTTTGGACAAGTTGAATAGCTGCTTTTAAAAAAATGGTTGTCTATTTTAAACAATTATGCAATTGATATCGATTATAGTCTTGTGCGTCTGAAAGGTTCTATGTGGAAGGAGCTGTCTTTTCTACCCCAAGCCACTTGATGGGGGCCGGCAGTTCTTCCTGAGTTGCTACTTGTGTTAAACAATCCTTAATAAATGTACACAACCATATTAATTTCGGACAAAGTCATGCTGAGATTAGAATAGTTTATCTTAATTTACTTCACTAAAAGTAAATTCTTATTTTTAACCCATTTCCATTAAATTCTTAATATAGATTGTTGAGTTAAAACCTGTTTGCAAATAAAACTTGCTTCCTGAGAAATGCACTTTTAGAGTAGCAGTTCTCATCCTTTGCTGCACATTTTAATAAGTTGGGGCAGTTTAAAAAATACTGAAGCTGGGCCCCGCCCCCAGAGGTTTTCATATAATTGTTCCGAGGTGTGATCGTGGCATCAGGCTGTATCCCACACAAATCAAATCAGAAATTGAGAGCCACTATTTTAAAGGAATGGTTCTCAACCTTGGCTCACATTAGAATTGCCTATTGAGCTTTCAGTCAGAGTCTCTTGGGGAGATGCCCAGACAACTATGTTTTTTAACATATCTCCAGGCAATTTCAAAAAACAGCAAGAGTTGAGAACTGTTGATTTAAAGCCACCCAAATTTCCTCTATAATTTCTGTAGGTGTTTATATTCAGGAAATGCTTTGTATTTTTTTCATTGATTCTATTCTCAGAAACTTGAGATTAACATGATTTCCCATTTTATGGACAAGGATGCCAGACACAGAGCTGTAGCACTTCATGTCTATACCAGAGTCAGGAAAACAACCCACTTTTACTTAGCAGTTGCTAGTTAGCCTAACTGATCCCTAAATCTGATTTAAAATGAAAAGGCTCATCTTACCCTTTTCAAGCCAGCTAGCTAAAGGGCACAACGAACCAGATACTTCTCTTATCACAAAGGGCTGTGAATGCCAAACCAATTGAATGAATGTGTTTACAAGTCAATTATATCATTGAAAATAAAGATGGAAAGAGTCAGGTGTCTGTCCATCCCCATTCCCCAAGCACTTGGTTATGTGGCATACCAAAATAATTTAACATTTTCTGGAAGATTGAATATGAATTCTCCCGTGCTGGAACCCATGATCATGGGTCTTTGTGCCTTAATCATAAATAAAAGATAAAATGCAGACCCTCTGCTGTTTATATTTTTCTGCCTTGACACAATTGAGAATAAAAATGTCCCTAGCCAAGATCTCATGGGAAACTGTCCTGTTTCAGCTTTGCTTTTATCAAACCATTAGGTCAAAGTTTTTCCTGTCATAATTTCATCTGATTATTTTTAATTAAAACTCCTTGCATGGTAATTTCTCTCCCTCTTTGGTATTTACAAGTTGCAAATATTTGTAGACTGTTATCAGACAGTTCCTCCTCAAACACTGATTAGCCTAGCTCTGCATATTTAGTTTCTCTAATCATATTTTCTAGGTTAGGCTTTATATGATATTAATCAATTTTTGTTCTTATTAGTTGACATTTTCTTAAGCTATGACTCTCATTCTGTGGTTCCAGCCATATCATTCTTCTTCCTTTATTGATGATACCTTCTAAATACATTGTCATTGCTTAACTGCATGATTATGCTGTTTACTGAGAAAATTAAATTACCATTGGTATTCTATTTTGTTCATGAGGTTCCTGCCCACTGTCTAACTCTGACTTGTTGTAATCTTATATAATTAACACTGCTTGTATTATCGTATGAGCCTTTATCAATGTTTTTATAAAGTCCAAATATATTTCAGTGTTGTATCCAGTTTCACAACTAATCATGTTTTGTAGGAATAAAAACACCACATGATAATATATGATGATTCAGTTTTGTTCATCTTTAATCTTAAGTGTACTTTTTTGATATTTACAAATTCTTTGAAATTTATCATAATGAAGAAAAATTGTGTGGAAAATCCCTGTGCTCAAAGTGTTCAGTTGATTGTTTTAGGGCTCATCTGAAATCCGTGTTTTAGCAATGGAAATGTTATTTACTCTTATTTTCTGAGGAAAAACATCTAGACCCCTTCAGTTCTTTCTCCACACTAATGTACTAATGTACTATGCACTGTTGGTGTTGATTATCATCCAAGCTTCAGGCTGACCATAGTGCAGTTTCCCGTGTATCTCTGCTTTGAGCATACTTTCTCTAAGCAAACATTCTTTAAACAGAATAGATTTCTCCTCTATTCTCCATTGCCTCTCATTGAATGCCCTCCATTGTCTCCTAAATCATGGTCACCTTCATCCACCCACCTGTCTTTTTTCTTTTAATTAATAGAATCAGTCCTCTGCCTCTTCTTTAGTCTAGGAAGCATATTACAAATATTTGACTTTGATGTCAGGCAGACTTGGGAACAAATCAGACAAGTGATTATATCACCATAGGAAAATTATTGAGCCTTTCTGAGCATTGGTCTCCTCTCCAGTTAAATAGAAATAATTATACATATTCATTGGGTTGCTGTAACCATTAAATGAGATGATGAACTTGAAGTTTTCACCCATGGCTGACACATAGTAGGTACTCTTTATGGGGTACCTGGAATTACCTCAGTGAATCTTCTCACTAGAGCTCTCACTCATCATGTTCCTTCTCTAGCACAGGGTCTTCACTTTTCTCCTGCCCCTTCAGACAGTCTTCTCTTTTATCTCCTCAAGTCTTGTGTTTGCTGTTAAAACTGTATTAAAACTCTATGTTCCTGAATCATTTCTCATAAACCATGGCTCTCAACCATGGTTTATGAGAAATGTATCTGAGGCCTGGGAATATGTCTAAGAATGGATTTTCACCTGAGAGTTGCTTCTGTCTAACAATGCCTTTCTGGTTCACCTCTTTGTTCTTCAAAACTGTGAAAAAGAGGGCTCGGCTATTATTGAAAAACATGCCAAATCCAAACATAATTCCCTTCTTGTCAATCAGCTGGTCATCTGTAGAATTCTTTGCCCTGTGTTGAATACTGTGGGATTAAAAAGCAGTACTCTACCTCCCTCTACAAGGAGGTGATTATCAACTGTGGAGCTACAGAAGGCTAATGCTGTGGGCATTTCAATGTAATTATGGACGTCTAAGTATCTATCCATAAAGAATTATGAGGTCTGTTCTTTGAAAATGTCAACATTTGTAACCATAAGGGATATATTTTATTAAAATATGATAATATCATGGATGCTTCAGTATGGTGGCTGGGAGCTGAATTGATTGTATCTTCAAACAAAGCTATGAAATGGAAACAGGAATAAGAAATATAAATGAAAATGTCTGGGAAGGGGGAGAGGCAGAAAACATTGGAAAGCAAAATAGGGCCTTAAAATGGCACTCTGAACTTGTAAAGCCAGACCTAAGACAGAGTAGAAATGCAGAATTACCCTGAGCAACAGTTTGGAGAAGTGGCTACTATGGCAGTATGACTAGAACAAGAAATCTGAGGGGACTGATTTGGCTGCCAAACAGAAAATTGTGTAACAATGAGAAGCATTGAAAGATTGTACTTAATTATAGTATTAAATCTAAGCTTTTATCTGGAAAAGCCCTCAGCTAGTTGGGTGCTTTAAAATCTGAGATAAGTCCACTAACCAATGTGAAACCATAACATATCTGAACTCCATTCTATAGAAAGTGTGTGCCATTTAATTTCCTCATCCTTGAAACTAGGTTTAGGTGTGCTACAAAATGCAATTAGTGAAGAAAGATGAATCCTGACAGTGAAACTAGAAAGAGAATGGAAGTCTAACCTAGATTTACTGGAAGGAATCACCATCATTTTGTAGGATTGAATTTAGAAAAATGTTTTAAATGTCAGCTGGATATGCTTTCTCGGACAGCTTACTTACTAATCAATAGCGCATAAAGACCCCTCCTGCACTGCCAGCCCAAGGAAAGTATAGCGCAGGGGTGGTATGTGTGAATGTGTGTGCATGTAACAGCCCCGAAGGATCATGATGATGATAATGGCACTCAGCATTTCAAGGATCTTTAAAATCATTAATTCTTAATCCATTATCCCTCCCTCAAGCTATAGTTGACAGGCCAGCCTTTATTCTCTCAGTTTTACAAAGAATGAACATGAAACACAGAGGGCTGGCCATTTGCCCAAGGTCAAAAGTGAGTCAATGACAGAATTTCAACTAAACCTGACAGTTTTCAGGGTGTAGACAATAGTGTCCAGAAAAGCAACATAATCACCTGTTATGAGTGTGCCTCAAAACACAAAAATCAGCGTTTCCCCACCGAGGCAGTGCTCCTCTTCAGCTGCCTCACAAAATTACAGCAGCAAGATAAATACAATCATACTATGTCCCTGATATGAAAGGCATTAAAAATGCTTTAAAAGGAGAAGTAGGGAAAATGATCTTGACATTATTTCATCCATTTTAGGAAGCCAAAGTTTAAACGCTGTGGCTCAAAAGGATCTCTTTGGAACGAAACTTTTTAGTCCTGTGTTCAGGGAAAGTTTCTATTATTATCCTGAACTCAACACAGTAAATTATAAAATAACAATGAAAAAGACATTCTTCTTCATATGAGGTGCAGGTATTAGTATATACCAGGTGTAGGTCCCCAAGGCACAGTGTTGCTTATTAAGAGCAGCTAATTCTGTGCACAACATCTTTGTACTCTGGTCTTTGAATCCTTGGTGGAGTTGCCTGGAGTTCTTAACTAGCAACTGAATCCAATTTTTATGAAAGGAAGAATAATGAGGACTTTTTTTTATATAAGACTGATGAAAAACCTAAGTGTCTTTATAGAAACCAAGCATACCTGATCAGATTCCTCAAGGAAGCAAAAGTCCTGTAAATGTCAGGAAGATGTTACATGCTGAAAAACCCCTTTTGTCAAATTCATCTAAAGAAGGTACTATTTGTAGGTGACTTTTCAGCAAGTCTGTCAAAAGCTTCCTGCTACAGATAAAAATTCAATAACCTTTCACTGTGGATGTGCCACAATTATCACTCATTTAAAAACAGCCCTCTAATAGAGTATTTTATCATGCTGGACAGTCTCTGCATTGTTCATTATTTAGTGTTTGCTAAGCTGATGGCACTTCCACAGCACTTCTCTTATCTCTGCTTCTTCAGAATTGGATTTTATATTTCCGAACTGGTCAGATATGACAAGTCATTTTCTTCCCTCTTGTCTTTTAAGAAATGCAAACTTTATTTCTTTTTTTTCAACAATCATCACTTTAAGATTAAAGTTATTGGAAATGTCTGTATTGAGTAGTGTTGGGATGTGCAGTGGCGGACTATTGTATTTTAATTGCAATTGGGGTTTTCTCCTCTTTTTCATTTTTTAAAATTTTCTCTTATATATATATTCTATATCTCTTTAGAAACCCATTCTGCTAAAATACACAGTATATGGCAAAGATGAGGTATTATGAAGCCTGATGTGGTTAGAAGACAAGGCAAGGTATTATCGGGATTATTATATTATAAAAGCTCAGTCAAGGGGTGATAAGCTATGTAAGTGGGTCTCTCTGTAAATATAGACGGTCTTTATATAAGAAGCTTCCTGAAAAGAAAATGATAAAGTCATTAGCCTGACACCCCGAGGAGAGATGCTAGTTCAAACATCATCTTTTTCTGTATATAGCTCATTATTGAAATTTTTAACTATTTTAAGCCTGAAAAAAAATTCTACTACCTTTGATTCACAAAGAATTATATTTAAAAGATCTGTATACTTTATCCAAGCATGGATTTGATCCATAACACATGTTTTTTAGGTGTTTACCTTTGTTCCAGATTTTACTTTGGGTACTCTCTCAGAGTAGGGCTATTTTCTAGTTAAGATTAGGTCTTTGTCTTCAAATATAATGCATAATCCCCGGAGATTTAAGTGGGGTAGCCTGAAGAGAGGAACAGAATAAAATGGCCGCATTTCCTCTTCCTTCATGTGAAGCTCTCTCTGTGGCTCTACTGAGGACCCGCCCATCCTGTCCAAGAGAGTCTTTCAAACAAATTTTAGGGAAATACAGAACTTCACTCAAGAGGTGGAGTGCCGAGATTTTGACCTTTTATGGAGACAGTTTTTAAATAGTGATATCAAGGTACTGGAAAAGATTGTGTACCAAGAAATTCTCACCAAAATTATAATTTTTTTTTTTTTTAAGATTTTATTTATTTATTCATCCATCCCCCCCCGCTGCCTGTGCTCACTGAGTCAGCCAACCACGCCGTGCGGGCGGGCCTGCCCCCACCAGGAGGTCCCGGGAACCGAACCCGGGGCCTCCCACATGGCAAGCGGGAGCCCCACTGATCGAGCCACAGCCGCCTCCCAAAACTATAAATTTTAAGACTTAATGATAATTGTTGTAAACCTCAAAATAGAAATAGCACCATAAGCTTTCTTCAAACACTAATACCAAGCAATGTCCTTTAGGATTACTTTATAAAGGAAAAAAATGTGCTCAAGCTGTACCCAAAGAGAGATGTTCAGGATGTCTGTAGTGTCTGCTTCTAAAAGAGAGAGTGTGATTAAAAATCCACCATCATATTTTTGTTTAAAGGTACCACAAGCCCAATTAACGCATTTGCTCAAGCCAACAGCCTTTGGGCTTTTCACAGAAATCTTGGAAATGTGCTAGAGGAACACCCCCACAAAAGAATTCTGCATAAACTGCTGTATCTGCTTCACTCCAGGAAGCAGAGCATGGGTCACTGACAAGACAGATGGCTGCCACAAGTACCACCAGCGGCCGGAAACTCCTCCCACCACCTCCCATTCCTGTAAGCCAACTGCTCTTCCTCAGCTCCACACTCAGACTTTCTCTCCTTTGTCCCAGCTCTACCATGGAACAGTGGGGTGAGACTGACATCTATTGCTACTTCTGCCTTATCTCTGTTCCTCAGTACCAGTATAACTCAATAGAAGAGTATGGGCTTCAGTTCAAATCCAGGTCTGCCACATTATGGCATGACCTTGGACAAGGTACTTAATTATCATCGCCAACTTGTTCTCTTTATTGTAAATCCTTCATAAGATTGTTTTGAGGATTAAGTCAACTAATACAGACACAACACCTGGCACAGTGTCTGGCAAACTGTGAATCTCTTGATTTCTTGACAAATGGTAGTTGTTTCTTCTGCTCCTTCTCCACTTTCTACCCCTTTCCTCGATCTTGGCCATTCTGAGAATAATTTATTTCTGACTCTCATTTTGGAACTCTTGCCCAATTGGTACTTAATATGAAATATCTAAGTCTGCCTCCAGTGGTTTTTTTTTTTTCACCCTTTCCCTATTCTTCCTGTTGATAGCTCAGTCATTCTGCCTAATAAATTAATTTCTCTGTCCAGGGGTCTTTGGTGGATTACATTTGAAATAAGACTATGAGGCCATAAATTTAACAGACTTCTAGAATCCATGTGACCTTTGATTCAGGCCTGGGAAAGGTTGTATTTATTCAGGGCCACAATGAGTGAAAGAAGATCCATAAGTAGAGGTGAAAAACCAGCCGAGCCTGGTGATAGCTGGTTGTCCAGAACAGAATATTAGTTCGACTTAAAATTTACCCCAAGAACCCACAAAACCAATCCCACTGTAAATCTTAAGTGTAATCAATAGAGGTACAAAATATAAGGTTGCTCTTCCACCTCTCATTCAATAACTTTCTCTATATACTTGTACTTCCATGTATCAGGAGTTATGGAAACTAAGAGGCTGCTGCATTGTGGCTTTAGTAAAGACTAAAACAAAAATGGCAGACCATCTAACTCCAGAGCCCTGAGTAGCTCAGAAGCTCTCCAGCCTGCTACACCAAGGGATTTTGTCTAGATTAAAGCAGATTTATGGAATAGCGTTAGTTAAGACCTACCCAAGCGTTAGCTGGGCACGGTTCACAGAAATAACAAATGATCTGGTTAGCTGCTTATTCCTTCTACTCCTCTGGGGTACTAAAACATTTTAAGGGAGTTCTGAGTGTCCCAGTTCTGCTAGGACTTTCATGGTGTTAGCTAGGAATGGAAATTAGTATTTGAGATCAGATGTACTATTTACTACTTTCTAAACACTGATTGCTAATATGGATGATGTCTTCTGATGAGAATTTCAATAGCTTTCTCTGATAGGATAATAATAATGGTAAAAATATTCTATGCCAAACTCATTCTATTATTTCATCTAATCTTCATGACCTATGGGGTTTGCTTTTCCATTTGTAAGTTATGGAGTTACTATGCAAACCTGAGTGACATCAGGGCCCATGCTCTTAATCATTACACTTTATTGCCTTAAAGTGAATCACCATTCCTTACCTCTTCATGAAACAGAAAAAATAAAGACCCTTAGCTATTGTCTTCCTTCAACTCATAGGGAATTCAAAATTTACAGTTAAGATTCAAGCTTATGGGAAGCGGCTGTGGCTCAATAGTAGGGCTCCCGTTTACCATATGGGAGGCCCCGGGTTCGGTTCCCGGGGCCTCCTGGTGAAGGCAGGCCCGCCTGCACGGCGTGGTTAGCTGACCCAGCGAGCACAAGCAGCAAGGGGGGGATAAATGAATAAATAAATAAAATCTTTAAAAAAAAAAAAAAAAAGATTCAAGCTTACTGTTCTGTTCTCTAGATAACTTTTCAGTGTGGGATGTTCCCAACCCAGAGAGTGTGTAAAACAATACATGGGGGGTAGATGGGAAGAAAATATGATACTGTTTACATTTACTTTTTTAAAACCATAACAATTAAAAACAATTTAAGTTTTACTGTCTCTAATGTAAGAGATGACACAGGAGCCCTCAATTGGGCCATATGTCAATCACTTGTCAAGTACTATATGGGCGGTATCCTGAGGGAACCCCCAATAATTCTACTACAAAGAGGGACCAACCTTGGTACCTGCTGCCATTCTTTCATTTTCAGCATCTTGTAACATATTACAGTTCTGTGCCCAGTAAAGTGGATTTATGGGTTACATTTCCTGGTTTTTACTTACCTCACCTTCACAAAGTAGTTAAATGGCTTAAAGGGGAGTGATGGATTGAAAATATAAGGAAGAATAAGCAATAAGAAAATGGCAGAGTTCACTTTTTTCTTGCTTCTATTAGGGCTCATCAGTCACATCATGATGTTATCTAATCAGTAATAACATTCTAATTAGATATGACTGGAAATTGGCAAAAGAACTTGAACTTGTCAACAATATTATTTGGAATATGGATTTATATCCACTATCATTAACATGAACCTTGTCCTAAGTTCGTTAATAGTTTGAAGTCATAATTAGGGAGACATTTAAGAATAGTATGTGTTTCATCTTACTCTTTTTTTTTTTTTTTTTTTACCGGGAGGTCCCGGGGATCGAACCCAGGTCCCTCCATATGGGAGACAGACGCCCAACCATTTAAGCCACATCCGTCCCCCGTGTTTCATCTTTATCTCATCCTTTATTCATTTCTTTATATATTTTTAAATGTAGATTCTATATTAGTGACATAATAGATGTTTATAACATGTAATTAAGTGTACATGCATTGATGATCAGGACTCAAAAGTTTGTTACTAATGGAACATATAATCAAAGGAGTTTAAAGATCACTTTCTGTAGACATTATTGTCTCCCAGTAGAGACTTATGGGGCTTTAGGACAGTGCTGCTATTATTTTTTATGTCCTTTTTATTTTGTTTTGTTTTGTTTTGTTTATTATGTGCATTGTTTCTGAAAATATGACATAATTAGGACTTTAGCAGCCTCCAGATGCTTTCCAAGTGACTTAATGTGAGTGGTAAAGGAAAGAAGTGACTCAAATAGGACGATTTTTCTGGCAGAAACACAGAGACTAGCAATTCTCATAGGATGAGCATAGGGAGAAAGAAAAAGAGCCATCCCAGAGCCTAAAAACATTTTTTTTTTGCAAAAAAGCTTTGAAAGAGCATCCCTGAAATGCATGTCTTTATTGTAAAAACATTTCCCCATCTTTGGGACACAGATGTCCAGCTACATTTTTTAAAGAGCCCGAATAAATCATATTATAAAATACTTCCTGAAACAGCCTGGATTGTAGCAATGGGTTCTTTTTTCATCTTGTCCATCCTTAGGTAGTCTAATTTATCTGGCTTTCTCTCTCCTTTTCTACAAAATAGAAGAAAAAAAAATTATCTTGCCTAAGACGTGAGTTATATTAACTTGGCCAGATAAAGGATTTTGAAATGATTCTTCCCTTATGGAAGCCACTTATATTTGTTTTAGTTTTTACAAAGTGAAGCATGTGATAGCCAAAAAAGACAATGCTGGAGTATGCAGAGAATTTGGTGGTTTTTTTAATCTATCGTTGTGTTACACACCAACCCTAAGAGTTCTCGCCATTCCTTGATTTGACTGGGCAGTTCTTCTTGTCTCTCCAGGTCTCATTTAAGTAGCTGTATTCAGCTGGAAGATCAGCTGGGGGTGGGCTCATCTGGCAAAGGTGGGACTCTTTTCCCAATAGTCTTTCATCCTGGGCTTCTTCATGGCATGCAGATCTCAGGACAGTTCCATAAAGGCAAAGATGGAGACTATGCACGTAAGGCCCAGGCTCTGGAACTCACACATTACTTCAGCCTCTTTCTGTCTGTCAGTGCAAGCCATAAGACCAGCCTAGATTCAAGGGGCTGGGCAAGAGGCACTGCCTTCTCATGGGAAGAACTTCAAAGAAGCGTGGCCATCTTTAATCTACCATACTTGGTGAATTTTAAGGAAATAACACTAAAAAAGATATGTTACTTTTCTTTTTTCCCTAATATTCATTAGTGCAGGGCTATTTTTACCTCATCCTTCTACCCTTGTATCCACATTTCCATGGCTTTCCAACAATCACACTCCAGGGCATTTGTTCCTGGAACTGTCTGCAGTCCTCTGGAAAGTGACAGAAGCCCTTGACCCCATTGCATGTCCCTACACAAATCTGTCCTGCTGTCAAGGGGTCTGTAGTAAGCAAAACTTGAGTGTACCAATGAGGTCATATCTGAGGCACTGGAGCAGAATATATTTGCTTAAGCAGGTTTTTATGGCTTGATTTTTAATGTGTTTTCTGAGTGCATTGTAGACTAGTTCCTGTAAGTCACCTGCCTCCTTGGGAGCCTTGTCCTAGCTGATCATGGTTACTGGAGGCCTTTGGCTAGGATTGTTTCTTCCCATCCCAGATTAACATTTCAGAAGCTGTTCTCCCACAACTTTGACCACACAGATCTCTCTCTTATGTCACTGGTCCCACTGAAGGAGTCCTAAGGAATCACTTAGTCCAAGTACTTCATTTTACAGACAAGGTAACTGGGGGCCAAAGAGGAGAGTAACTCCCTCGAGGTTGTACTGCTAGTTATTGACAAAGCTGAGACTAGATTCTGGGTCTAAGCCAGTTAGAATTTGGGACTCATCAGTTTACTGATTGTGATTGAAGCTTTAGGTATGCATGCAATGGTACAGACCAGAGGGTAAAGATGAGGATATATTACTTATTTATAATTAATCAGTTTGGATTCCAGAGACAACGTGTTCTCTATGCATTTACTTATAAAAATGTGATATTTTCCAATTGATAATAAGCTTGATTTATTTTTATCAGCATGAGACCATATATAGAGGCTAAAATGCACAATTAAAATGATGCCTTCTGTTTAGTATTCCTTGATGCTGTACTCAAAACGGGTCTTTATATTCATGGCTTAAAGTTATGTGAATTAAGTCTTGCAATGCAAGCATATTTCCCAAAAGTTAAAGCTTTTCTTCCTTTCTTCCTTAGAGATTAACTTGTAACATGTCTCATTGAATGGATTGTTCATGGGGATTTTTATTTTAGTTAAACATTTTATAAATAGTTTTATTTTAAAGACTGAATAATCACAGACTCTTAAATGTCTGAGTGACCCTGAATAGCCTTAGGAAGGTGCACAGAATACTGACACTTCATTAATGCCAAATATAGTGAAATTTTAAAAATAAAAATGACTGTGCATTCATTTAAAACTTCTGCCATAACTTTTAAGTACTTAATTTGAATAACTATAGTCTTTAATCTTCAATAAATTCTTGGTGACAAAGCATAACTTAGTCTAAATAAGGATTTTCCTTTTAAGAATCTAAAGAATCCAAACCATTCTAGTCTTCACATTAAGAAATCAGGATTCTTAAATGTTAATGTAGTATTTTCTATGTTTGCTATTTGGATAATGGATTATTCCATGATTTCCTTTGTATACAATTCTTTACTAAGGATCATTTCTTAAGGTTTCACATACATCATGAAGCAACAAAAAGGCTTCATTATCACAGACCTTCTATTATCTTCAGCACAGCCACCTGAAACATCTAACCAGTTAAGAAAAATGCATCCCAGTAATGTACTTGGAAGGGCTGAGAAACAAGAGTAGTGAAAATAGCTATTTAGCTTGAATTCATTAGCGGTCAATTACCCGTGTTGCAATTCACTTAATTTTCTGCTTTCCACACCAAATTAGTCATCTGAATTAGTTAACAACTCAGCCACCATTGCCAGACCAACCAGCAGTCTCCCTTCCTTCATCAATACTGGTCACTGCAGTATTTGCTTAGATTGTAAATGAGCACCAAGTAGAAATCACAGCCAACTTGAGTGTGCTACACAGGGCCTAGTGGGTCCTTCACGTTGATACAAATATTGACAAGGCCAGTATAATTGTCAGAATCATTAACAGAACCAGTTCAACAGGTTGCTCCTTGAACATAGCAGGTACTCAATAAATGTTTTATCAAGTTGAAGCAAATTAGCAAAGTGCTTTCACTGAGGGCCTAAAATCTGCTACCGTGCTTCCATTTGCTGAATTGGCTGCTAAATCTGTCTACATATGAGCCAACCCTCTTTCTTGTTTCTGCAGATATTACCATTACCTTTTTTTTTTACTTATTTATTTATGTATATGTATGTATGTGTTTATTTATTTATTTATTTTGCTCTCTCTCATTTCAAGCACTGACAGTGACAATTATCTTAGCACAGAAAGATTCCTCCCAAGTCATCCATTTATCTCTGTTAAGAATTTCTCCTAGGATTAAAAAGTATGATTGCCTTTGAATTCCCACAGTATTGTGGTCATTAACTTCCTTATTTAAAGCAATATATTTAGCTACATGCCTATTTTATCACTTTGCTAAATGTGAATTTTATATACTGAAAATGTTCTTTCTGGCCTTTCACTTTGACTTGTCTTTCCTTTTCTAAACAACCAGAACCTGCTTTGACACACATATTCATGCACTTACTAATAAATGTGTTCTGTTCCAGAAGTTCTTTTTAAAATGAGCTGCTAGAAGCTCTGGATGCATTTTCCCCATAGAAACATTATTATTTCTGGTTATGGGACTTGGACATGATTTTTAATCTCTATGAGTCTCAGTTTTCTCATCTATAGATTAACAATGCCTATTTCTGATGGTTGCTATGAAGATCTACTGATTTTACTTCCCAAATATTTCTACATCAATCCTTTCTCCTTCATACCTACTGTCACTTCCCTAATTTACACTTTCATTGTTTCTCACTTGAGTTGTCTCAGTAGCCTCCTAACTAATTGGCCTGCTTCCATTCTCTTTATCCTCCTACAATACAACCACCATACCAAAGTGATCTATCTAAATGGAACTATGACCAGGTAAATTCCTACTTGCCATTATCCTCTGGATAACATTCAAGATCCTTAACGTGGCATAGATAGTTCTTCACAATTTGGGTCTCTGGGTTGATTGATTGATTGAACTACCCTTAGTTGTCCTTCAATGCCATACCATTTCTCACCTCCTTATCTTTATTCAAGCTGTCCCTTCTGAATCTGATGCCCTTTGTAAAAGGCATCTGTGATACTGACAAAGGGGTTCCCCAGTGAGATAGACCAGCCAGATTACCTACAATGATGATCACACTCAAGCCCCATCTCTACAGACATAAAACTTCATTACTTAAATATGAGCAGACATCCAAGGACAGCAGACATTTGGGGAAACCATATAAAATGAAATACAGAAACCAAAACAAACAGAAAAAGCAACTTAGAGGAGAGGAAAAGAAAACTTGAAATAAGAAGCTATAAAATATCCCTAGAAGAAATAAAAGAAGATATTGCATCTATGAACCAAGAACAATTTACTATATGAAAGGAACATTCAGAGAACAAAAAAAGAACTCTTGGAAATTAAAAATAAGAAAGTAGAAATAAAAATCTCAGAAGAAAGGTTAGAAGATAGAGTTGAAGAAATATCTCAGAAATTAGAACAAAAAGGCAAGGAAATAGAAAATAGAAGAAAAGATATTAAGAACCCTACAGAGCAGTCCAGGATATCCAACAACTGAATAATAGTACCACAGGGAGAAAGAAGAAAGAAAATTGAGGAGAAAGAATCAGCACATAAAAATTTTAAGAAAATTCCCCAGAACAAAATACATGAATTTTTACATTGAAAGGGCACAGAGTAATTGAAAATCACTCTTTCAAATTGTAGGGTGCATAGTGATGGAAAATAGACCTAGATCCTCACCAAGGCAATCGTTGTAAATTGCAGAACCCTCAGGATAAAGAGAAAATCTTATAACTGTCCAGACAAGAAAAAGAAAAGGGGGGGGGGGAAAAAAAAAAAAAAACAGATTTTCTGGAAGGGATCAAGAAGCAGAAAAGCAATGGCTTCTCAAAAGTAACAGTAGAAGCTAGAAGATGATGGAAAGAATACCTTTAAGTTTCTAAGAAAAATTATTTCCAACCTAGAATTACATATCCAGCCACACTACCAGTTCAGTGTAAGGGAAGAATATAAACATGTTCAGACATATCAAGTCTCTAAAAACTTTCTT
>JAKSZT010000049.1:52221339-52235552 GCA_026826555.1 Tolypeutes matacus | reverse complement strand
AAGAATATAAACATGTTCAGACATATCAAGTCTCTAAAAACTTTCTTTACATGCATACTTCCTCAAAAAACCTACCAAACTGAAGGGGTTTACCTGAAAAGAGGAAGATACAAGAAACAGTGATTCTAACACAAGGAGACAGAAAAGATCCCCAAAATGATATAATGACAAGAGATGCCAAAATGATAGCTCTGCAACAGGCCTAGAGAGTAACTCTGAGAGGAGCAGCTCAGAAGGTCTTAGGAGAGGTTTGTTCAGGAAGATAATGCTGATAGAATACCCAATGTGTTTGAATTTATTGAGAAGTTAATTGCTTAACCAGGGAAGAATTTGGGTTGAATGATCCATAAGTACATAGAAAACAAGACAAACAAATAACAAGACTATTAATTCCAGAGAAAGCAATCTGTTGTGCAGGGAAATAAAATAAGTTATATGACCTTAGATGGCAGTAGCATTTATCTGATTATAATTACATGAACACAAAATACTGACCTAACCAAAGTTTTGAGACAACTATAGTGATGAAATGCTAATTGGAAGAGTGTATATATTTGGGAGTTAAATCTTAATCTTTCATAGTGGGAAATTAAAGCATAAATACCTAAAACTGAAAAATCAAGAAATAGCAAAATGGGCATGTTCTTCAACTATATAGGGATTAAAAGGAAAGAAATCACCTAAAAGAGTTCAAAGTGGTTGGGAAGAACAAACTACTATTCCTAGTGAAAGCCTGAAAAAACTATTTCACTCTTTAATCTATGTGCACATCTAGGTTTGATTGAAAAGAAAATAAACTAAAAACTGATAACAATAGCAAAAAATCCTCACTGGGTGCTTACTTTCAAGCTTTTAACCCATTCTAATTAATAATTTTCATTATTATTAAAATGTCTTACATGGACCCAAACAAGGAAGAGCCTGTTGTCCACAAATTTCTAGCCAGCCTTCCTGGGATGCAAAAACTGGAGAAAAATGGGCCTTCCAAATGCCAGTTGGAATCTGAACTTTTCATAATCACTTCCATGAAATTCATGACAGAAGTAATTATGAATCTGCCCTCATTCCTAGTTCTGAAGGCCAACCCCATATCTTACCAGAATAATTTATTGTGCTGTGTTTGGGTGAGATGATAAAAGTTCTAATATCCAGTGTTTAAAAATATCCCAGGTGGCTTCTTCTAAATTCTTCTTTGCTCATGGATCCACTATTTTGACCAAGATGTTTTCTGCTTTCATAAAGACTATTAGATAGTTATAACCAATAGGGCACACCTCCACAGAGTGGGATACCTAACCTAGAGTAGATGGAACTGGTTTCTGTTTCTTCCATGGGATACAGAAGAACCCTGAAATTTTTGAATTTTTTTTTAAGTATAATGAAAATTTTAAAACCTTTTTATGTTTGTATGTACATGCATAAATAAATAGATACATACTGAGAAAAATTGGTAAAAAATATTGTATGTTTATTATTTGAAGGTATAACATTATACATTCCACAATTGATATAATAAACAATTCATTATTGTTAGGAAATTTCTACATACTACTTGATAGAGTTATTGAGACAAATCCCCTATGTGTATAACAGTCCCAGTAAGTGATTTAACTTGCCTCAAATTGCTATCAACAGATTAATCAGAAAGCCAACTATTATGTTGTTGTAATATTCTAGCTGTTAATGGACAGATGTTTGCAGATATTTGGTCAGAACATGAACCCTGATTCTTTATGATCAAAATGTAAAATTATTAACAAAACATTTAGCTATATGATTAAAAGATCACAGAACTTTCAAATTTGATGGGACTTTACCCACTCACTCATCAGTTCCAATAATGTACACTGCTACCTACTGAGACAATACTGAGGGCTTTAGAATATTTTCTCTAATTTTTACAACCCTATGAGAGAAGTATTTGTAGGTGTGGTAGGCAGAATAATGGCTCCCCAAAGATGTCCATATCCTGATCCTCAGAACCTGTGAATCTGTTCAAGGCAAAGGAGATTTAAGGTTGCAGATGGAATTGTTTGCTAATCAACCAACCTTAAAATGGGAAGATTACCCTGGATTATCCAAGTAGGCCCAATGTAATTACAAGGGTCCTTAAAAGTGAGGCAGAAAAGTAGGTCAGATTGATGTGATATGAGAAAGACATAACCCACCATTGCTGACTTTGAAGATGGAAAAAGGAGGCCACAAATCTAGGAATGTGGATGACCTCTGGAAGCCGGAAGAGGCAAATAGCCTCTAGAAGCTAGAAAAGGCCTCTGACACCATTTCAGCCCAGTGAAACCAGTGTCAGACTTCTAAGCTACAACACTATAAAGTAAAATTGTGTTGTTTTAAGCCACTACATTTGTGGTAATTTGTTACAGCTGCAATAGGACACTAATAGAGGAATTAATATTGCCTCTGTTTTTCATATGATAGATATAAGGTTCAGAAGATTGAGTGACTTCTGTAAAATCATCCAGGTAGTAAGTGGCAAAGCCAGGATTGGAACCTAGCACAGTGTGACTCCCAGACCAGACTCTTTCTACTTCAGTAAGAGCTGGCATTTATTGAACAACGCCAGGCAGGAGTCAGGCTCTAGTCTAAGCAATCTGATGTGTTATCTCAACTAGTCCTTTTAACCTGTAAGGTAAGTATCTTCATTTCCAAGCTATAAATATCCTACGATGGGTTGGCTTAAACAACTAGAATTTATTGACTCATGCATTTGAGGCTAGGAAAAATCCAAATTAAGGCATTAGTAAGGTGATACCTTCTGGAAAACTGTTGCATTTTAGGGCTGGCTGGTGGTGATCCTTGGGCCCTAGGCCTTTCCATAATATGGCAGTGCACGCGGCAACATCTCCTTTTTCTTCCAGGTTCCATTGACTTCCAGCTTCTTCCCATGACTTTCTCTCTCTTGCGCGCGCGCGCGCGCGCTCTCTCTCTCTCTCTCTCTCTCTTTCCTCTCTCTTTCTCTCTCTGAATTTCATTCTGCCTATAAAGGACTCCACTAATCCCGATTAAAGCCCAACCTGATTCAATTGGCCACACCTTAACTAAAAATAACATCTTCAAAAGATCCTATACAATGGATTCACACCCACAGGAATGGGATTAAGATTAAGAGCATGTTTTTTTTCTGGGGTACATAATTCAGCCTACCAGAGTAGGTGATTGTTATTCTCATTTTCTTAGAGGAAGAAATTGAGACTGAGAGAGGTTAAAGAGCATGGTGGAAGCAGGATTTAAATCTGTGTAGTCTGACACCAGTGCCCACATTCTTAATATCAACACTACTTTGCTATATTCTCTCAATTTATGGAAGAGAAAACTAAGCATTCAAAATCAATTCAGTGCCACAGCCAGGTCTAAAACCCAAGTTACTACTTTCCTAGTCTGGGACTTTATTTTCCTGAAGAATATACTTATTATGGAAATATAGATGAAAATACCACGTAGAGGAAAGATACCAAATAACAGGTCTCACTGGAAAATGATGCATTTGCTTCCTACTTTTTGCTAGTATAGTTTTTTCCCTGAGAAATTTTACGCCTAACCAAAATCTTTTCTGTCAAAACTAATTGAGCAACTCCCAGGTAATGTCCAGTCTGTATTTTATTAGTTGGGCTCATTAACATACCGTTTACCTTAAGTAAAGATTCTCATTAGGTTAAATTAGCTAAAAGATGATCCTAGCTAGTGCAGAGATGTGCCATCTTTGACCTTCTCCTTCTCTCTCACAGACTCTGTGGAGAAATGTCTTTAAAGGGCTGTGCTCTTATTTTCTGTCACTCTATACACAATCTAAATCTTATCACACAAACAACAATTATCATGTAAGTTAAACGGATTTAAATTTAAGCAAAATTGAGTATCACCACATGTGCTTATGCCAGATCTACATAATTCTTTTGCGGTATCTGGAAACATGAACCAAACCATTTATGCTTCATAGGAACAGATTATATATTTGAAATCCTCAATAAAAATGCAGTCTCATATTCTACAGATGGGTGTCACTTAATTAAAATATGTATTTAAAATGCAAAGGGCTACATTAATTCCGCACTGTGGCTGAGATTTTAATTGCGCTCAAGTTAGGAAATTCTGAGTTAATGTTCCCCTGGCATCTCTCATTCAGCCTTTTAGAACAGATGTATTGTGATCCAAAGAGGATTTCAATATGTTTTCACATGCTGCATATGTAGGGATGGCTTTGAGATATGAGGGTGGCAGCATTATAAAAACAAGGAGATGATTTCCAAGGGGAAGGAAATGTAGCAGCCTGATCCTCTAGATCGGATATCACAGAAAGATTGTCATGGGGCTCCCATTTTGTTGTTGTTGTTTTTGAGGGGAGGCTCCCATGTTTAAAGTACCCAGAACTTTAAAATGTTCCAATTTTTTTTTTTTTTTAATCTCTCAATGTTTTTTAGTTTCAAATACATTTTGGAGTATAGATTAAGTGTTTACTAAATGCTAACTGACCAGCCATGGGCTTCATTTAAGTACTGTTGTGATTTAATAATAAACTAGAAAATATATTCACAGTGGAACACAGGAATTTTGTACTCTAGGGACTGCTCTTTAGACTAAAGAGTCCAGGGGCAAAAGAACTGCCAGCACACATGGGTCTTTGGGACAAGTAAGGCAAGGAGTGAAAAGAAAGTGCCAATTAGTAAATGTGGGCACCAAACCCCAATGGGATAACTGCAATGTCTAGGATTTAGGGAAAAGATTGATTTTCTACTGAATATCATTTCAAGTGTCAAAAAAGAAAGAGATGAGAACTCCCATGATGGGAAAGAGGAAAATGGAATTTGTGCCAAGCAGGAAAGGATATTGTTCCTGTGTTCATTCTCTTTTTTTTTCAGTCATTCAGCCTGCTCTGTGCCCAGGACTGTGCACGTGGGATTCAACTATGAACAAAAGATCTGTAAATTGGCCATAATGGGGCTCACAGCCTACCAGGGCTATTATCTCCCTAAGACATGAATACAGATGCATAGTTAAGTTAATGCAGAAGTTTTTATTTTTAACACAGTTACCTAGGAAATATTGAAGATTATGGAGAAAAGAAGAAAGTGGGTGTTTGTCTCGAAAGGATTAATTTAGGAATGTTACACTTAGAAACAGGGACTTGTCTTATATATTTTATGAGAATGTTTTTATTATGTATGGATGCCCTGTGGAGTCTTTTTAATTAACATCTGCAAGGCTAATATGAGGTAATGTATGAGAAAGGATTTCAAGTTCTTGGGAAAACAGGCAGTATATCAATCCTTGGGGAAGAAAATAAATCCAGAACCTTCTCAGAAAAATCTGCAAAAGAATCAGTCATAGAGCTCAGACCCTGTGGCTCCTCCCCCAGTTCTCAATGTCGGAATACAATACAATTTCCTGATAGGAACTTTTTTTTTTTTTTTTTTTTAATTAAAAAAGAAAACCAGCTAATCTGAAGAACCAACCATATTTTTCTCTCTGGCTTTTTAACTTAGTTTTTTCTTGTCAGTGTATGGTTTCACTGGTTCAAGATTGTCAGCCACAGAGCAAACCACCACCACCAGAAGATTCCCATTTCCAAACAGCTTCCCCAAGCTTGTCCTCCTTTTTCTCATCACCTATAATTTCTCCTCAGACCTCAAAATGATTCCCAAATTACTTTTGGTTCCTTAAGAAATGTCCTTAAGGAGTTTTACCAGAGAAGCTGGTTAAGGGCTAAAAAGAGAACTACCTCAGCTCTAACTATACAGTCTTTTGTGGAATATAGAGGTTACAAACCCTAGAGAAATGAAATATGGTTACGTGCTTCAGAGGCCTGGGCCTGACTTTCTAATTCTGCAGGGGTAGATAAGGTTTAGAGGACCTTGGCAAATGGAAGAAACCTAATCAGCAGCATTAATGTGCAAGATTTGACTAGTAAGAGATTTATTTCTCTTTATTGCTATAGAAGATTAATAGGATTTCAGAGTTGTTTTTAAACATATATTCCTAGCTCATATCAAGGTAGTTATGTAAATGACCTACATATATGTAGGTCATCTTAACAAAGATTGTCTTGCCTCCTTTTTTCTTTACTTTACTTTTTATAAAATACATTAGCTAGATTAGATTTATTTTTAAAAAATAAAAGGAAGCAAGTTTTCTTAAGGCAGGCAGGATGTTTGCAGAAACAAATGGAAAACAAACCCCTTTTAAAGGCGTTATTGCCTCTTTAAAAGTGCTAATTTCCATGTGAAATTTATGCCTTCTTGCAGTGGCAGTGGGGAGTACCCCAGGCAGTTCTAAGGAGACAATTCATTACTGGCTAGTGTATACACACCATGAAGGACATTAATTCCCAAAATGAAAAACTAATAGAGTGTTTAGCTGACTCTTTATCACCAGTGGCAGTCTGCACTCTTTCTACCATTAGTGTTTACTGAACTGATGGGGCTGCAGTCGGACCTGCTTATCACAGCTCATCTCAAATGACTTTACATCACTTCCTGAGCTTCATTCTTAATTGAAATGATCTCTTCTCTCTCCTCTTCTCTCTTAATTGAAATGATCTGTCCAGGGGTATCAAGGTCCATTTTAAAATTTTCTTCCCTTTCCCTTTGACTTCCTTTTGTGTCCTCAGCAAAAAACTCGCTGGTACTGTATAAATTGGTTAACACCCACAGCCATTTTCTAAGCTAATTAGAAAGCTAGCACCTTTATTTCCATTTTACAGATGGAAAAACTGAAGTATAAAAGCTATGAACTGTGCTTACCCAGAGACATAGCAGGGATATTCACCTGGAGGCCACCTTAGTTTTCATTAAGCTAAAAAAATTCCACCCTGCTCCTCTGTTTTTTCACATTCTATACTTAACATTCTTTCAGCATGTCTCATTGTAGGTGATTAGTCTGTCTAGTCTATTTATGATTTCCATTTTCTCATGTGACAAAAAAATTTTTCCAATCCGTCATCTGATGTATAAAGCAAAGATTTTGATTTCTTCTAAAGTCTATTTTGATGATTTTTGGACATACTTTCTACTTTCTGGATCAGAAAGTCCTTTAATTCTCTTCCTTATCATTTAAGTTGTTTTATTACCTAATAAAAACAGGTGTGATAACATTCTTTTTTCTTTTCATCTTTTTTTATTTTTATTTTTATTTTTTTTAAAGAATTTATTTATTCATTCATTTATTCCCCCCCCCCTTGCTGCTTGTGCTCGCTGGGTCAGCTAACCACGCCGTGCGGGCGGGCTTGCCTTCACCAGGAGGCCCCAGGAACCAAACCCAGGGCCTCCCATATGGTAAACGGGAGCCCTACTGATTGAGCCACAGCCGCTTCCCTGTTTTTTAAAAGATACTTAGATTACATAAATGTTACAGAGAATATGTAGGGGATTCCCATATGCCCCACTCCCCACACCTCCCACATTCTCCCATATTAGCAACATCTTTCATTAATGTGGTACATTCATTGCAATTGATAAACACATTTTGGAGCATTGCCACTAAGCATGGATTATAGCTTACATTGTAGTTTACACTCTCTCCCACTCAATTCTGTAGGTTATGGCAAGATACATAATGGCTGGTATCTGTCATTGTAATGTCATTCAGGATAATTCCCAAGTCCCAAAAATGCCCCTGCATTATACCTACCCCTCCCTCTCCCTACCCTCAGAGCCTCCAGTGGCCACTGCCTCCATATCAATGATATTTCTTCCATTGCTAGAATCACAATAATTATATAGTAGAATACTAGTAAGTCTACTTTAGTCCATAGTTTATTCCTCAATCCTGAGGATTCTCAGATAGTGATGACCACTCCACCTCTAATTGAGGGAGGGCTTCGATCCCATATGTCCAATGGATGGGACTCTCTTGCTTACAGTTATAGACACTCTTGGTTCCTTGGTATGTTGGTTATCCATCATCTCTTCCTTGTTAGTTGTCCTGGATGAGTCCAATGAACTGGAGAAATAGGTGTTGCAACTCCGTTGAGATTCAGGGCCCAGCTGGCACATGGACAGCCCAAAGATTTAAGCCTCTTGGAGTACACCTAAAACTTTAGTACTAATTATAAGTTCAAATAGAAGGACAGAAGGGCCGTGGATAGGGAAACCACAACTGAGTCCAACTCTGTCACACTGGGGAGCATAAATTCCAAAGTAGGGCCCACTGGCAAGGGACCAGACTCCTAAGATATCTGCCCAGACTTTAGTGTCTGGATGTCTCCAGAGCCCTCAGGAGCCCTGCTATTTGGTGGTAGTATCTACTTTGGCTATCAATGAGATTCTGCTGAGACCTGCATAAACGTTACCTCTGGAATGATCTCCTGACTCACTTTGAAGTCTCTTAGTCTTGTAAACTCATTTGTCTTTACCTTTTCCATCTTTTGGTCAAGGTCTTTTTTTTTTTTTTTTTTTTTTTCCAGTTGCATTGCTTGTTGGTACTTGGTAGCAATCCTTCAGTGCCAGGGAGGCTTATCCCTGGGAGTCATGTCCCATACTGGGGGGAAGTTACTACATTTATATGCTGAGTTTGACTTAGAGAGAGGCCATATTTGAGCAACAAGGAGGTTCCCAGTAGGTAACTATTAAGCCCCTACAACACTAGGCTAAGTTTCAATTTCAAGAGCAAAGGCTTATAAGCAAAGTCATAAATATCAAGAACCCATCAATGGACCATCCTCCTTTAGTAGTCATTGCCCCTGTACTTGGGGGATTGTTCCTGTTCCATTAGAGAATATGACAGAGCTTCCCAGGATGGGAATTTGATATTCTTTAGTTATTGTTGAATCTCCCTGCACTGTGACAATGCCTCATGAACATTTGAACACTTTTATATGCCTTATATGTACGCCCAGATGAACTTCCTTCGATGTATCCCCCATTGCTGACACTCCAATGAGTCTCCCCTGCCACAGTTGCAATCTTTCTGTGATCCAAAACTTCAAAAATGAAGCCAATAAAGTAGCCAAATACAATTAATAAGAAAATGAAATAATAATGATAGTTTTAAATATAAGAAATAAAATACAGAAAATTTTATGAAAAACTAAAAATAAAATAAAATTTTAAAATTGGGATATTAAAAAATAATGAAAAATATGTTTTAGAATTTTTTGACATTTTTGCTTTTCATCACTGTAAGATCTGTTGTCCTGTATGTACAGTGACATTTTATTCCATTTATTCCCCCAGTGTCTTACTTTTTTTCATTTTACCTTCAAAGAAGTTTTAGGTCACGGTAAATCATATAGAGAATATCAGGGACTCCCATTTATCCAACATCCTCCCCCTTTTCCCCCTTCCCGTATTAATAACCTTTTTGTATGTAGATGATACATTTGTTGCAACGGATGTACAAATATTGAAACATAGCTACTAACTGTGGTCAATGGTTTACATTATGGCTTACATTTTGAACCACACACTTTTATAAGTTTTTGATGAAATTTAACATGGCCTGTATCCATCATTGCAAGATCATGTAGGACACTTCCATCGCCCCCAAAATACACACTGTTCCATCTATTCTCTTCCTCCCTCCACCTCCCCTTGGGGCCCACGTTGACCACCAGGCTTCACTCGTTGAAGGACAGGATTCATAGTTACTTGCAACAACACTGAGGGCTTGACACACTAGTCTGTCCTACCCTATTAGGCACCACCCATGCACTCAAGAGACTCCCGCCCCTCTGTTTGAGAATATAGCAGCCCTCCCCAGGATGGGAGTCCAACTCCTTCCCGCTCTTTACGTGGATCTCCACCCATTGATACAACACACTATAACAAAATGATCACTTACACACTCCCTAGAAGCCTGCCCCCAATGCGCCCTCTCCCAAATGACCCCCATAAAACACTATTAACCAGTAACCTTTCCTTGTCATATTGCCAAAAGAGCTTTCCCAATATTGTAGTTTCCACCATGTACCCGCTAATACCCAGTGTTCACCTGCTCCCTCCCTCAACCCTCCCCCAAGCTCCATGGACCATCCAACCCACCCTCCCCACCCTAGCCCTCTGTCAAACCTACACCACCCAACCAAATAGTATCACTACCCTCCATCATATCCCTTCACCTCACAACTACACACTTACACTTTATCATATATTTCACCCATATTGGCATTGGCTCACAGCCTTCTTCTCCCTTTCTATCTCCTGTAAAGCTATCTTCCAGACTCTAGCTCTGTGAGTCTGCTCAATTTGCTTAATTCATATCAGTGAGGTCATGTAATATTTGTCCTTCAATGCCTGGCTTGCTTCACTCAACATAAGGTCCTCAAGATTCATCCATGTTATCCCATGTGTTAGTACTGTATTCCTTTTTATAGCTGAGTAATATTCCATTGTATGTATATACCACATTTTGTTTATCCATTCATCTGTTGATGGGCATTTGGGTTGATTCCAGCTGGCAATAGTGAACAATGCTGCTATGAACATTGGTGTGCATTTATCTGTTCGTGTCCTTGCTTTCAATTCTTCTGGGTATATACCCAGCAGTGGAACTGATGGATCATATCACAGATCTAGAGTTAGTTTTTTGAGGAACTGCCAAACTGTCCTACACAATAGCTGTACCATTCTACATTCCCACCAGCAGTGGATGAGGGTTCCCATTCTTCCACATCCTCTCCAACACTTGTAGTCCTCTGTTTTTTTAATAGCCACCAGTCTAATGGGTGTAAGATGATATCCCATTGTAGTTTTGATTTGCATTCCCTAATTGCTAGTGAGGTTAAGCATCTTTTCATGTGATTTTTAGCCATTTGTATTTCTTCTTTGGAGAACTGTCTATTCAAATCATTTGCCCATTTTTTAAATGGGTTGTTTGTCTTTTTATTTTTGAGGTGTAGGATTTCTTTATATATTAGGATATATAGGATATTAGGCCTTTATCAGATATATGGTTACCAAATATTTTCTCCCACTGGGTAAGCTGCCTTTTCACTTTCTTTACACCTTTACACCTCCTTTGAGGTGAAAAAGTTTTTAATTTTGAAGAGATTCCATTTATTTTTTTTTTTCTTTCATTGTTCATGCTTTGGGTGTGAAGTTCTTGAAACCACTTCCTATTACAAGATCCTGTAGATGCTACCCTACATTATCTTCCAAGGTCTTTATGGTTTTGGCCCTTATATTTAGATCTTTGATCAATCTTGAGTTAATTTTTTTTTATAAGATATGAGATGGTGTTCCTCTCTCATTCTTTTGGATCTGGATATCCAATTCTCCAAGCACCATTTGTTGAAGAAGCCATTCTCTCTCAGTTGAGTGGGCTTGGTGGCCTTGTTGAATATCAGATGACTGTATACGTGAGGATCTATATCAGAACTCTGAATTCAGTTCCATTGGTCAGTATTTCTATCCTTGTTCCAATACCATGCTGTTTTGACCACTGTAGTTTTGTATTATGTTTTAAGGTCAGGTAGTGTGATTCCTCCATTTCATTTTTCATTTTCAGTATGTCTTTGGCTATTCGGGGCCTCTTGCCCTTCCACATAAATTTCATAGCTAGTTTTTCCTATTCAGTAAAAAATGCTGTGGTAATTTTAATTAGGATTGCATTTAATCTGTAGATCAGTTTGAGTAGGATAGACATCTTAATGATGTTTAGTCTTCCTATCCATGAACAGGGAATATTCTTCCATTTATTTAAGTCTTCTTTGATTTCCTTTAAGAGTGTTGTATAGGTTTCTGCATGTAGGTCATTTACTTCTTCAGTTAAGTTTATTCCTAGGTATTTGATTCTTTTAGTTGCTATTGTAATGGTATTTTTTTCTTGATTTCCTCCTCAGATTGCTCATTATTGGTGTACAGAAATGCTACTGATTTTTGTGCATTGATCTTATAACCTGTGACTTTACTTGAAGTCATTTATAATTGCCAGAAGCTTTGTTGTAGATTTCTCAGGGCTTTCTATGTATATGATCATGTCATCTGAAAATAGTGAAATTTTTATTTCTTCCTTCCTAATTGGGATGCCTTTTATATCTTTTTCTTGCCTAAGTGCTCGAGCAAGTACTTCTAACACAATGTTAAATAGGAGCAGTGATAGTGGGCATCCTTGTCTTATTCCCGATCTTAGAGGGACAGCTTTTAGGATTTCACCATTGTAAATGATGTTAGCTGTGGGTTTTTCATATATACCCTTTATCATGTTGAGGAAGTTTCCTTCTATAACTATCTTTTGTAGTGTTTTTATCAAGAAAGGGTGCTATATTTTGACAAATGCTTTTTCTGCATCTATAGAGATGATCATGTGATTTTTTTCTTTCAATCTGTTTATGTGGTATATAACATTGATTGATTTTCTTATGTTGAACCATCCTTGCATACAAAAGATGAAACCCACTTCATCATGGTGTATAATTTGTTTGATATGTTATTGAATGCAATTAGCAAGTATTTTGTTGAGGATTTCAGCATCTAGGTTCATTAGAGAGATTTGTCTATAGTTTTCCTTTCTTGTGGCATCCTTGTTTGGCTTTGGTATTAGGGTAATGTTGGCATCATAGAATGAGTTAGGCAATGTTCCTTCTACTTCTGTTTTTTAGGAAAGTTTAAGCAGGATTGGTAGAATTCAGCTGTGAAGCTGTCTGGTCCTGGGCTCTTCTTAGCTGGGAGGTTTTTGATGACTGATTCGATCTCATTACTTGTGATTGGTCTGTTGAGTTCATCAATTTCTTCTTATATCAATGTAGACTGCTTGTGTGTTTCTAGGAATTTGTCCATTTCCTCTAAATTATCCATCTTGTTGGCATATAATGTTTCAAAGTATCCTCTTATGATACTCTTTATTTCTATGGAGTCATTTCTTATTTTGTGTATTTGCATCTTCTCTCTTTTTACTTTGTTAGTCTAGCTGAGTGTTTGTCAATTTTATTGATCTTCTCAAAGAACCAGCTTTTGGTTTTGTTTATTTTTTCTAGTGCTTTCTTATTTTCAGTTTCATTTAGTTCTGCTCTAATCTTTGTTATTTCCTTCTTTCTACTTCCTTTGGGTTAGTTTGTTGTTCTTTTTCTAATTCCTCCAGGTGTGCAGTTAGGTCTTTCTTCTTTTTTGATATATGAATTTATGGCTATGAATTTCCCTCTCGATACAGCTTTTGCTGCATCCCATAGGTTTTGATATGTTGTGTTGGCATATTCATTTTTACTGTTTTTGTTTTTTTGTCTTTTTCTTTTTTTTTTTTTTTTTTTTTTTTTTTTTTTTTTTTTTTTTTTTTTTGGTCATATTCATTTGTTTGAGGTAGTTACTGATTTCTTTTGAGATTTCCTCCTTGACTCCCTGTTTGTCTAAGAGTGTGTTGTTTAACTTCCATATCTTTGTGCCTAATCTGCTTTTCTGGTCCTTACTGATTCCAGCTTCTTTCCATTGTGGTCAGAGAAATTACTTTGTATAATTTCAGTATTTCTGAATTTATTGAGAGTTGTTCTGTAGCCTAACATATGGTCTATCTTGGAGAATGATCCATGTGCCCTCAAGAATGAATATCCCGCTGTATTTGCGTGTAGTATTCTGTATATGTCTATTAGGTCCATATCGTCTAATGTATTGTTTAAAGTCTTTGTTTCTTTATTGATTCTCTATTGATATGTTCTTTCTAATGGTGATAATGGTGTGTTAAAGTCCCCCACTATAATCATAGAGGCATCTATTTCTCTGCTTAGTTTTTCCAGTGTTTGCCTCATGTATTTTGAGGCGCCCTGGTTAGGTGCATAAATGTTTATAACTGTTCTTTCTTCTTGAAAGATTACCCCTTTTGTTAATATATAGTGTCTGTCTTTGTCTCTTACAATAGTTTTTCATTTAAAGTCTATTTTGTCTGATGTTAGTGTAGCTACTCCCGCCCTTTTATGGCTATTGTTTGCTTGTAAAATAGTTTTCCAGCCATTCACTTTCAGCCTCCTTGAATCTCTGGGTCTAAGGTGAGCTTCTTGTAGACAACATATAGATGGGTCATATTTCCTTATCCATTCTGCCAATCCATGTCTCTTGACTGGCAAGTTTAATCCATTAACAGTCATTGTTATTACTGTCAAGGAATTACCTACCTTAGCCATATTTTCTTTGGGTTTATGTATGTCACGTGTTGTTCTTATTTCTCTTTTTGTCTTTTTATTTGTTCTTACACTCTCTTCTAACTCTTCTCCTGTTTCCTTTCTTTTTTTCTTTCTTTCTTTCTTTCTTTCTTTCTTTCTTTCTTTCTTTCTTTCT